>CANSZD010002978.1:3612500-4150165 GCA_947648045.1 Beta corolliflora
TTTTTCCTAACTGCCTAACTTCATGGGAACAGTTTTTTAAGGAATATAAGTATTAAATGGACACGTATTTGTTTTTACTTCACTTTGGTGAACCAAAAACTAATGTTAAACCAATTGAATCATTGAAAATATATTTAATAAGATTACCATTTGAGGTAATTTCGTTACATTTAAATTATGACTTATCTTTATGAAGATAAGGTCATTAATTACATTTTAATTGAAAGGATTTGCATCTAGAGATAATATTTGGAAATGTTCCCTACATACTGTCTCTACCATAGCCTCATACTCGTCGGCTTCTAACTCGCGCCCTGCACTACTCCTGGTAACTCCAAAGTAGTGACCATTTTCAGGGGAGTTGTTGAACCTTGCATCGAAGATGGTCCTATGGTAGCTGTTGTCCCAAGCGTATCTTCTTTCGATCAATGCGACATACATCCATGAAAAGAAGTTCTCTTGGACCAATAGCTCCCATAATTTGCACATGCACTTAAAGTGCACTATCCTCCCCTGACTCTCGTCTTGGCCTCCTTCTATCCTCACCACTTTGAGGGAGGACTGAGTGCAAGAAATAATTAGATTCTTGGTGTAAACCCAATTCATCCTTTGAGGCCTTGGGAAATTTAAGATAGTGGAAACCTCATTTCCCCCACTTCTTGCAAACTATTAGCAGTTTGTCTTGTGATTTCCCATCCAATTTGGGCCATATGTGGGTAGACAAGAGGTCGATATTTGAACCGACCTTTGTAGCGCTTGATTCCACCAGCCCGGGATCTCTTGGCCCCATTATCGGTTCATCGCCAAAGATACGCGCCATTTTCTCTGCCCATATGGCCCTCTCATTTATGATGAAGGATTCTTTATCTTCCTCTATGTTGTTGAGGGCGAAGCGATGATTAAAACAATCATCATCAAACTCGGCTGCTAAGTTTGCATACGCTTCATTGTTCATTTTGATTTTTTGAAATGAAAATGTGATGATGGGATGCTATGGTCAGGTTCCGTTAAATAAACAGCCCCTTCGTTCAACGACTATTTTCGTAATAACTTCTGGGATCAGTGAGTAATTGAGTACTTTGACCCCTCTTTTCGAGAAGTTTATGGACTTTTTGCTGATTATTATTTATTTTAAGATTATCAATTTGTTGATAAGTCTTAAAATTAATATACCGCTTTTTAGGCATTTGGGCCTAAAATTACTTCCTTGGGTTCATTATTCATTTTATGAATCATGATATTGAAACCCACGATCTTCATATGATATGGAAGTAAGATGGGATGACAAAAATTACTTCATTGATTGACATCATAAAACATCTTTAAGAAGATGTTTATTGATTTAATTCAAGTAGTTACATAATTTCCTGGAAAGGATTTAAGATATGTACTATCACTAGAATTAAAACATTTAAATATCGCCTGATCTATCAAGCGTGGAGATGAGTAAAAGTAATGGTGATTTATGGTTCTTCCTCTTCATCAACATCAGGGTCATCATCATCCGAGTAATCTTCTGGGAGCATAGGGACGTTTCCTTCCCCTAAACGTTCTTGCCACACAGGCCAAGTGCACTTGTACTATATGAGTTTTTTGTAACTCATACTTTCGTCTATTTGAACCAGCCTGTATTTTCGGTTGAATACACCCAGACTACTCTCACAGATTATAGACCTGTTGTACTTCAATGTGAGTTCAGGAGGAAAGTGTCTTTTTGCGATACATTCTCCCCATGCCTTGCAAATGCTTAGTAGCTTCAGCAGTTCTTCCTTCTACATTTTTGGCCATAGATTCAGTGCTAGGAAACCTATATCACTTCCAATAATAGCAGCACTGGACCTTTGTTCCTCCAAATCTCCAGGTTGGACCTTTGGATCCCTTCCAAAGAGCTTGATGATTTTGGATTGCCATTTTTTCATTTCTTCTTCTTTGAATTCTTCCCAGTCTTCCTGTGTAACGTCTCTATTAAATCCGTGCCATTTCATTTCGAAGTGATGAAGGAGTGATTTGTTGATTCGCCATACTCAAGAACTTTTTAGGGTTTTGATTATCAAACAAAGCTTTTAGGAGTGAAGAATTTCAGGGTTAAAATAACGTATTTATAATACTTATTATGATAACTATCAGCCCTATTTTTTAGGGGTAAATTAAGCGTTTGATATTATCTTTTTAGATATTATATCACGTTATTTTTATAACTGATCTTATTCACTTCGAGTTATGGCCCTAGTGGGTAGGAATGGGTCTACCCATTAACCCCTTAATGTGTCATATCACTGCTAGGAGTTGGCCATTAGTGGCGTGTGAAGTTAGATGGTAATTATTACTTTTTGAAGTAACTTTTTCCATTTCATTAATACATCTTCAGAGTTTTAGTATCCCAAGAGACACCTTATTTCTTTTCCATTTAATCTTAACCGTAGAGTTTGCATTATTTGATTTGACTAGTTATTTTAGAATAACATAATAATTTGCACAATTTTGATTGAGCAAAATAGATAAACAATGCAAACAAAATATAATAAATTTAGACCAAATTGAGGAAATTTAATTTCATTAATAATAAAAATAAAATTTACAAACTAGGGCTGAAACTTTCATTTTAAAATAAAAATTACAACCTATTTAGAATTTTTGAATTATAAATCCTAGGCCTAAATTTAGTCCCTTGGAGACCGTGGCTTGTAGGCATCACTGTTTTCTTTAGAGGCGCCATCATCGTCTCCAGCAGCACCCTCATCGGAGCCATCTCCAAGAGAGTAAAAGAAGCGTTCCTCCCTGGCGAATGGTTCCTCGAGGAGATCCTCCTCGTCAACCCTCCTCTTGGCGGCGGGCTCATCGTCATCTTCATCCTCATCCTCATCGTCATCATCAGATTTGTCTGATGGTGAAGGAGTACCCTCCTCATCATCATCTTCTTCTTCTTCTTCTTCTTCTTCATCTTCTTCCTCTTCTCTCTCCTCTGGTATCTCTGGAGGAGGGAGGAAGGGTTGGTCAACCTCTTGAGAGTTGATCTCTTGAGTCCCGGTAATGTAGGACTCTGCAAAAGGTTGAGGGGCGTCCATTTCTGGAGAAGAAGGTTTTTTGGAGAAGGAGGTTAGGGATATAGGTTTTGGGGGTATTGTTTCAGGAGATGAGTAGTGTGATAATTTCATTACATTTACCCCTTCTTATAAAGGAATTTACCGTCTATTGAAAAATGAAAAGTTACGCCCCTTTGAAATGGGCTTCTGAGTAACTGACCCCTTAATATGGGCTTTCAAGTCACGTGCCCTTTGGAAATGGGCTTTTTAATATGACTTCAGGACCTTACTTTTTAATTTGTTAAAACTAGGCTTTAACATGACCCAATTAAAACATGACCCAAAATAAAACATATCACGCATTCTGCATGTGTTATCTTCTTTCATTGTTTCATTTTGGTTGTTTTCTCCATTAATACCCTTTTCAAGGATTTTAGGAAATTTTAAGATCTTTCAGACCATTTTAATACATTTCTTTACGAATTCACAATCATCACCAAACTTCAATACACCATGTCTAATGAAAAAGTTCGTGAGGATGAGATTCATGAAGCGTTGGCTTAAAAACGTGATGCCATGCAATCTGAGGCAGCTCGTCAATTATGCAACGCCATTAGAGTGAACCTTGGGACTTATAAGTCTCAAGTGTTCTGGTATGTAAACAAAAGCTCTGACTCTAATACTCCTTTAGAGGATAAAATTGCCACTATTGGTCCTTATTTTCCTTTCAAGATTCAAAAACCAAAGCGCCAAGTTGTGTTAGAGCAACAATGCTATCCATTCTAGGACCATATTATCTTAGAAGATATTAAGCCCATAACGCTTCCATTTGTCCCAAAATCTCTCCAACATTTGCATTGGCCTTTGACCAGCAAACCTTTTAAAGGTTGATTTCAGGGGTGGATGCAAGAGCATGGTTTCTGCGAATGAAACCTTTTCATGACAAATGGTCCAAGAATAAGATATTACCCTTCTTGAGACTAGCTTCTTATGAAACCATTCCCTTTGATGGGGCTATGTCTACTGCATTGTTGGCCTGTTGGAACCCTGCCATCAAATGCTTCTTGTTCCGGTGGGGACCAATGACTGTAACATTAGCTGATATTGCCTTCATTACTGGGACTTCTCCAACAGGTAAATATGGAATTGAACTTCCTATTTTTCACCATGTCAAAGAACATAATCAGCTGTACAGTCAGTGTTTATCAACCTTTCGCCAAATTGCTAGTCCTTCTGCTAGTGCTAGCAAATATGGCTTTCAGAATTTTGTTGATTTCTTCATCAATAAGGATACTAGTGAGGAAGTTACTTCTCAAGAGGAAGTACTTTTTCTTACCTTTGCCTTCTCCAAATTAATGATGTATAGAGCTGGAGGAGTAGTAACATTATGGATATCTCTAGTTGTTAACATCTCCTCTACTTCTGAAGAAGTAGCTTTGGCTCCTGTTTTATTGGGACAACTTTATAGATGTCTATCCCGTAGTAGAGAATCCTTCAAAGGTTTTGGAATTCATACCTTTGAGTCTCCCATATTCTCCACTGACAAGGGATTTGGACCCCTATGGCTCTTGACTTGCTGGGGCCATATGTATCTACCTTGTCTGATGGTTATCAATCCCTCTTCTACTTTTAGAGCATCTAAGGGTTCAGAGGAGGAATATCTTTCTTTTGATCCCTTTTGTTCCTCTCTAGTCTTGATGATTGTAGCTGTTATGGTGAAGTCAGCTTCAATCTTGTATCTCCAGATGAGGTTTGGCATCCAAGCTTTATTCTCTTGTACTTCTTGGTTTTTAAGTCCAATCCTGGTATGTGGAACATTTTCCTGGGTAAGATGGATGTTTCTGTTGAAAATGAAACTTGGCGCCATCAAGCAGTGCCTGCTTAGCTATAATACCTGAACATCCACTCTAGTTCCTTAGGGAGTGGAAACTTTTGGAGCAGTGTTCTTAGGTCTAGGGATTTAATAGCTGCTGAGCCTGAGTACTTTGGCTTTGAAGCCTATAATCCACAGTTGGTAGCTAGATAATTTGGATTGGTCCAACCACTAGCTATTCCTTACTTCTTGACCCGTAATGATCCTTGAACTTGAAGGGGTCATTTTGAAGAAGGTAGAGCTCTTCAGAGTAAAACTCTCAGCCTTACTTCCATGTCCATCTCTCCTTGGAAATGGTTCACTAAATTTGTTCGAGGCTTCCATCTGTGGTGGGATCATGTATACCCAAACAACTCAACATGTTCTCATGCTTTGGCGAACTTTGAGGATCAGCTCTTCTTAGGCTGTGAGTAATTTCTATCCTTAGTTATTTTATAACTGTCAATAGGACTGACCATTACTGAATATTCTTTGTGCTTTCCTTTTGACTTTTTAGCAAAAGCTGGCAAGAAGAACCTAAGAGTGCCTGATGGCATGACAACAGATTCTAGATATGACAAGCTCTATTGGAATACCATAGACAAAAGGGTTCCACCTCATACCTCTTTAGAGGATGAAGATGATACTGCTTATGATCAAGGGGCTTCCTATGGAGATGTCTAATTGCGGAGGACATCCAAACCATGGGGCCACTAGAGTAGATTGACCCTTTCAAAAGAGCTGCAAGAAAAAGAGACTACAATTGTCTCTCTACTTCCAAGGACACTCAACCCAAGGGGTCAGTGGAGCAACCTGAGCCTCTTAAGAAGGCTACAAAGAAGAGATATTATGGTTGTCTCTCTGCATCCAAACCTTTAAGGCATTCTAGCCGAAAACGTCCTAAGTTGGAGGCTTCTTTAGAGATACTGCAGTATATCATCTCCTCTGATGAAGATGATGACAAGACCATATCTCAAATTTTCAAAAGGAAACTCCCAGGAGTCAAAGCAAGTATGAATATCACCTTTACTCTATTTATAAGAAGTTTTACTTTTTGGAATACTGATTAATTTATTCCAGGTTCCTCTGGTGCTGATGACACTAAGCCTAAGACTATCAATGATCCTTCTTCTAAGAAGTTATCACCTCCTGGCTGTGCCAACCATCCTTCGAGAGATACTCCCAAGACAGCTGATCCAGAGTTAAATTCAAAGGGTGGTTCTGTTGATGAATCAGTCATCAATCGTCCTACTTTTTCTTCAAGTGATGCTGTCCCCCAGTTGGAGAATATGGCTACTCCCTCTTTGGAAGGATGTGATGCCCCCCAGTTGGAAGAGACTGAGCATCTTCATGTGGAATCTCCTGATAAGGACTTGTTTCATCAATTTAATGAAGATCCCTTGGAATCAAGTCCTTTGGATGTTGAAGTTCCAAGCTCTCATGCTGCTACCACTATTGTTATAGCAATTCCTTCTATTGCTGGAAGTGAAGTTCCAAAAGATGTTATTCCTTTAGAGGTCACACCTTTACGGAGCAGTACTAAGCTAGTGATTACCTCTATGTGCAAAGGTTCTTCATCAACTTCACCATCTAATTCTGGGACTGGTCTGCCTTTCTTTCCTCATGAATTCATTTTAGACTTTCTCTATATGACTCCATGTCCTCATGATACCAAACTTCATTCTCTTGCTAACTTGGCTTCTCTTCTTTATGATACAGAGGGAAGCACTCAAGAAGCAAGTGTGATGAAAGAGTCTGATGGAGGGAAAGAGGTTAATTTGCAGACAGCTATCATTGTGAGGGATCAACCTACCTCTGCTAATAGTGATCATTCCTCCAGTGATGGATCATCTGAGCACATAAAACAAGAAGACAAAGTCTGGGATCTCTGCTTGACCATAACAAACAACCCTTATGATCAGGGTTCTGCACAAGCTCTTAAGCAGATTTTAGAATCCCTGATTTCTCAAGGTTTTGAGTACTGGATACCTTGTCTTGATTATGTCAAAGAGACTCTTCTTCTTCAGTAATGTAATGCTGAATCAAGAGTCCAATCTCCAAAGTTCTCAGCTCAAAAACTTCAGGAAGAGGAGACTTCTTTGGAAGCTCAAGCTAAATCTTTCAGAAACTTCAGTACACAGATCCAAGATTCTTTGAGCTCTTTTGATCAGAAGCTGAAGCTTCTTTCTGAGGAAAGGCAATCTTTACAGAATCGCCTGGCTGAGATTAATAAAGAGGAGATCAATATCATCAATGAGAAGTCTTCACTCCAAAACTTGATACTGAAGAGAAGAAGCTACACCAAGGGCGAACCAAACTTGCTCATTTGAGGCAAGAGATGTTCAAAGATATGGTTGTACAACAAAGTTTGATCCTTTAATAGGAAAAGCTTTGTAATGCTTGGTCAGCCATTAAACACCTTAGTTTAGCTGTTAGACAATGTTGGAATGTCTAAGATGTAAGATTATTATTATTGTTGTAATTTTAATGATCCCTTGCTGTTTGAAACAATTCTGCATGTTTTTGTTGAAACACAGGATCATGTTGTTCCCATATAGATGGATGATATTTCCTTAGAAATTTGCCATTCAAGGCTCTTTCTTTTATGTTGCCATCTATATCCTTTAATATGTATGCATTTCCAGACATTTTCTTATGAATGATAAAGGGACCTTGCCACTTAGGTGACCATTTCCCTAATTGTGGATCTTTGTAAGTCGCTCTTCGCGTAAAACATTTTCCAAACCTTATCATTCTCCTGGAATTCTTTAGGCACTACCTTTTTGTTGTAGGCCCTAGCAACCTTTTCTTTTTGGATTCTCATTTTGGCTAGAGCTTCTTCCTTAGCTTCTAGAGCATCCATAATTTCAATATTTATCGCCTGTGAATAGTCATCTCCTGATAATCCCATTTGTTGGGCTACCCTTGATAATCTTACATTCACTTCAGCTGGGATCACTGGAGTATGTCCATAAATTAAGTTAAAAGGAGTAACTCCTGTTGCTTCACTTTTAGAGGTCATGTAGGCCCATAGGGCATATAGCAACAACTCGTCCCATTTTCTTGGGTTATTGTCTATGAGTTTTGAGATCCCTTTTACTATGATCTTATTGGTAGCTTCAGCTTGACCATTTGCTTGAGCATAGTAAGGCGTTGAATGCAATTTAGTAATCCCAAACTGGTTAAGATAATCCAGTAAGTCGGGGTTCCTGAATACTGTGGCTTGATCAAAGATTATAGTTTCCGGAATTCCAAATCTTGTAAAGATTTTCTCTTCCAAGAAATTTATTAAAACCTGGGTATTGATCTTGTTGAAAGCCTAAGCCTCCACCCATTTGGTGAAGTAATCAGTCACCACTAGGATGTATGAATGCTTCTTAGAGGATGCAGGATTGATTTCTCCTATGGCATCCACTGCCCATCCCCTGAAGGGCCAAGGTTTAAGAATGTACTTAAGTTCTGAAGTTGGTGCCCTGCTGATAGGTCCAAACTTTTGACATCTTTTGCAACCTTTGGCATAATCTATACAATCCTTTCTCATAGTGGGCCAATAGAAACCATGTTCGTGCAACATCTATCTCATTTTTAGGCCGTTTTGATGAGCACCACATAGTCCTTGGTGAATTTCTGCCATGAGAGTTAGAGCTTCTCCAGCATCCACACATGTTAAAAGTAATCCTTCTGGATCCTTTCTGTGTAGTTCACCAAACTGTATATAGAACTTAGTGGCTGCCATTTTGATTCTATTTGGCACCTTTGTTCCAGTTGGGTTCTGGAGATATTGAATAATTTCATCTCTCTGGTCCTTTTCCTCTCTTAATATTGAAATTCTATAGACTTCCAATACGTTCTCTGATCTTTCTTGATCAGTTTCACTGAGAGGCTCTAGGATCTTCTCTTGGAGAATGATATCTTCATTTTGTGAAGGTATCTTTTCTCTAGCAGAAGCTATTTGGGACAGCCGATCTGCTACTTTGTTCTCTTCTCTAGGAATGTGTATGAAAGTGATTTCCTTAAATTGTTTAGACAACTTTTGTGCTTTCTTACCACACTCCTGTGATACTAGTGCTATACTCTTAAATTCCTCATTTATTTGATAAATGATCAACTGGAAATCCCCATATATCTTTGCTTTCTTAGCTCCGAATTCTAGCAGTATCTCCAATCCAATTAATAAAGCTTCATATTCAGCTCTATTGTTGGTACATGGACCCTTTAGGGTTACTGCTAGCTTAGTTGAGATCCCATCAGGAGATAAAATATATATTCCAGCTCCTGTTGTTTCTCTAGTCTTGGACCCATCAAAGAATAGGACCCATGGAAGGATGTCTTCATCAATGATTCCTGAGTCGCAACAAGGATGAGTTGCTAAGAAATCAACTAATGCTTGACCTTTAACTGCCTTTTGTGGCACATATATATGAGGTCAAACCGCAGTAAATGTAAACTCCATTTGCTTAACCTTCCTTTTATGAAAGGTTGAGATATCATATATTGTATGACATCCGTTGGAGATACTACTTCTACTATGAAGGCCATGAAATAATGTATGAGTTTAACTGATACATCATATAAACACAAACACCATTTTTCTGCCATGGTATACCTTTAATCTGTATCATGTAGGATTCTACTTAGGTTGAAAATGGCCTGCTCATGCCCCTTTTCATTTTCTTGAGTAAGGAGACTCCCAATGGAATCTTCACAAGTAGACAGATACAGTCTTAGTGGTTTTCCATTTTGCCTTAAGGGAATCAGCACATGCGGATTTGCCAAATCCTGCTTGATCTAGTCAATGGCCTTTTGATGTTTTTCTTCCCATTTGAATTCTGATTCATGCTTTAATTTTAGTAGTGGTGAAAACTTTTTAGTTTTTCCAGCTAGATTAGCCATGAATCTTCAAACATAATTGACTTGCCCAAGGAATCTTTGCAATTCCTTCTTATTAGAAGGTGGCTTGGGTGCCAACACTGCTTTTGCCTTGTTTTGGTCAATTTCCATTCCATTTTTGTGAATGAGGAATCCTAAAAAGTTTCTAGCTCTAACTCCAAATGCACATTTGAGTGGATTCATTTTTAGGTGATATTCTCTCATTCTAGTGAATGACTTAACCAAATGCTCTTTATGTCTTAAAAAGTCATTTGACTTTACTAGTATGTCATCCACATAGACTACGTCCATTGCTCGTTGATATGTGGCTCCAGCATTTTTCAATCCAAATGGCATGGCCACGTATTCAAACAAGCCTAATGATTTTGGACATCTGAAGGCTGTTTTGTTACAATCTTCATGTGCAATCCTTAACTGGTGATATCCTGCATACCCATCCATAGAAGATATGTATTCATATCTTGATGGTGCATCTATTAGGAGATCAGCCACTAGCATGGGGTATTGATCTTTAGGTGTAGCTTTATTCAGATCCCTAAAGTCAATGCAGATTCGTATTTTGCCATTTTTCTTAACTACTGGAACTATATTGGAGATCCAATCAGCATATTGGCAAGGTCTTATGAACTTTGCCTTGAGGAGTTTGTTTATTTCCTCTTGTATAGGCTCTGTCAGTTCATGCGCTAGTCTTCTAGGACTTTGTGCCACAGGCTTAAATCCTTCCTTGATAGGTAGTTTATGCTCTACTATTTGCCTATCAATGCCAGGCATTTCATGATGTTCCCATGCAAAACAGTCTTTAAATTCTTTTAGAATTTTTATGATCTCCTGTTTTTCTTGGTTAGTGAGGAGCTTACTTATGTAAGTAACATGTGGATTTTCATTATCCCCTAAATTTATTTCCTCTAGTGGATCATGAACTTCATGTTTAATATCCTCACTTTTAGCCCATACTTTATCATCCTCCTCATCGAAGGATTCAGTTTCATATAAAGTTGAGCAACATGCATTTGAGTTTATAAGAAAATCTTCTTGGTATTTTCTAAAAACTAAATCTTTCATTACTTGATCAACAATAGGGGTAAACCCATTACAACATTCTTCTTGGTTTATAAACATAATAAACTTTTATAAGAAAAATACATCCTAACTCTACAAACTAATGAGAGCTAAGGGTTGATCATAGTCTGGCGCCTGTTGAATATATTCATATTTTGATTGAATGTCTTCAACTTCTGGGACGTCATCGACTTCCTCAATGAGAATTGCACCTGAGTCTTCTACCTCTTGGTGAGTTTGTGACTCAAGTTGTAGAGCAACCACAATTTTGATAGTAGGAACCAATGTTGTCAGGACCGGGATCCCAGTTTGGATCAGTGAGGGGGGTAGGATCGAATCGTAGGATCGTAAGATCCTACAAATTTGAGAAATTGAGCCATCAAAATGATTATATGTGACTAGTACATGTCTTTCTAGTAAAAACAATGGCAAATAAACACGCATTTAATCACATAAGAAAAATAGGCTCTAATTTTTTCTTGTTCACATTTATGTAAATAAGCTGTAATTTTTTCTTTAACTTCATAGGGGGCTTGAAAGCAAGCTTCAACATTAGAGTGAGTACCGGGTAAGTGATGTTTTAGCCTAAAAATGCCACCAGATCACACAACACCACAATAATTGCACCACAATAATCTTTGAAAAGCAAGCTTAATTTTTGGGTCATAACATAAGTGTAACTAGATAACTATACAGGCCGCACACTGTTCTGTTCTTACAAGTGACACAAACCAAACCCCACACTCCCACCCAAAGAAGAACCTCCAGTGCCAGTTTTCGAGCTAAAGGTGTAAACTTTTCGAACTAACATGTTAAATTAATGAACATAAACTAGTAACACAAATAAGTACATTAACAACTCGTGCACTTAAATTTCTATAATGAACTGATGTTATGTAACAGGTACCTCTTAAATTCAGCAGCACATGTACTAACAGGCACCAGAAGCCAATTTTCCCACTCACATGTCACGGTTTTTTACAGTGTTCCTAGATTAAAATCTCAAAATCCACTCCACTTCAAAACCCTATATCTGAAACACAAAAAAAAAGTTCCAAACTATATATAAATTGAACTAAGACCCTATAATTAAATTAACAAAACGACTTATTTCAGGTAGAACCTTAACATAGATCTAAAAATGATCCTAAATGGTGGGTCTAGATCAGACAAAAAACCGCCAGAATAAAAATAAATTTTATCTGAAATTCGAAACAAAGGAGGATGAATCCGCTGAAATTCGAAACAAAGAAGGAGCTTGAATTTAGTCGAGGAAAATTGGAGCTTGAATTTGCTGGAGCTTGAGTTCAATTGTTCGAGCTTGAATTCGTTGGTCTTAGAGGAGAATGGAGACTGGAGAAGACGATTTAGAGGAGAGTGGAGGCCGTAAAAGACGCAGTAGAGGAGGTAGGGTATTCGCTGGGCTTTTTATTACAATTTGGGCTTTGGCCTTTAAGTATGGGGGGTTTTACAAAACTAAAGAGTGGGTTTTGCAAAGCTAAAAAGTGGGATCGTTAGAATCGCCTGGGATCGTGCGATCCTACCGATTCTAACGATCCTACACGATCCTGCTTACGATCCTGCTGCATATACAATTCCAGCCACGATCTGGATCGTTTTGAAAAATTTGGATCGTAGGATCGTGCGATCCTACGATCCGGATCGCGATTCTAACAATATTGGTAAGAACTGACTTTAGAGAGTCCCTAATAAAAACAGAATCAGGAGATGTAATTAAACAAACTTCCTCATCTGTTTGAACCGTTTCATAAGTGTCACCATACCACAAGATGAAGACTTGGTGGAATGATGATGGAATAGCATAATTATGATGTAACCAATCTCTTCCTAGTATGGCATTATAATTAGTACCACTTTCGACTATGAAGAAACCAGTATAAGTAGTTTTAGTTCCTACCCTTATCTTTAAGATAGCCATTCCTTCCACTTTTTTCTGATAAACCAGAAAAACCAGTTATGTTGATTTGTATGTTATGCAAATCCTTTCTAGTCTTTCCTAGTCTTCTGAACACAGAGAGTGGCATAATATTAACAGTACCTCTAGTGTCTACCAATACTTTTCCTAAACGAACTCCCTCAAAATCAACATTTAGAAATAAAGCTTTAGCGTGCTTATTATCAACATCAACTGACCTAAAGATTTTATCTATGATTAATTTCTCTAGGTTAGCTTTTAGAGATGTCTTGTTAGGCACTTTTCTTTATGAGGTGCATTTAAATAAGATGACAAGCTTTGAGAAGAAGTAATTTTAAATTTACCAGCCCTTTCTTCCTTGTCAACTTCATCTGCCCATGATGTAGTATTTGTCTGGAATTTTGATTGGTATTCTGACTTCTTGAACTCTGTTGGTAACATGACCACATTACACTGCGCGTTTTGGCTCTCTCCCATCTCTGTTTGAGGCTCGCTCATCAGTGGGTCTCCATCCAACATTAAGTCACTGTCTGACACCAATAAGTCCAAATCCTCAGATCCAAACTCTGAATCATAATCCTCATTAAAGCCATTTCCTGGTTTCTCTTTCATAAGAGAATCACCTCCTTGAGGCTGCTGGCCATCATTCTTTGTAGATGATATACCATATTGTTCCTCTTCCAAAGGTAACAATTTAGTAATACCAGCTTGTAGCGCCTCTTCATTAATTCTTATGTTTGCTATAAGGGACTCCTGCACATTTTGAGTGCTGATTTGAGCCCTTGCTGCAGCAGCTTTTGCACTTAACTCCTTCATCTTTAATGTCCTACTTTTAGGTAAGTTTTGGACATCTTATAGTGGCTAAGGCCTAACTGCTGGCTTGATTTTTGACTTCCCTTGGCCCCCATGGGACTTCACCCTTCTTTTAAGAATTTTGGGCATATGAGTTTGACTTGGCTCCCTTTCTTTCCCTTTTAAGGAAGGGCCTGAACTGGGGCTGTCATGTTTTCTTGGTCCTTGACTTCTTTACCTTTTCTTGAATGGACGCTGGTAAGCAGGCACATAGGCAGGATCATTTGGGATGATCTGAGTTCTAACCATTCCCATGAGCATGAGAAGAAAAGATAAAAGTGAATTTTATTTTCGCCTATTTTCAAGAAAAAAGTAAAAATTTTCGCCGATTTTTAGGAACGCCCTAATTTTATTTCCTTCCGGAAATGGATGATCCCACTACATCAGGACCCTTTCGACGTTGCCTGTCTGCACATAGTGAGCACATTCCATTTCTCATAGCCTTCAACCCTTTTATCGCCCTAGTATGCAATGGGACTTTTTGAGCAGCCTCCTTATAGGTTTTGGCTCTTTCCCCATGCATCACCAGGTTTGGAGTTGGGCTGGATTTAGCAGGCGCCTTAGCTTTGGCTAAGCTAGCCTTATATGCTTCTAGCTCCATGGCATGTTGTTCCATTTCTGAGACAACTAGTCTTTTGAGACTTAATTGTCTAGTTAAGAACCCTCTGAATACTTGGCACTGGTCTGTTGTATGTGACCCATTCATATGACATCTGCACATATCTTCCAATCCTTCTTCATTGGCTATTTTTGGCATAACCAAGATTCCTTCATCAAGCAATCTATTGAAGAGTTGGTTACCTATTTCGGTAGCTTTAGATGCCTGTAAGGTAACAGTAAAAACACTATTAGTCTCTACCATACCACAGAATAGTTCAAATGGTTCGTCCATTCCAACTACATTAACATCTTCATCATCAGGAGACATGATATTTTTCTTATCAATTTCATCCTGGATTTTGTTTCTAAAGACAATACATTCAGAAGTGTCATGGGTTACTGCATCATGCCATTTACAGTATTTTTTACCCTTAACCTCCTCAGCAGTTCTTACTTTATGTCTCCCTACCAATTTTATCTTTGTGTTAGATAATAACCAGTCAAAGATAGAGTTAGATTTCTTGGCATCAAAAGTATATGTCTTCTTTTATCCAGATTTCATATCTTTTGGCGCTAGACATTCTTTCTTTTCTAAAGGAGAACATTTATAAGGTACTCCCTGAATGAATTCTGCCACGTCCACTTCTTGTGCAGTATCAAAGTGGAAGGGCTCTTCATTCTGAGCAAAGAAACTCTGGTGTCTTGCTGCACTTTCAGCATGTAGGTTCCTTTCTTACCTTACAGCCAATTCTGCTAATTCAACAAAATCGCCAAAGGCATGACCATCAAACCTTTTTCGAAACTGAATTAACATTCCCTCTTGAGCCATTTGTACAAATTCTCTTTCAGGAATGCTAACATGACACTTAATCTTAGTCATAGGTAGTTCTTCAACAGACTCTCCTAACTTCTGTTGGATTCTGGCCAGATCACTTAGGGTCACTCCTGGTTCAGTGCGTGCAAAATGATTTCTAAATTGCACTTGCATGTCTTGCCAGGAGTGAATAGAATTTAGTGGTAAATTAGTGTACCACCAAAAAGCAGTCTCAGTAAGAGACATGGAAAACATTCTAAGTTTTAAGAAATCATTGTCAGCTGCTTCCCTACACTAACAATTGAACCTAACTAAATGTTCTTCAGCAGAAACTCTATCATTTCTAGAGAACAAGGTAAAGTCAGGTATCTTAAACGTTCTAGGAAACGGATTGGCTCTATCAATCCATTCAGGGTAAGGTTTTTGACCTACTTGCCTCTGATTTCTCCTAGAGTTATCACCTACTAGTCTTTGGACTAGTGACTCAACTTGTGCTGCCAATGGATCCTGATACCTTCCTGGGTATCCCATATTCCCATACCCCATGTTTCCCGCCTGATCATACGCAGGGTTAGGGTTAGGATTGAAAGGTTGATTTTGATAACCTCCCATAGGAATCTCCTGGTGGTGCATGAAAGTAGGATTGGCTGCTCCTTGTGCCATTTGTGGTGGGAATGTATGTCCACTTGTGGGCATCCCCTGATGATAAGCACCAGTTGTTTGAGCAAATGGAGCTTGGGGCTGACCATACCCTGTAATATTCCCATAATGAGGTGTACCAGCCATATTTGGTTGGTTAGGAGGTATATAAGCATAAGGTGTAGAAGGAATACCAGCCATAGTTGGTTGGTTAGGAGGCGTGTATGCATATGGTGTACTATTGTTGTTTTCAACAAAAGTACATGTCATCTGTCCTCCTTGTGATGGTCCAGATTGGTGTGTGTTGTCACCAACTTGTCCAACACCCATGGAAAGCGAAGGTTGATGATGTCCTGACGTCTGGTGCCAGCCTGGCTCCATGCCCGCTGCCATTCCATCACTTCTCCTAGGATTTCCATGATTACCCTCTCCATGGCTCAAGGGTATTGCCCTTGTTTGATGCACATGGGAGGAAGTTTGTGGATCGCTTGAGATAAGTGGATCTCTAGTTTCATGATGGGAGAAATGTACCCTTAGAGGGTAACCTATTAGAGGAACGTCTGGCGCTCTGCCACAACTTCCCCTTGCTCTATCTAACGGGACCTCTTCTAAGGCCTTAACTAATTTCTCATTTAACTGATAGTGTTTTTCAACTAGTGGTTCTAGGCGAGTAACTACTTCAGTAGCAAGAGATTTGGACATTGCCGTAAAAGTTGCACTCATAGTATCATTGATATTTACAAGTATCCTATCAATTTGCCTAGAGTTAATTTCTCTATTTTCTTCACTTATCCTTTGGAGGATATCAGTGAAGACTCTGGCAGACTCATGGGCTAGAGTTCTGCAGTTAGAGTCAAATTGTTGTCTCTGACTCTATCTGGCTTCTAATAGCAAATTCTTTACTACATCCGTGAACTTTCCATACATTTGGTGTATAAGTCCACGACCAATACTACTTGGAGATGAGTTATCCCTTTGTGGGGTATCTCCAACTGACTCTTCATGACCATGATAAATTGGTTCATCATTGTTTCCATGCACCCTTATTTCTGGAGGGATTGAAGAACTACTTTCCATGTTGTGGAAACTTGGTTCATCCTGAGCAACTTCCTTATTCTTCTTAGAACGTGTTTCCGGCATTTTAACAAAAACAACCGTTTGTAACAGTTAGTTTTCGAAAGTACAAAGGAAAAACTTCACAATATGATTATGAATTTTCTCCTCCCACTGTGGTCGCCAAAAAACTTGTTGGTGCAAAATCAGTTCGTTGACTTTACAAACAAGTCAATGCACATCCAATAGTTTGATACCGAATGCCTTGGGAGGCTTAGTCCCTAGGGGTTACCGTTTTTAATTAGATAAAACCTTGCTAATGTACTTTGTTGTAATTTAATTAATGATTAAACTACAATGCCTATTAAATTCAGGCGAAATGCAATAAATAGAGCAAACAATAATCTTTTAATTAAAGCATAATATTCCCATACATACCACAAACTTAGAGAAAGATTTTACAACACATAAAAGGATAAGCCAGGCTGGACAACTAAAGGGAAAACACGAAGGCTATTACCTCCATGGTTTCTTGCTTCAATCGGAGAATTAAAGAACTTGACGCCATAACATGTTCTAAGTCTAAGGAACTAAACTATAACCCCAGAAGGGGGTTGGCTAGGCTAAGGCTAGGCTACACTAAGAAAAGAAGTAATGCAGTTTGAAGTGTGTTTGTTAGTTGTTTGCTTGATGATCATTCCTTTATTTATAGAGAAACGTGGTATGAAACTTCCGTGCGTGCTTGGAGGGAAAACATTTGAATCATATTTGATTCAAATCTCAACCGTCTTCTAGCGCTGAATAATTGTAGCCTTGCACGTTCTTATTCCTTATGTGGATCCGTCTCATGATTGTTCTTTAACCGCCTGTCCTTTTACTATTCTTGACTTTCATCTCCTGATGGCCTCCTTCTGTTGACTTTGACTTCTGTTGACTTCGTCCGATGGGCTTTATACTTGTGTTGGGCCTTTACATTAAATCGAAACTAAACCTTTTGAGGTTTAATTCAATATACCATAATAAATGTAACTTGACATCTAAAAATGGTGGTAACAATAATATACAGTTATGTTCTTTTCCTTCTTTTAAGTCATGTAAAAAGACTAACAATTTTTCTTTTTCTTCTTCTTGTAAATATAATTTTTCCTTTGATTTTTCTTTTTGTAGTTTTAGTAATTTTACAGTACTAACTTTTTTCATTTTTCCTTTCCACTCTTATATAATATGCTCTGAGATGTTTGCAGGAATATATGATAAGCTTCTTAGAGCATTGAGCTATTATGAGTGATCTACTAGTCTTAAACGGTCATGCAAGACTTTAAATTTGCGCTTATCGGGAGGCCATCCGAGTTTTGACTTATTTTCTCTTTTATTTCTTTACTTTTTGTTTTGATTTTTGTCTTTGTTTCATCCTTTTTCAGTGATTTTACTCACTTTGATATTTTTTTTTGTGTTTGTTGTAGGTGGAACGAGGTTAAAAAAAGAAAAAGTTTGTCGAAGTTGGTCGCCCGGTCGACCGAGCAACATTGCCATACCGGGCGCGCAAGCAAATATTTGAATTTTAGAAGATTTTCCAAAATTTTGGCTAAGTGTTACTCGCCCGGTTGACCAGGCGAGTCTGCCTGACCGAGCGGATATTTTCGCCAGACCGGGCTGCTGTACACATGACCGGGCGAGGGAGGAGAATTCGTAAAAGAAAAAAACCCAACAGAACTACGCTGTTTCTTTCGTTCGTCCTCCTCACACGCACTGTCGCACAGTTCTTCACTCCTCTTGCGACCCCATACTGGTCTACGCAGTCCACCGTCACCTTTACCGGCACCACCCGCATCAGACTTCTTCCCTGCGCACCACCACCAATAATCCACTGCAACCTCACCCATGATTCCTCTCACCCCCACGCGCACCGCCATCCCGGCCCCGCACCGTGGAACACTCGCCTGCCTCCTGCCTTCTCCGACCACCCACAACAGCTGACAGCCTCCTGATTCACGCACCACAGCCGCACCTTTCCCCAGCTTTTCTTTCGTTCTTCGTTCTTCTTTTTCCTTTTTCTTTTATTTTCTTCTTTTTTGGTTGTATTAATCTGATTTTCCTTTCTCTTTTTAATTTTATTTTGTTATTAATTTCTCCCAATGAACTTCTAAATTTTTTTTATTTTATCAATGGTTGTTATAGGATTCTCTCAAATAGGCATCAAATTGGTTCAAGTTAGCCTTCGTGAAACATTACAATATGATTTTTGCGCATATTTGACTCTTCTCCCCAATTGATTGGGTAGTAAGTATCTATTCTCACTCACTTGTACATGTTGTTAATGTTCATTTCGAATTTTGCTTGGATTTTTATTTTGATGCCATCTTGTTGAGAATCTTTTGAACACATTGATTGAATTTTTGGATTGTTGGAGTTTGTGTATGGTTTTCGTGGTGTGTTGTGGCTCTTGGTGGGAGACTTTGGTGTTGGATGATTGTTGGGTTGGTTTTCGTTCCTTCTCTAAACTGGGTTCCTGCAGTGAGGACACTGCAAATTCTAGCTTGGGGGAGGAATATTCTATCCTTTATTGCTTTCTAGCGTAGATTTCATTGCTTTCGTAGGATGTTGCACGGTTTGTACCACTCACTAGGAGCGGGAGTTTACATGTAACCAAAAAAATTATATTGCTTTCTTAGTTGCATTAGCACATTTCATGTCATATTAGACTTCATCTCATTATAGTTGCATCTATGGGACTATTGTTGGGACTATTGCTGGGACTCTTTGAGAACTTTGTTGATATTTTACTACATTTACTAAGCATCGTTCATCTTGTTCATGATTCTTCATAACACGATTGTTTCGCAATTGATTGTTTGTGGTAAGATTGATTGATCTTTCTCTGGCTTGATTTAACTTTACTATGCAGACACCTTAACCTAAGTGAGCTTTTGTGCCTAATAAATTGATGTATATGTGTCAATATGTTCTTTCATGTGTGATTAGTTCCTCAGTTGTCGCATTGATCTTGACTTTAACTTGGTACTCCTTAATATTCGATAATGCATACATTTTGATATGATTGAGGCATTTTATTTCATGATCTTAGCTCCAGATTTATTCTTGTTTTCATATTATCCTTCCTCTAGCCCGCTGAGCCTTTTCTGATTGTATTGGATTTATACCTATATTACAAGCCTTGGCCTCATTTGATTCTTGTCCCAAGCCTAGCTTAGGGGAGCGAGTATTAGTCTTGGTTCGGTTTGTATTGAATTAGAGTGCTCTACTTGTGGTTTAGATTGATGGAAAAGTATGTTTAGTGAGCTTTGAAATTGAATTGAAAATGTGAAAAAGAAATACAAAATGAAAAAAAAAGTGAAAAAAAGAGTTTTGAATAAAGTGAAGAAAAAGGGTAATTCTTGAATTTCTTGAATGGAAAAAGTGTTGGTTATATTTTTTTGGAGATTGTTGGTTGTTGCGTGGAGTTGTTGTGACCTTTCTTGGTCATGTTTTCAGTTATATGATGCTCCCCCTTATTGGTTTTTCCACCACAATTCCCTAATTATTTTCCATACCTTTGACCTCAGCCTCATTACAACCCTTAAAAATCCTCTTGATCATTGTGATTGGTATTGTTGAGTATTAAATGAGTCAAAAAGTCAAAGTTAAAGAGTATATGCATCATTTGAGTCGACTTGTCTAGGATGAGTGTCATTATTTATCCTCTAAACACATGAGAGATTTGATAACTATAGTGAGGTCTGTCAGGTTTGGTTAAATCCAGCTTGGGAGAGATGGTATGTGGTATGATTGGAGAGTCGATTGTGATACATGACATGCTATGCGGCTTTGTTCGAGCTTGTTTCGATGCTTGGCTTGTGTAGTGATTATATCGCTCATGTTTTCAATTGAGTGTTTGGCCTTATCGTAGTCCCATTATGTAGGTCATCTTTCTTTTCCAATGTCTATATCTTATTGCTTGGGGACAAGCAATGGTTTAGCTTGGGGGAGTTTGATAAGTCATATTTATATATAGTTTTTAGGTGCATTTAGGTTGCATTTTAGAGCATTTAGATTCATATTTAGGTTCATTATTTCATCATATTCTTAAGTTATGTTATTCTACTCCTATTCGGAATGTTTTCTTATTTTTGATGATTTTCAGGTAATGAGAACGTATTTGGAGTATGATTAGCTAAACTTTTTGGAAATAAGCTACAATGCATAAGGATCATATGGATATGTCATAGTATGAGTTTGAGCGAAAACGAAGCGGAAAATCAAAAGAAGAAATGTGAAAAAGGAGTCACATCTACTCTTCTGATCATAACTTTTGATGTGCTTCTTAGAATCGCGTAATTTTAGCAGATTTGGAAACTAGACTTGAAGAGCTTTCCAACGAAAGGTGGCACGCCCCAAGGAGACTTCTAGTCAATGAGTTATGCTTTTCCGAAGTTTGGTTTTGTTTCTGCTAGAATCTATTTTTGTTCGCGCGGATCACTAATTCCGCCCATTTAATGATATTTCGACTTTCCTAATTTTTGTAATTTACTTTCCTAGTCATATTAGTTTACCTAGTATTAGTTATATGAGGTTTTCTCTCCTCTCTCTCCTCTCCTCTTTTTACGTTATTTTAGTCTTAGGTTTTAGTTTAGTTTGCTTCTTCTCTCTCTTTAGTTTAAACCCTAGTTTTTCATGTTCTTCATTAATTCATTAGTTTTGTTATTTCATTTTCTCTCTTTCATTGATTTCTTTAATTATGTTTTCCTTTGTAGATTTAGATTTTATTATTTATTTTCATGATTGAGTAGTTTTTATTTCTTGGGTTTGGGAATCCATGTTTATATACTATGAATCTTGATTGATGTTATTGATGGTTTGATTTATCATTGATATCTCTAATTGATTAGTGTTTTATTGTTAATCTCGCAACCTAATCAATTGTTTGATTAAATCTTGCTAATAAGAGTTAGAATTGAAAGATCGACTTTTAGAGGCTTGCCTACAATTAGCAAATATGAGTATGTTAGCGACCGTACTGCATATGTTGATTTGAGAGCGTTAAGACCCGACCGCAGGATTAACCTGTGCTTTAGATATCTGATTAATTGAATTATTGATGATCTTTTGATTGATTATAGTTATAAACATGGTGAACCATTGCCCTAGATCTTTTTAGTTTGATTTTCGTAGTTTGATTAGTTTAGAACCTTAATTCTCATATCTCTGATCTTGTTTAGTTTCTCCATACCTTAGAAGCTAGATTAGAACGACCATCTCTCCGTGGATTCGACCCTACTTACTCTACTACATTGTTAGAAGGTTTGTTAGGAATTATTTTTGACAGGTGTACGACAACCTGCCAGCCGGGCCACCCAGGTCCCTATAATGGATCCGCCCCTAACTGGAGAATAGCATTTTTCCTATGAGTAAACAACTTTTAAATGAAAATTTACCATTTGTGTTAAAAACTAAAAATATTGCGTAATAAATATAGAAATCAAATTCAATTTTCTAGGAGTGAGGAATTCAAAAAGATGATTCAAATCTTTTTGCAACTAACTTGAGTAAACCTTGGATTTATGACAAACTCTATGCATGATCCATTTCATGCACTTTTTTTAAGTCAGCTATATCTTCAGCGGGTGTGAAAATAGAATACATAGTAGACAAAAGTCGAGCATGTCGTTCAGTTGTGACATATATTGCAAAAGATAAATTTTCACATCTATATCCCATGGTCTAAAGAGACAAGTCCATCCACTACATCACCATAAAAAGAAAAATTGGAAAAGTTAATGAATAAAAATGCTTACTAAGCTACTTTTTAAGGATTTTCAATAAATAGATATAAAAGGGTATTTACATACCAAATAATTTTCTTGAACTTAACTTTAATAAAAGGCCACCACTCGTTAATAACGTTTGTTTTATTATCATCTAGCCAACTTTTTGAATCAGCAATTTTCCATCAACTGTTTGTAAAAAGAATTGTTGCTCCAACGAAACATAAGCATCAAGTGTTTGAACTTTTTGAATCAGCAATTTTCCATCAATTGTTTGTAAAAAGAATTGTTGATCCAACGAAACATAAGCATCAAGTGTTTGAACTTTTTGTACAACAAAATACGGTGAACTCGCTTTATCATTAATGATATGCTCAGCATCATCACTATTCAAAATATTAATGCTATCCAATCCTGAACATTCTAAATTAAGCATAAGTTTATTCAACTTTCAAAATATTTGCATTGTAGAACCGGAATAAAGACCGAAAGATTCAAAATTTTCAAAATGTAGAAAAGATTTGAAAATGCTAGTGTGATCCCTCTATAGATCGTTTGGACCGATTTTTACTTTTTATATTTTTCTTTTTCACTTTAAAAAAAATTTATCGTAATTTTAGATCTATAATCATATTTTATTTAATATTTGAAAAATATAGCGATTAATAATATAATAATTATTATTTGATATAATATCCATAAAGTATACATAAAAGAATAGTAAAATTAAATATTATATAAAAGGTATGTAATTGCCAAAAATAATTGTCCATCGGTTCGGACCAAAAATCAAAACTTCAAAAAACTTGGGCTAAACAATATTCTATTTTTTTTGGTCCGGAACAAAAAATCGAAAATTCAATAACTTGGACCTAATTAGGGCCCCAATTTGTAGGTTCGGCCTTAGGACTCTAAAATCTTAGAAATATAGATTATTATTTACCTTTATATAACTGATCACAATAGGAAATCGTCACAATGACCAATGAAACAAGAAAATAAAATAATCATAATTTGAGACAAAAAAAAAAAGGAAAGTCGGTACAACAATAGCTACAATGAATCAGTCTTACCAAATTAACGAGAAACAAACTATCAGTTTATCCCATCAATCTTCAAAATATCATTAATGAGCTTTTGCTCACTAAGATGAAAATGAACCTTGTGTCTTACTTTTGGGCAGATCAACTTCCTATTAGAATATTCTCAGAAATATAGAGGATTGGTGACCCTAAGCTTAAATGTACTCTGCCATCTGAAATTGATGTGGATGGAGGAGAAACCATATACGCACAATATTGATATTGTCAGATACTCCCTCTGTATTTTTTTATCTTTCCTACTTTGACTTTGCACGTTTGCCAATGCACTTATTCTACCTTAAATATCTTTCATTACATATTAGTAAAAATTATAATAATTGAATATTAATAAACTACTCATTGAGACGAATCAAACAAGACCCCACATGACTATATTTTTTCTTATATATTGAGAAAAAATTAAAAGATTCTCTCTAATTATGAATAGTGTCAAGATTCCAAGTGAGAAAGATAAAAAAAATACAGAGGGAGTACATGGCAACGGTTTACTCTCATTTTAACCTATCAGAATATTTTAAGTTTCATGATAAGATACATTGTTAAACTTGGTTTACTCTAAGCATATGTGTAAACATTATATTTTAATTGTATTTCAACTCTTTTTTTTACACATAAAGCTGAAAGCATATTTATTATTCTTGGACACTGGATGAGTTAAGAATTGAACAACCGGTGGATGTATTATATTTATATAGTAAGAATTGATTGTTAATGGCACTAATATCGTTTAACAATTGATTATTTTGTATAATGCTATGCATATGTTTGCTTATTTTTGTGGAATTTGTATTCATAAAGGTCGTGAAACTTGAAAAAGTGAATGAATTATTGGAGAACTTAACACCTTGATTAATAGAGGGTGAGTTATTTTTTTTAAGTGGTGATACATATTAAACTTGAAGTTTTTGCTCAAATATGAACATTGTCTGGTGGAGGTGATACCATATACGCACAATGTTGATATTGTTAGATATATGGTAGTGGTTTAGTACCATTTTAATCAATCAGAATATCTTAAGTTTCGTGATAAGGTACATTGTCAAACTTGTTTTACTCTAAGCCTATGTGTAAATATTTAGTGCTTGTTTGGTTGCAATGGGAATTATTTTCCCATTGGAATTAACAATTTAATTTGTGGGAATTAATTCCCTAATGAAATTCCTAGGAATTAGTCTAAATTGTTTGGTAGTCATAAGGGAAGCTGTAATTCATAGGAATTTAGATAGGAATTGTGAGTGACCAAGGGGAGGGTAGGTAAATAAATTCCTACATTTTGTGGGAATTTCAAATTCCCATGAATTTTCATTGCCCCCATTTTCCGCACTTCCTGTCAATCAAACAACTACTCAATTCAAAAAATCATGGAAATTTCTATTGCCTACATAATTTCCTGCATACCAAACAAACACTTATATTCTAGTTGTATTTAAACCTTTTTTTTAACACATAAAGCTGAAAACATATTAATTATTCTTCGACACTAGATGAGGTAGCGATTGAACGTGAGTTAGGAAAAATTTATCCAAATATTTATGGACAACAGGTGGATATTTATATGTTGAAAAGTAAGAATTTTATCTCTAAATTAAGCATAATTTTATTCAACTTCCAAAATATTTGGATTGTAGGACTGGACTAAAGACCGAAAAACTCGAAATTTTCAAAACGTAGAAAGGATTAGAAAAAGTTGGTCTGAACCCTGTTTAGATCGTTTGGACCTGTTTGGACCCCTGATCTGGTCCAACAATGTTATGCAAGGCCCACCAAAAGATCTGACCTGTATGCTCCCATGGGGCCCATCAGCTCAAGACAAAAATCAACTTTACCATAAAAGGGAGACAACTTTCCAAATAGGGTTTCCTGTCTGGGAATCCCCAACATTATAAAAGCAGCAGACCTCATCAATGAACAGGTATTGAATTCTCACCTAACAAAACCAGAGCATCTCTCTCTAGAACTGATTCACTCTCTCTCTACCTCAATCTCAACTGACTTGAGCGTCGGAGGGGCTTTCCCGGGAACACCCCCGGGCTAGGTTTCCTTGTTTTGCAGGGCCTCGGTTGACAAGACTCGGGATTATACTCTAACTCGGGATTTTAACCTCTCTAAACACACTCAACTCTTTTGACTAGTTTCTAGGCAGAAACAGTTTGGCGCCGTCTGTGGGGATAGACACATCTCAAAGCTACGTACCGAGAGTAACATGGCCCCCCGAAGGAAAACAACCCGAGCCTCAAGCACCTTCACAACCGACCCCGATTCGATCCCAAAGAACCCAACGTCTTTGGTCGAGTCACTTGCCATCGACGATGAGGGATCTACTCCTCGTAACGAAGAGCAAACCGGACCCCGGGAGCAATACCATGCTGATCAAACCCCCATCACCATGGCAGACATAGAAAGAATAGCTCAGCAGTTGAATGCGAACATGCAACGCAGCTTGCAGGAGCTCATAGCGGGAATCCCCCAACTAAACCAGGGAATACCCCGAGAGTTGACCCAAGGAGAGCCGCAACCCAGGGGTGATCCAAACACTCACGTCCCTAACCGGGACGGGCAACGAGTGGGAGGAGAAAGGCCCCGACAGGCCCACTCCCGTAGGACACCAAACTCGGATGCCCGGCAAATCATCGAAGAGAATCGCAGGCGTCGGGTGGAGCAGGACGCTCGGAACTTACTTAATGACAAAAGGAGAGCCAATCAGGAGAAGACTCGCCAAGAGGAGCAAGCTCAATCCAGGACACCTAGACGGGGGAGGGAAGGTTCCCCCCTCGGGTCCAAGAAGTCCCGGGACGAGAAGGGAAGGAGACTCGGGACCTCCACGAAAGTAAGTCCCGCCTTGGTTAACGGGGGTATTGAACTTCATGACGCCCTTCAGTCGGGAGATCATGGAAGTCCCTAACCCAAGCAAGGTCAAGGTCCCCCAGATCGAGCAGTACTCGGGAAATAGCGACCCCGACGATCACATGGCGGCTTATAAGGCCCAGATGAGTGTGCAAACAGGGTACGAAGCAGCGTGGTGTCGTTACTTCCCGACTATCCTTAAAGGCCTAGCACTCAGCTGGTTTTCGGGACTCTCCCCGGGCATTATCACGAACTTTTCGGTGTTAGAAGCATTATTCCACCAACATTTCATTGCCGGGCGTCGGCATAAAAAGACAAGCATTCACTTGATGTCAATCAAGCAACAGGAGCATGAAAGCCTGGCTGACTACATCAAACGCTTCAATGAGGAATCCCTCAAGATCTCTGACCTTCAAGACGGGGTAGCCTTCACCGCCTTGATGTCGGGACTCTGGCCAGGCAAGTTCAGATGGTCCTTGGCTGAGAATGAAGTCACCACCTTCACCGAGGCCATGAGTCGGGCCCAGAAATTTATTCAGGCCTCGGACATCTGCAAACCTGTTGTAGAGAAGTCAAAGAAAAGAAAGGAAGAAACCCCTTACCGGGAATCCAACAAAGGTAACAAAGGCAACCAACTCCTCCCGAGAGTTACCGATAATGGGAGCGACTCCCGCTTCAACAAAAATCGGCGTGAGATCTACTTGGATCTAAAACACAAGTCGGTATTACCTATCCCTCCTCCCATAAGGACCTCAAAGGAAAGAAGGGATCAGCGACTATGGTGTGAATATCACCGAGAGTGTGGGCATACCACAAAGGATTGTCGGGAATTGAAGAAGGCCTTAGATCACTTGGCTGATCAAGGAAAGCTGAACAGATACATCAAGCACTCTCGGGAAGAGAAAGGAAAGGAGAAGGAAGGAAAAAATGACAGTGATAACACCGACGGATATGTCGGGGTGATAGCAGGAGGACACGCCTCGGGAGGCTTAACCAGCCGAGCCCGCAAAGCTCACTTACATGCAACAAGGCAACATGTCTTGGAGGTAGAGCCAATGAAGGCAGGATGTCCCATCATGACATTTGGGGAGCCTGACCGGCACATCCATACCCCCCATGACGATCCCCTTGTCATAGAGATGAAAATCGCTAACTCAAGGGTCAAGAGGATCCTGGTCGACAGCGGCTCATCAGCGGACATCATCACCTTGGAATGCTTACGGAAGCTGAAATATACCGAGAAGGACGTAACACCGACAAGTCAGCCGCTAATAGGCTTCGTGGGAGCATCCGTGTACCCCCTCGGGTTCGTCAAGTTAGCTGTGAGACTCGGGGAAAGAGGCAAGGGAAGAAGCCTACCAGTCAACTTCCTAGTGGTCGACACCCCACTTCCTTATAACGCCATCATGGGCAGGCCCACTATGAATAAGATAAAGGCGGCCATCTCGGTATACCAGCTACTCTTGCAATATGAAACAGACGAGAGTCAAGTCGGGAAGATCTACGGGGATCAGCAGACAGCCCGGGAGTGTTATACAAACAGTTTTCAAGCAACAACCTCAGAAGAAAAACCAAGGAAGAGAAAGAGGGAAGACCCCGTGGAGACCCCTACTGGTCTCGGGGTCTACCTAGCAGAAAATCCAAAACTATACGAACGACCCCAGCCGGTCGAGGAGGACGAAGAAATAATGCTCGATGAAGGCCTCGGGCATGGGGCAAGGATTGGCAAAAATCTCAGCCCCGAGATCAAGGAAAAACTCATCAAAACATTGCGGGAATACAAAGACGTATTCGCATATTCCGCCTCTGACATGCAGGGGCTGGATCCCAAGTTTGCATCCCATGAGTTGAATATCAAGGAGGGATTCCGCCCCATCAAACAAAAGCTCCGGCATCAAGGGTCCGAGAGAAACGCAGCAACAGCAGAAGAGGTCAAGAAGCTGCTAGAGGCGGGTATCATTGAAGAATGCCAATACACCGAGTGGTTGGCCAATGTTGTTTTAGTTAAGAAAGCTAACGGGGCTTGGCGCATGTGCGTCGACTTCACTGACTTAAACAAAGCATGCCCCAAAGACAATCACCCTCTGCCTAAGATTGATAGGCTGGTCGACTCAACGGCTGGTCACGAGTTGCTCAGCTTCATGGATGCCAACGCGGGATACCACCAGATCCCGATGGCGGAAAAAAGACCGAGTACATACAAGCATTTGTTACAGCTCAAGGCGTGTACTTGCTACAAGATGATGCCCTTCGGGCTAAAGAACGCAGGGGCTACTTACCAACGAACCATCAACAAGGTCTTTGAGGAGCAACTCGGGAGGAACATAGAGGTCTACGTAGACGATATGATCGTCAAGAGCAAGAAAGCAGTGGATCACGTCGGGGATTTGGCAGAAACGCTAAACACCCTACGACGCCATGGCATGAAGCTAAATCCCAGGAAGTGTGTATTCGGGGTCAGAGGGGGGAAATGCCTCAGGTTCTTGGTGGACGAAAGAGGAATCGAGGCTAACCCCGACAAGATCAGTGCAGTGTTAAACATGTCCTCACCAAGAAATGTTAGAGAAGTTCAAAGGCTAACAGGGTGCCTAGCATTGGGACGCTTCTTGTCTCGCTCGGCTGACAAGAGCTTCGCTGTTCTTCAGAGCGCTAAAGAGGAAGGAGTTTGATTGGGACAACGAGGCCGAACAGGCATTCCAACAGTGAAACAACACCTAGCAACGTTGCCCAAACTCATATCACCCTTGCTTCGGGAGAAGTACTCTATATATACCTCTCGGTATCAGAGTACGCCCTCAGCGCGGTACTCGTGGCGGAAAGAGAAGGAACTCAGTACCCCGTGTACTTCATCAGCCATGCTTATAGAGGAGCTGAAGCAAGATACAGCCAGATTGAGAAGATGGTTTTCGCGCTGGTCATGGCGAGTAGGAAGTTGAAACCATACTTTCAGGCGCACCCCATCAAAGTCCTAACCGGACAGCCCATCCGAAAAGTGATCGAAAGCAGAAATCATTCAACTCGGATGACCGAGTGGGCAGACCAGTTGGCTGACTTCGGATTGGAATATGAGCCCCGAAGAGCAATAAAGGCACAAGCGCTGGCCGACTTCATCAGTGAATGCAGCTCCCGACCACCGGACCTGGAAGAAAGGGAGTCGTGGGAGTTGCAAGTGGATGGTTCAGCTTCAAAAGCAGGCAGTGGAGCCGGGCTTGTGATCGTTCCTTCAGTCGGGGATAAGATGGAGTACGCGGTGAAGTTCGACTTTTTGGCCTCCAATAACGAGGCCGAATACGAAGCTCTAATCTTAGGCCTCCAAATTTGCATCAATGCGGGAGCTCAGGCAGGCACGGCAAAATCAGATTCACAACTCATAGTAGGACAGGTCTCGGGAGAGTACGAGGCCAAGGAGGACAACATGAGGATGTACCTCAATAAAACCCGGGAGCTCATCAAGAAGTTGTCTGCATTCAAAATACAGCACCTCCCGAGGTCTGAAAATCAGCAAGCCGATGCCTTGGCCCGCATGGCAAGCTCAGCAGAAGGGTTGACTCCTCGAACCATCATATGGGAGGTCCTAAACCAACCAAGCATCAATTCGTTGCAGATACACACCATCAACAGGACGGGCACGTGGATGGAAGAGATTATCGGGTACCTAAGGGACGGGTTATTACCTTTGGATGAGAAAGAGGCGGATAGCCTAAAAAGGAAGGCGGGGTGGTTCATCTGGCAGGAAGGCCACTTGTACAAAAAATCTTATACCCACCCCCTACTCAAGTGCGTAACTCCTTTTGAAGGGAACTACATCCTCCGAGAGATTCATGAAGGAGCCTGCAGCAGCCACCAAGGGGCTCGGACTATAGCCGGGAAAGCTTTAAGAGCCGGATACTACTGGCCCTCTTTGAAGCACGACGCCGCTGAACTGGTAAAAAAATGTCCCAACTGCCAAATTCACGGGGATATCCCTCGGGCTCCAACTAACCCCCTAACCACCATTCAAGCTGTCTTACCCTTTGATAAATGGGGGATGGACCTTATAGGCCCGTTTCCAGCAGCCTCGGGGCAGAGAAGGTTCCTCCTAGTAGCCATCGACTACTTCACCAAATGGGTCGAGGCTGAACCACTAGCTTCAATAACAGACAAGCAAGTGCAGAACTTCATCTGGAAGAACATCATCACCCGCTTCGGGATCCCCAGAACCCTCATCTCCGACAACGGGAGACAATTCAACAGCGGGCCAACCCGGGATTATTGTTCCAGATTCGGGATTCAAACACGGTTTTCAGCCGTCTCCCGACCCCAGACCAACGGCCAAGCCGAGGCAGCAAACAAAGTGGTGCTGAATGGGATTAAGAAGTCGCTGGAAGGAGCAAAAGGGTCATGGGTCGATGATCTCCCGGGTGTGCTCTGGTCAGCAAGAACAACAGTGAAGGAGGCAACAAGCAACTCACCCTTCAACTTAGTCTATGGAAGCGACGCTGTTCTTCCAGTCGAGGTCGGGATACCTTCTCCAAGGATGACCTTCTACGAGCATGACAAAAACGAAGAAGAGAAGAAAGTCGAGCTAGACCTACTGCCTGAATCTCGGGGTAATGCGCTACTCAAGTCAATCCGCAACAAGCAAAGGGTAACCAGGCAATTCAACCTCAGGGTGAAAGCTCGGCCAATTCATGTAGGCGATTGGGTGGTCAGGAAGGTCGAAGCCACAGGGTTGACACACCTGAAAGGCAAGCTAGGGCCCAAGTGGGATGGGCCTTACAAGGTTACGGAGGTAATCAAGCCGGGAACATACCGACTCGAGTCATCCGAAGGCACCCCACTTGCCCGACCTTGGAATGGTGACAATCTGAAGAATATTACATTTAAAACTATGCCACTTGAGATTCATTTTGTAAACCACAAACTCGGGGCAACCATTTATACCCTATTAGAGTTGGCGGGATTTTGGGAACTTGGCCACACTTGAGCCCACAGTTCATTATGTTAAGACATAACTCGGGGCAGTAAGTTGTACCTCATAGTTGACAGTCTCGGGAATATGAATGAAAGAGCACTTGGTCCGTAATAAGTTGCAACTTTAACAAAATGAACATTCGGGAAATTGAAAATAAATTCGTATGACTCGGAACTATATTGTGCTCGGAAAATACGACAAATGCAAAGTAATTTCATTTCATCAAATTAAAAACGTACAACCAAAAGGTCCCGGGAACAAAACTCCCAAGGGCCCAAAAATCTAAGTACAAGATTGAAGAAACAGAACTAAGCCGCTAAATCCTTGTTGGGGGAGCTGTCGGTGCTACCCGTCCCGTCTTCCTCATCAGAGCTCTTACCAGAACCAGGACCCTCGGGGTTATCAGCGTCATCAGTCGGGGCCACAGAGCTCGGGGCAACTCCAGCAGTTGTAGAGGTCTGAAGAGTAGGCAAACCAGAACTGCCAACGGTGGGCTGTGATATTGCTGAAGCAGGGGTAACAGGAGAAGCCTTAGCTTTGGCCGCATCTTCCTTCTGGTCCTCTGCAATACGACGATCAAATTCAGCTTCAACGTCGTCCCAGTTTAGAGCAGAGTCGGGGCCAGCAAGGATCTCTTTGAGGCGCTCCTTCGTCTCCCTAACCGCCATGCGGTAGGAGTTGGTGGCCATTTTGCCCAGAAAGGCCAACCCCTCGGGAGATCTCTTCCATTCCTGCAGAAATTCTGCCTGCACCTTCTCTAGCATAGCCTTGGCTTTCTTCAGGCTGTGCTTAGAAGACTTGGCCTTCCGCTGCGCCTCAGCCAGCTGAAGCTTGGCGCCCTCCAAGCTCTTCTGAGCGGTGTTGCGCTCAATTATGGCAGCCTCCAGAGAGGTCTGAACCTGCTGTTTAGAATCCTTTAAGGCCTTATGGTCTGCAATGGCCTTCCTAGCCTCCTCGAAGGTGGCCTTCTGACCTTCCAAGTCGGTGTTCAGTTGGAGGATCTCAGCCTCCTGATCCGCAACCTTCTTCTTCAGCACCCCCACCTCCTTAGTTAGGTCTACCACGCTCTCCTCGAGTTGAGCCCGACAGTTGATCACCGAGGTCATCCGGATAGTGGTCTGCATAGAAGTGACAAGTTAGTCTACAGGAAAAGCAAGAAGCACCTAAATAGAGGAGTCGGGGTAGTGTACCTCAAGCCAGGATTCGTAGAAGGCATTGACCTCCCCTTGCCCAAGCGCAAGCAGCGCCTCATCATCGGCATCAGTATAGACCGCCTGGACAGCATTCCTCACCCTGGCCAGCTTCTGCGGCTTGGTAAGAGACGTAAAAGGAACGCTGGACCCGACCTGATCAGCTCGGGATTTTTCAGAGAGAGGTTCATCATGGACCTCGGTATTGTCCATTTGGAGGTCCTCCGCTCTCCTCTTACTTCCTGTAGACACGCCCGAGGAGGCCTTCTCGGATGCGATCTTATCTAGAGCAAGGGCCTTCTCGGTATCCGTCTTTAGCTTGCGAGAACGGACATGAGGCTTCTTAGGCTTCTTGGAATCCGTGTCCTAATAAGAATAAAAAGTAAGTACAAGTCGGGACGCCACAAGAAAGCAAAGCAGGAATGTTACTCACCTTGGGAGGCGGGGGGATTGACATGGTCTCCCCGTCCAACTCATCCAAGAGCTTGGCAGCCAATGCAACGCTGTCCCCATATCTCTCAGCCATCACGGGATCCAATCGTTGTCGGGCAACAGCTGAAATAAGAGAAACGTCAACACCTTAGCATAAAAGTAAAAGGCATACACTGGATTAAGGGAAATTACCCTTGTCACAGCTAGGACTCAAGCCAGCTGCCGCCAAAAACATTTCATTCCGCATCTCGTGACGGGTTGGTAGCCAGTTCTGAGGCACATAAGTGAGAGCCCCAGTCAATGTTCTCGGGGTGGTGGAAAGATATATCCCCACTACCGCTTCCTCCCGAGACATCTCGGGAACCGTTTGATTCAACCGAAAGCGAGGCCCCTCCTCAGGAGGAAGGATGGGGATTCCCCATTCACCACTCGTGTAGACATGGTAGAACATTCGTCTAAACCCTTTTGGTTTGAAGGGGGATCGCGGACTACTTTATAACCCCCTCTACACTGAAAGCGGAACCACCCAGGGCCATGGAGATCAGCGGGGCCTAGCATCAGGGTGAAAATGTTGCGCCACAAGCGCAAACTCGGGGTAACACCGAGAAGATCACAAACAGAAATAAAACCGTTTACGGTCAGCCAACTGTTTGGAAGAAGATTAGTCAATGTCAGTTGGTAGGCGTTCACAAGGTCCCTAATAAAAGGATGCAAGGGGAACCTCAGACCCATCTGCATACTCTGATGATACACCGACACACATCCCACAGGCGGGGTCATCACCGAGTCGGTATGTTTAGCTCGAATAACAAAATAGGGATCTTGAATCCAAAATTTAGTGGCCACATACTTGGCGTTCCTCTCCATATATTTCATGAAGGTCGCCTCGGGGTAGTAGGTATGAGGGCCGCCTTCGGGGTCTAAAGGAGGGTAGTCCTGACCTGACGTAGTCGGTGCTTCTTCAGCCTCTTCGGATACGGTGACAACCCCGTCAGAAAGAAGCCAGTCAAGATAACTGGTGCTACAGGGTCTATGGGCTAAAGAGACCTCCCAGGGACCCGGAACTAGCCCTTCGTCCTCCTCACTTATCGAATCCGAGGGACTGGATAAAGGGACCGCTTCGGGAATGGTCGAGGGATCCTCACACGGAACTCGGGTACTAACCAAGAATCCATCAATCCCGCGAATCTCTTCTGACAGCTTAGGAGAAGAGGCGGGAATATTCGGATCGGACTCGGTATCCATGTTAGGGTTCTAAATTACCAAAATAATGAAATACAAGAGTAAGCGGCTAAGGAAAGCGTACCTTCTCGGGAAAGATCGACCTCGGGACTGAAACCAACACCAGGATGAAGATAACAAGGGGCAGAAAAAACTTGAGAGAATGAAGAGAGAGAATTGAGAGAATGAGAGAGAGAAAACCACAAATGATTCGGGAAGTACGGAATTCATGCTCCTTCTCTCTCTATATAGTTCATTCTCCATCCCCGCGTAGCGACAACCTCTGCACCACCCAAAACGGGCTTCAAAAGATTGGGCCAACAATGAGAGAGGCCCATGGGTAAAGCTTTAAACCAAAAGCCCAATTTTCTACTCAACATAAAGTCAACAGTCAACGGTCAATGGTCAATAGTCAGCGGTCTATGAATAATTACCCAACACCGACCAAAAATTAAGCCTACTTCTAAGATTCCCCGAGTCAATCACCAGCTTACCTCCTCGGCCTTGCCAGGAATTCCCAGCACCAAGCTACAACATGACAATATTCCTAATACCCACCTCGGGGTTTGCACCCATGGAAGGCTTACTAGCTTCGCAAGGGGCTCAACACTTAGTCAAAAAATGGCTAAGTACCTCAACACTCAACTCGGGATCCTCACAGGAAGGGCTCATTAGCCCCGAGTTGGTGTCTAACCCTTCTCGGCCTTGCCTGGGGTCTCAACACTTAGCCAAAAAATGGCTAAGTATTTCAACATCCAACTCGGGATCCTCATAGAAGGGCTCATTAGCCCCCGAGTTGGTGCCCAACCCTCCTCGGCCTTGCCTGGGGGCTCAACACTTAGTCAAAAAATGGCTAAGTACCTCAACACTCAACTCGGGATCCTCATAGGAAGGGCTCATTAGCCCCCGAGTTGGTGCCTAACCCTTCTCGGCCTTGCCTGGGGTTTCAACACTTAGCCAAAATTTGGCTAAGTATTTCAACACCCAACTCGGGATCCTCATAGAAGGGCTCATTTGCCCCCGAGTTGGTGCATACCCTTCTCGGCCTTGCCTGGGGTCTCAACACTTAGCCAAAAAATGGCTATGTACCTCAACATCCAACTCGGGATCCTCACAGGAAGGGCTCATTAGCCCCCGAGTTGGTGCCTCACCCACCTCGGCCTTGCATGGGGGGCTCAACACCTAGCCAAAAAATGGCTAAGTACCTCAACACCCAACTCGGGATCCTCATAGGAAGGGCTCATTAGCCCCCGAGTTGGTGCCTCACCCTTCTCGGCCTTGCCTGGGGGCTCAACACTTAGCCAAAAAACGGCTAAGTACCTCAACATCCAACTCGGGATCCTCATAGGAAGGGCTCATTAGCCCCCGAGTTGGTGCCTAACCCTTCTCGGCCTTGCCTGGGGTCTCAACACTTAGCCATTTTTGCTAAAGTATTTCAACACCCAACTCGGGATCCTTATAGAAGGGCTCATTAACCCCCGAGTTGGTGCCTAACCCTTCTTGGCCTTGCCTGGGGTCTCAACACTTAGCCATTTTGGCTAAGTATTTCTACACCCAACTCGGGATACGCATAGAAGGGCTCCTTTGCCCCCGAGTTGATGCCTTGCCCTTCTCGGTCTTGCCCGGAGGTTCTTCACTTGGCCAAATGAAGGCCAAGTTCTTCCACGACTAACTCGGGGCCTCATAGAAGGGCTCGTTTGCCCCCGAGCAGGCACAGGGTGCCGCCTAGAGTGACTCTCCCCCGGAGGAGGAGTTCAAAACGCAATGCCCAACGCATCAGCTCGGGGAGGTCCTCCCCTCTCTCGGGTTCATGGGGGCCAAAGACATGCATCACTACCTTGGGAATGATTATGAGAGGCCAAGCATCATCACTCGGGATTGCTTGGGAGAGCCCAAGCGTCATCAGTCGGGGTCCCACGCACCAGGGGCGTCAGTCCCTCCCCTACTCTCGGGATCATGCGGAGCCAGACACCGACACATCTCGGGTTTGTTCGGGAATTAGCCCAAACGCCCATCACTCGGGGCCCCACGCATATGCACGGAGGATCAGGGTCCTCCCCTCTCGGGGTCACTCGAAGCCACGCTCCGATGCCCCAGCTCGGGATTGTTTGGGAATCAGCTCAAGTGACTCAGTGTGCCACCTCGGGGGAAAGGACCCCCTCTCTCGGGATCACTCCGTGCCCAGCACCAGGAGGTCATCTCGGGGTTGTGGGGAAGCAGGCCGTAGGGCCCCTACGTCACCTCGGGATTGGCCTGGGGCTCAGGAATTCACGGAGATCCCCGTGCTTGGTTAATCCTAGCACCACATAGCTGACTCAAGGCATCACTCAACAAACATCGGCGAAAATATTATTGTTCCGCCAACCAACTGCACTGAAAGTCAAGGATCTCACTCCGATTACTTGGCGTGGGGCTAATTGTTTGGACCCCTGATCTGGTCCAACAATGTTACGCAACGCCCACCAAAAGATCTGACCTGTATGCTCCCATGGGGCCCATCAGCTCAAGACAAAAATCAACTTTACCATAAAAGGGAGACAACTTTCCAAATAGGGTTTCCTGTCTGGGAATCCCCAACATTATAAAAGCAGCAGACCTCATCAATGAACAGGTATTGAATTCTCACCTAACAAAACCAGAGCATCTCTCTCTAGAACTGATTCACTCTCTCTCTACCTCAATCTCAACTGACTTGAGCGTCGGAGGGGCTTTCCCGGGAACACCCCCGGGCTAGGTTTCCTTGTTTTGCAGGGCCTCGGTTGACAAGACTCGGGATTATACTCCAACTCGGGATTTTAACCTCTCTAAACACACTCAACTCTTTTGACTAGTTTCTAGGCAGAAACAGGACCAATTTCTACTTTTTTTTATTTTTCTTTTTTCACTTTAAGAAGCCCAACTTTCTCAAATCATACTTTGCAATTCATCAATTTGATTTTCCATGATGAGATAGAAACCATGAAGGAGAGAGAGGTGAGAAACAATGGAGAAGAGAGAAATTTTGAGGTAAGTGAAACAATGGAGGTAGCAAAAATCTAAAATTAGTGTTGATTCTAAAATCATCTTTACATTATCGATCATTAATTTTGCCCTTGAAAAATTCTAAAACTCTAATGTTGATTCTCTAATTTGAATTAATTCCTCCATTGATGAAAATCGGAGCTCCAATATTTGATTTGGCCATTCATTAATTTCAATGAAGGTTGCAAGTTGGGAGGAGAGAGAGAGAAACAATGTAGGAGAAAAATATGGAGGTGAGAAACAATAGAGGAGAGAGAAATTTATAGGTAAGAGAATTGATGGCGGAGCGATATCCTGAAAAAAAAAGCTAGGTTCTCTTCTCTCTACTAACTATATTTAATCCATTCCTTTGGTCTATCCCCCGCTAACTCTTATTCTGATTAAACCTCCCCTGACTCGCCCATTAACCCTGGAAATCTGAGGAATCAGTTCTGTTCTTGGTTGATGATACATAGACAATCCTCTACGATGGGATGTATTTAGATCCTATTTCTCTGGATAAGTTTTTCCCCTCCTTCTATGGTCAAGTCTCAATGAATACTGCCTCTGTGACCGCTTAAGGACCATACTCCCTATATGCTAAGGCTATCAACTCCCATGGTGAGATAGGGTAAGAATGCTTTATTTGAAAGAAAATTTGTCAGAAACCACCTTTTATAACCACTTTTTTGTGAGAAACCACCTTTTAAAAAAAAATTGGTTAATTAGCCACCTTTTTGGTTCTTTTTTTTTGTTGGAAGCCACCACTTGTCGGAATCCGGCGTTGACCTCGATATCCGGCGTTGACCATCAGATTTTCGCCATTCTTCCCCCATTATCCTTCTCCCCCCCGCATCCCCGCAAGAACCCACCCTCCCCCTCGCATCCCCGTGACCCCCTCCCCCCTCGCATCCCCCAGCAACCCCCTCCCCCTCGCAATCCGCCGGCAAACCCCCCCCAAACGACCATCCCCACCCTCCCAGCCCTAAGCCCCTCTCCCCCCACCCCCCAGCGCATCCCCCGACAACCTCCCTCCACCCTCGCATCCCCCGGCAAACCCCCCCCCCCCGCGCAGCCTTCCCACCCCTTCTTCTTCTTCCTCTTTCTCCCTTCCTCCTCCCTTGCTCTGAAATTTCAAAAAAAAAAATCGAGGGTGGAAGATGCTAACAGAAGAAGGGAGAAGCGTGAAGGTGGAAGAAATGGCGCAAAACCTGGAAAAAAATGGCGAAAATCTGATGGTCAACGCCGAAAAATCGAGGTCAACCACCGGATTCCGGCAAGTGGTGGCTTCCAACAAAAAAAAGAACCAAAAAGGTGGCTAATTAACCATTTTTTTAAAAATGTGGTTTCTCACAAAAAGTGGTTATAAAAGGTGGTTTCTAACAAATTTCGCTATTTGAAATGAAAGCTTGATCCTCATCTCTTGCGTACTCTTGAGTAGGGGTAGCATAGTTCATTTTGATATCATAGCATCAATGGTTCCCTCCTCTCTTATGCCAAGATAAAGGAGAATTATCACTCAATGAATCCATATCCCGGGTTTTCCCATTTACTTCTTTGAAAGCTAAACAAATAGGACAAAAGGATGGCGAGCTTAAAAGAAAGAGAAGCTACTTTTTGAACCCCCATTCAAAGAGCTTCTCTCACCCGTAGGCGCATTAGACTGAATTAGTGTTTGTTTTGGCATTTGTAGCAGGAGAATTGCACTACTTCCCTCTTCCCCCGAGAGAAACTACTCTCGCACTGTAAAAGTGCCTTCTCGGGGTGCACAGAGGTTGGAGCTTTCTTCATCTTTAGAGGCGCGAAAAGCGTTTTTCGTTTTTGAAATGGTATGTAGCGGTCAGAGGGTGGCAAAGAGCGGAGAGGGGAGGTTTCGAAGAATTTGGAGATTTCTGAGACTCTATTTGATATCAATCACTAAACTAAAGAAAGTTTGTAGAGAGCGCTGGAACGATAACGATAACCCTTCTTCTTTTTGATTTCGGGTTTATTCCCACCTTATACAGATAATACATCCCGTACCTTGAGGTCTATCAGACCTCGTACCTTTTGATTATGGTATGGTATTGTCAGATCCGAACATAGGACTACTTTATTCGTTTGTCATATCTTCGCTAGGTGTTTATGGAATTATCATAGTAGGTTGGTCTAGTAATTATAGGGGGCGGGATAACGGATCTTTTGTGAAAAAATAGCTTGTGCACGAACAAGCTCTGGCGCTTCTTTCTTTCCTTGGGCATTTGCAAGTGTGATAGATGATTCAATAGCAGATGGTCTTGTTGAAGGCTTTTTTACTTCTATTGAGAGCAAAGTCCTTACTTACCAGACCGGGCTACTTGAATAGCAGAAAGAAAAAATGTCACGAACCCAACTCCTAGGTCACTAGGAAGAAGAATGGAGGGAGACATTATGGCTTTGGGATCGACCCGGGTAACAAAGAAGGAATCCATAAAAACTTGGGATCCGAAAAAGCACCTCCCCCCCGGCTAGCCTTGCAAAAGCGGGTGTTCGGGAGAATAGAACTGAGCATCAAGGCTGCAAGACAGAAAGAAGGGCGTGTAGGAAAGCTTTTTCACCGCCGGCGGTATTAGAGATGATTATAGTCACAACCGAAAATCAATCATATTTGTTAGTCCGTTCCGTGCTCTCTATCCCCTGTTTTTTGAGGTAGAGTCACGCATGACTGTGATTGCTCGTCATGAATCACTAGTCTAATCTAGGAGCACTGGCCTCACGGTTTTGATTATCAAGGTAGGTCCCAAAGGACACGAATAGGCCGACATGAAACGAGTTCCCCGCGAAACATTTTCTCTTTCGTTCTCGGACGTTCGGACATTATGTTGGATTTCGGCACTTGCGTTCTCATGCCCGAAGAAACCCTCGCAATTACTATGAAATTCATAAATGAAGTGGTTAATGGTGGGGTTACCATTATCCTCTTTGGAGTGAAGAATGCGGTATGTGTTCCTAAGAAAAGGAATTTGTCCATTTTTCGGGGTTTCAAGGGGGCGTGCCGCATGAAGTTCTGACTTCATGTTCTTCCTTTTGGGTGCCGATTCCTCTCTCCGTATACAAAAGAAGCCCTTTTCAGAGTCAGGACGGTTAGCAAGAATGTGTTTGAATAAATCAAGTAAGAAAAACCTGAATTGAATCAAAGGCACATCTCAAGGTACAATAAGAACGAAAAAGCCTATTAACAGGGATCGCATAGAATAGCTAAGGTGCAAGTATTCAATATGGTTAGGAGTGAATAGGCTTTCTTCGAGAGCCTTTCTTTTTTTTTTTTAGTTTAGTTAAGAACTTAAGCCTACGTAGTGTAGTGTCGATCGCACATTCAACATAGCGTTCGGACTCATGTGCCTTCCAGAACCGCTCAAAAAAAAGGGGATGGAGAGCGCGGAACGGACTATCCAAGCATAAAAGAATCCCTACCTATACATTCCTTGGCAACAGACAGAAGGCAGTTTTATCGTTGTTGTTAACTCCAGGCCCATTCCCCTTCCAAAAAAGATCCATGAAAAGACTACCATGATTTCCGAACGAACCGAGATAGAGTCGAGGCTTGAAGAATGTAAGCTAATTTTGTACCATTCCGGTAGATGAAAAGAGAGTTGTCGGACTGACTTTGAGAGAACCCAATAGAAGAAACATAGCCGGCAAATCGTTATAACTCCTAGAAAGTTACCAAAATACGAAGTTCTTTCGTTCTCTTCTTTCTTTTGACCTGGTTGGCAGGATCAGGGCCTTTCTCGCTGGGCGAGCGCATCCGATTCGAACTTTCCTAAAAAACTTCCTATTCAGTTAACTCCTCACTATAGTAGACACCAATAAAAGACCCCGTTGGAAAGATGAGACCCCTTTTTTTATCCCGAAAAAATGAATCCGCTTGTCAATTCTTGGTGTAATACTCACTCGTCAATTCTTGGTGTCATAATTTTTCACTGATCAAGTGTTCTCAGTCTCATCCGTGTAAGAATTCCTACTCTTAATAGAATATGTGAACTTTGTCTTTGAAAGAATAGGTTGCTGGTAGGACAAAAAGGATGCGAGAATCCTCTGCTTGAGAACCGAAAGTGACATATGGAAATATCTTAACTTGTAGGCCAATAGTTTCCTTTTCTCATCACCTCATGACTTAGTGCTTTTCCTCCTATGTGATCACTGACTGGAGTCTTAGTTCTCTCTTCTTCCAGCGCCTTATTAATATTACGTAAGGCGTACGCAATTAGGATGAAAGGCGAGGCCCTGTTTCAGCAATGGAGCAGGGGGAAAAGAGAGTGGGTGGTGGCCGGACTTTCCTGAGGTATCTAATAACCTTGCTTTTGCCCGCTGCTAGCGCACCTCTCCTAACTATTGCCCATTTATTCTGGTTGCTTTATTTCTTCCCCCGCCCCTTTCTCGTACTCCAAAAAGGCTTCGGTAGTGAATCACCCATTAAAAAAGAGGCAAGCCTGCGCGTTCTATTTGAGACTACTATACCTGTCTTAAGCATATTCTTACTAATAAGAATATGGGACACCGACTGTGAAGGAAGGTTCCCCGTATGATTGCTTCTATAGACTGTCCTTCTCTATGTTGACTGGGGAAGCCTCTCAATGTGCAACCTTACTTTGCTCAGCTAGTGATACTCTTTCTTTTGTTTGGCCTGATCTCGTAAAGAAAGGAAGGCTCATGAATGACCAATCCCTGAGGCACACTATGAATGATTCTGCTTCTGTCTGGTCGTACTAGGCCATTAAAGTCTCACTACTTTCTATGTGAATCTTTGTATCTGAAAGGAAATCCCATGCATTGAGATAGCAGGTTGGATCATCATCAAACACAGGATTGGGTGCTCAATCAATGGAGGAGCTGCTAAGGTCGAATACTTCCTTTGTTTCAAATCAAGTTCAGTTCATTGCTTCGGTAAGGATACAAGCACGAGTTACTTTAACACAACACCCGATACTCTAATAACTTATATAAGAGTAAATGACCATTCTTCGAGAATCGAACCCTCAGCTCGAAAGTCAGTCTTCGGTGGGCCCACCACGTCACTAGGCTTTTTCCGTGCATAGCTCACTAGTCTCGCCGATTCAATCAATGCGACTTCGTCCCACCAGTCGAAAGGGAAGGAAGGTAAACAAAACGAAATGGGGAGTTCCTATTAATCGGCGAAAATTCAGTTTCACTTTTTTCTTTTCTTCTCATGAGATTTTGTTGATACCGTATGGAGCCACCGTCGTGAGCAGTATAGCATTCCCCGACAACCTCCAAATCGTTCTATATGTATTTCTACATATATTGGGGGGTCTTTCCCTTTCAAAAGTAGCACGTGAACTTGGGTATCGCTTCATGGATGAGTTAGGAAAAGCGGTTTCTCAATTCTATCCCCCTGCTTCGGGAGGAATGTATGTGGGGTCCAGTACACCACCGGGACTCCCTATCCGATTCTTCTCCTCAGGATATTCCATCGGCTTACTCTCCGATGTAGCTTGCTTTCTGAGTGTCGGTATAGGTAGGGCAACTCATAGAAATTCAAAAGTTCATTCTGGTTCTCTGAGTTTCCCTCGATAATGCCGGATACTTCTCATATGTCGGGTGGTGGAGCGATCGATTTAATTGAAAGGCTAGGAACCGTCTTCTCCTATGCCGACACAACTACGACTAAGACCTAAAGGGCAGGTAGTAGTGGATTGGGTCTTTTCGGTACTATATTCAACCTTGTAGCCTAGAAAGCTTTTCTTAATTGAATATACAAATAACACCGTGCACATACAGATAGCAACGATCCGGAGGCTGGTGGTGGTAAAGTATCTACAAGTAAAAGGAAAGCAATCCAAGTACTTTGTTTCGAAAGCCCTCGATCTAGCCTATAGAAAAGGTAGTTGACTTACTTAGTTAAAGCAAAGCATTAAGGAAGGAATTTGATTGATATGGATGCTTTTTTGTAGTTCTATGAGAAGCTCTACGGCACCCACGATTCCCAATAGTAAGTCGTCGGCATATCTCGCGTAACAAATCCTTATTAAGTAATGGGTTTTAAAGAGGGCCAGCTTACGGGCCAGGCCCGTAGAAATCAAGTCTTCTTACTACCCTCGCTTCGGAATATGAACTTATTCCCCTGTTGCCAATAGGCGTGGACAAAAACGGGGTAAATAGCCCATAAGCTCAAGGGAAATTCCATATCTTTTGACATGTCCCCAGTAAACTGCCTCGTATGGAAATGCCAAAGAGAAAGAGTAGAGCAGCGGAAATGAATTGACCAGATTGATGGAATTGCACGATGTCGACTTAAGTTCACTTCTCCTGAAAGAGTCTTAATGGTAGAAGAAACAGCTGATGGTGAAGTCAGTGAAGAAGATTTTTCCTAGGGAAGGCAGGTCGAGCAGACCGCTCTTGTCACCTCTTGGTAAAGAAGTTTCGGCCAACTAATGCAGAAAAGCGAAATTCCTTCTGAAGATAGGGTGGTCGTAGATCAGTGCTCGACTAGTCGCTTTCTTCCTAGCATGCTCTCCTGTTGAATTTCCACAAGGAAATTAAATGAGGGCATTCCTATTAATCGGCGAAAATTCAGTTTTACTTTTTTCTTTTCTTCTCATGGGATTTTGTTAATACCGTATGGAGCCACCGTCGTGAGCAGTATAGGGAATATAGAAAGATATAGGAATTAGGAAGCAGATGGGAATACCATAAGAGAGATCAATTAGAGCTTATGCCAAGCATGACTTTCCAAAGACTAAAAGTCTATTACTCGAAGAAAAAATGGGTCTAGAGAGAGAAACTATCTTCCCTCTCTAGAATCTTTGTTTCATTGATTATTGTTCATTGTTTTTGATGTTTGATTCTCGGCAATTGCTGAAGCTATGGCAAAAGGATCGAAAAAAGAAAATGGTGGACAAAAATCAAAGCAACCTGTTAAGCTAGTTAAGCAGCCCCAAACTGAAGATGCGAAGAATAAGAAGAGTGTGAATGAGATTACTGAGGTTGCAGCTTTGAGCTGGAATTCTGAGGAAGAAGATGATGCAGAATCGAATGCATCTGCTGATATGAATGCTTCGATGATGGATCGTGCTCATTTTGAGGCAGCAAGAAATCAGGTTTCAAACTGGATTGCTTTAATTCGTACTCCTTTGCGACAATCTGGATTGAATCAGGTGAATCCATCTCCTCATCCTATGCAGCAATTAGCTAGTAATACTATTCCTAGTAAGAATTGGAGATCTAATTTGTTTGAAACAATTAGAGAGGAATGTATTGATTTAACTGTAACTCCAAAACTAGTAGTTGTGGAGGAAAATGTTGATGTTGTTGAAGTGTGTATTACTGAGGAGGATGTTCAACCTGAGATTTCTTTTTGGAATTCGTCTATTGTCTGCTATGTTTTAGGTATTAAACCTCCGTATAGGATCATAAATGGTTTTATAAGGAGAGTTTGGGGTAGACATGGTATAGAACGAGCGGTAATGAATGTCAATGGAGTTTTTGTGGTTACATTCAGGACTGTGGAGGGCAAATCTAATGCACTTGATGCTGGTCCGATTATGTTTGATAACAAACCTGTTATCATGAAGCCCTGGTCTCCAGAACTGGATCTTATGGCTGAAACTAGTGAAGGTAGTTTCAACTTGGATTAAATTTCCGAGGGCTTCCTCTCAAATATTGGGGGTTAATGCTTTGAATAAAATTCTTTGGAATGGTTGGTAAGCCAATAAGAACTGATAGAGCAACAGCTCAGAAGGATATCATTGAATATGCAAGAGTTCTTGTGGAGGTCAATGTTGATCAAGTTTTTCCAAGTTCAGTAAGTTTTAAGACTGAAAAGGGAGACAAAATGACTCAGGTGGTCCAATATGAATGCAAACTAGTTATATGTGGGGATTGTAAGGGTATTGGGCACACTGCTGAGGATTGTAGGAGGGAGAAATATGAACTGGCATTAGCAAAAATAAAACATAGGCCTAAATCACAACCTGTTTCAAAGATTCAGCAACAACAAACTAGTGGTGTGGTAGTTGATCTGGAAAAGGTGGGAAGTGAGAAAGAAGTTGTGGCTGTAACTCAGAGCACAGAAGCTGAAGTCCAGTCACAAGATAGCTGGTAGTTCAGTGGCAGCTGCTGATCAGACAAAGCAATTGAATGCTATGATAATAGGAGACATGGAGGTGCAAGTTGGTGATTTGGTGGTGTCAGGGGGAGAGGAAATCCCTATTCCTAATGGATAGCTTAGGATTTTGGAATGTAAGAGGCCTAAATAGCCCATTGAAACATAGTGAGGTTAGGAAAGTACTAAATCACTATAAAACTGGGTTTTTTGGGTTTCTTGAAACTAGGGTGAAGGTGGTCAATTTCCCTAAAGTTTTTCCTAAGGTGTGTTCTAACTTCTCTATTGTTACTAATTACCGGTATCATAGAGGAGGAAGAATTTGGCTAGTCTGGCTTGCTAACAGTTTTGTTGTGAATATTTGTGGTAGTTCAGCTCAACATATTCATTGTGAAGTCCTGCATAAAGCTACTGGTAAGTCTTTTTATGTAACTATTGTATATGGTTACAATGATGCTGGGGATAGGGATGAGTTATGGTCTGCTCTTGTGGACATTAATAGGAGTTTGAAAGGTCCATGGATAGTTATGGGTGACTTCAACAATGTTTTAAATTTAGAAGACATAGTGGGGTCTGCTGTAACTTTGGAGGAAGTTGCTAGTTTCAGGCAGTGTATGAGAGATAGTTGCTTAATGGAAATGAATGTAAATGGTCCTTTCTTCACTTGGTCAAACAAGCAAGAAGGGTCAAGTAGAGTATTTTCAAAGATTGACAGGGTCTTTTGTAATGAAGAGTGGATGCAAAGGCTCAGTAATGCAAGTGCTACATTTTTGAATGAAGAGATTTCTGATCACTGCTCATGTATTATCAAGTTGGATAATACTACTCTTAGAAGAGCTAGATCTTTTAAGTACTGTAATATGTGGAGCATGGCTGAGGAATTCATGGACATTGTTAATGACTACTGGCAGCAGAATGTACAAGGTACTCCCATGTACTAAGTAGTAGTCAAATTGAAGAAATTGAAGCAAGGGTTGAAGAATCTAAACAAAAACAAATTTTCTAATATAGAAAATGAAACTTTGTTGGCTTTTACAAAGTTAACAGAAATTCAAGCTAGTCCTTTGAACATAGATCTTCATAACAAAGAAGAAGCTGTTATGCAGGAGCATCAAAGGCTTAATAAAGATAGAATGTCTTTTTTGCAACAGAAGGCAAAAGCTGATTGGTTGAAATGAGAAGATGAGAACACTGCATACTTCCATGCTTGTCTCAGGAAAAGTAGAATGCATAATCAGGTGTACAAAATTTAAAATATTGCTGGTGATTGGAAGGAAGATCCTCAGGGCATTGAGGAAGCTTTTGTTCAATATTATGAAGGTCTTCTGGGTACTGATGACAGCTCTGGATATAGGGTAAGTGATAGTGTTGTTAAAGAAGGTTATATTCTTACTACTGAGCATCAATTGAGACTGTGTGCCCCTTTTACTAAAGCTGATGTGAGAGCAGCTGTTTTTAATATTGATGATACAAAAGCTGCAGGCCCTGATGGCTATTCTAGTAACTTTTTTAAGAAAGCATGGTCTAGGATAGGGCATGATATCAGTCAAGCTGTGCTGAATTTTTTCCATTCTGGAAAAATTTTAAAGCAAATAAATGCAACAACCTTGTGTTTAGTGCCTAAATGTGAGCAACCTCAAAATGTTACTTAATTTAGGCCTATTGCCTGTTGCAATGTCATTTATAAAGTAATATCTAAGATGATTTGTTCAAGGTTGAATGAAGTTATGCCTATTTTGGTTTATCAAGTTCAGAGTGCCTTCATAGAGAAAAAGGATGATTATGCATAATATCCTAATTTGCCAGGATATGTTGAAGCAATACAGAAGCAAAAGTTTGCCTCCCAGGTGTACAATGAAGATAGATCTCAGAAAAGCTTATGATTTAGTTCATTGGCAATTTGTGGAAGATCTTCTGACAAAGCTTAAGTTCCCTAGTCAGTCTATAGGCTGGATTATGAACTGCATTACTACTCCTACATTCTCTTTGAGTGTAAATGGTAATTCTTTTGGCTTTTTTAAAGGCAAGAAAGGTTTAAGGCAAGGGGACCCAGTTTCTTCCTTGATTTTTGTGTTGGTAATGGAATATTTGAATAGAATTCTGAAGAAGATGAGTAGAAGGAATGAGTTTGATTTTCATCATAGGTGTGCATCTGCCAGTCTGACTCATTTAGTTTTTGCAGATGATCTTATGATGTTTTGTAAAGGAAATGTGAGTTCTGTTATGATGATGATGAGAGCTCTGAAATCATTTTCTCTTGCTTCTGGTCTTTATGCAAACAAGGATAAATCAGCTGGGTTCTTTGGGAATGTGAATGAAGAAATACAGCAAAGAATTATCCAGGTTTCAGGATTTGTTAAAGGGGATTACCCTTTCAGATACTTAGGGATTCCTATCTCTGCTAGAAGACTGACAAGTGCTGATTGTGATGTAATGGTGGATAAAATTGTGAAAAAAAATCTATGTTGGTCTTCTAGACATTTGTCTTATGCAGCAAGACATGTCTTAGTGAATGTTGTGCTGCTAAGTTTACATACTTATTGGGCTCAGATCTTTCTTATGCCTAAGAAGGTTATGGATAAAATTGTCCAAATTTGCAGAGTTTTTTTTATGGGAAGGCAAATCATATCTTCATTCCCCTCCTACTAGTCTTGGGATTGGATTTGCAAGCCTAAGAAGAAAGGTGGATTGGGTCTGAGAGACTGTTACAAATGGAATAGAGCAGCCATAGGAAAATTTGTATGGCAAATTGCTCAAAAAGAAGACATCTTATGGATAAAATGGATACATGGTGTCTATATCAAAGATTCTGATTTATGGAACTTTGTCCCTCCTAGATCTGCAAGCTGGTCTTGGAAGATGATATGTAGTGTGAAGGAAACGTTTAAGGCTACTTATACTCAGAATATGTGGCTTGAAGGGCAAAAAAAGTATACCATTAGAGAGGGTTACAGTTGGCTTGTGGGTGAGCAGGATAATGTGGAATGGCATTATTGGGTTTGGAGCAAGGCCAATATACCAAAGCACTCATTTATATCTTGGCTTGTAGCTCAGGATAGATTAAAACAAGACATAGACTGCAGCTTGCAGGTCTATGCAATGACACTAGCTGTCTGCTGTGCATACAGGGGAAGACTCGTGTGCACACTTATTTTTTAAGTGTATTTATGGTACTAAGGTATGTCATGGTATTATGCAGTGGTTGGGTATCAAGCAGAGTCAACAGGAGAGTTTGTATACAATGTGGAAGAAATGGGGCAGAAAGTTCAAATCCAAAAAGAGACAAGCAGTTTGTTATGCCAGCCTTGCTGCAGCTGTTTATTATCTTTGGAGAACAAGGAACCAGTCTTACTGGAATGCAGTTGTGCTCAGGCCTAAGATTTTAATTAAGCAGATTCAAGCAGATATTTGTATCAGAGTTAGAGCAAGGATAAATGACAAATGGAACAATGAAGATTTAGTTTGGTTTAATAGCTTATGTATAGCAGCTAGATAAGTAGGTGTGTTTCTTTTTGTTGTTGCTGGTGGTGTATAGCTCTAGTTGAGTTTATTTTAGTAGTTGTGATTGTTGTTAGGTTGTAATGATGGCTTTGTCATGCTTTTTTGGTATATAAAACTTACATTTTTACCAAAAAAAAAGTCTATTACTCATTTTGTTTTGAAAAGGATATCCCTATGGCCGACTTTCGTCTTTGTTCGACCAGTCGGTCTCACAGTCAGGCAGGCTTATACCATTACGCTCACGAGCAGAATAGACGCTTGAGCCAAGAACCCTCTGTGGGGAGGCGTTCGATAAGAATTTTAAATCAAAGCTGACGGCTGCAAATGAAGATCTCGATTATTATGAAAAGTGGGTCGGACCCATCGATCGCCACAGCCTTTGATGGAGAATTCCTTCATGATGGCAAACGTAAGATCGTTCATCTTCGTCCCCGATTTCCCATTGAGAGGGGCTGAAAGACTTGGTTTCGCCACCCCTATTTCATTAGTAGAGCTATATTGAGAAAGACCTTGGAATTGGCCAATCACCAAGGGCGATGTTAGGTTAGCATTCTGTTATAACGAATAGAACGCTGTCTGGAGGGAAGAATTTAAAATCAAAACGTTTTTATGCCTCAACTGGATCAATTTACTTATTTCACACAATTCTTAGTAAAGCGATAAAAGAAGCAACTCCTTGAGCGACTCTATCAAGGAGCAGAGGCATTTAGGAGCTTCGAAATAGAAGAAGTGGTTTTTAAGGCACTTCATTATTTTTAGTAAGAAAAGTAAGCTCAGGCCTAATAGAGTCCTCAAAAGTCTCTAAACTAGCTAAAGGAGAAAGGCGGGGTTTCCATTCCCTTTCTTTTGTTCTTAAACAATGGTGGAGAGAGAAAATTGAAAGTAAGAGAAACAATAAAGAAGAAGAGGAGTAATGAAGATGAGGAAAGAAGATAGAATTAAGTGATTAGAAATGAGTAAAATTTACTCATTTAGATAATTTATTACAGAAATGCCCTTGGGTGTACCATGAATAGACTCTAGTTATTTCAATAACCAAAAAAACAACGTTTTCAGGCATTGTTTTAGAAAATTCAATCCACCAAATTTTGAATTTTATTTTTGGTTAATATATTGTTAGAAAGACAATATCTAAAGCATATTATAAGAGTTATAACTACATTATAATTTTGAACTAAAAGCATTTGACATATATATGCAATCACAAACTACGCTTTTAGTTAGTGAATTGTAGCTATAATAGAGGCTTTTGCGTGGATGTTTTCTTGTTTTTCTTTAGCGCCTCATAGCCATCATGATACTATTGACCCTACGGCCATCCAACTACTTCTCAAGTCCTTAAGTGATTTACTAAAGGAAATGAAATTCCAAAAGCTTGGTTAAACAAAGTTTATGATCAAGAATGTGTTCTTTGAAGTAGTTTTTGCGACAAAGGGTTACGCGTGTAAATTATATAGGGGCATGTCCTAGAAAAGCTTGCAAGTGTCGAAAACCAGTAGGGGGAGGTCAATACCAAGAGTATTCTTATCTTGTCTTCACTCACCCGAAATACAATTTTATAAATGCCATGTTTTGTGATATTGTGATAAGCATGTGGTAAGTTGTTTTATCTAAAGGAACTTACTTTATTTTCAAAATAAATTTGAGTTCAATGAAAGGAATTATGGAGTATAACTCTTTTATTTTCAGTCACCTTACTATATTCTGGAATGGTTTGTGTAGTAGCGTAAGCTGACCTTGTTTTGTGAAATGTCCTTGTGGGAGCAAATTCTTTTGTTGTACAGGATTCCCATGGTACAAAGCCAAGCAGCCTTAGGATTAAGTGAAGTGTATTGCTCCTTGGCAAGGACGAGTTATTTTAGACATAATACCGTATGTTAATTACGTTACTTTCTATAACTTATGTTTTATAGTATTTTGGTATTGTAAATGTAATAATGATTAGGTAAACTAAGTTATATTTATGCGTGTATTTCTAATGCTTTTTTATGTCAATTTAGCCATATTAATGGTTTGATTCTAGCATGTAAAACCATTAGACTTCGTAAGCTTCCACTAATTTAGGCCTAATTATGCTTAGTTAGTTGTGGTTATTAGCGGATTGTGTTACATACACTCTTAAGAGAACCCATCCTTTCTTCTCCCTCATGATCACATATTGAAAACTGATCTTCCATGCCAAGGGGAATATTCCCATCAACAAAATTAGCCTAAGGGCTCTCACACTCAACATAAGATGGAGATGAGGGCCCTTCACATAGGCTAAGGGAACCCCCTCAACAACATCAAGGATAAATCCAGCCTGCCAACTAGGCAAATTAAGGAGATATTGTGGAAGTTATCGTTGAACGGAGATTAACTTGACATACTCTTGATGCTTGAGTCATCTTAACTCTGAGCACGATAACTCGCATCAGTGAGTATCTTGGCTGTAGGAAGAAGGATTAAGCATTTCATCTCACAACAATCATGATCCAAGGTCTTTAGTTAGTAATAGGGGACCACACGTACGAATTCCGTAAAATGTCAACTTCTTTAAAGAACTTTGTTCTACAAACCTAAGGGTCTTTGACTATTTGCAATTCCTCCCTATATTTGAGTTTAATATACATGTACTGGAAGATCCTAGATCCAAGACCCCTTCATATATTACAAGATATACTAACCTCTTATCACCATACAAAATAAGAAAAGATAACTAGAAACTATAATAATATTCATGTTCCAAAAAGAATTAACAACTAATCAGGCAAATATGATACCTTCAAGAATCTTAAACTAGCTAAAGGTAACAAACTCTGTAGCAGACAAGCAATAAACAACCCGTTGTCAAAATCGTGTCATGAAGAAGCAAAAGCAGGCTCTCCTATAAACTAGGAGCGCGAGCTCCTAGCTCACCACTTTGCAATGTCGATTTCGTTGTCCAAGGAGCAGAAGCTCCAAGCGTTTTGCGTGTTTCTTCTTACTTTGCTGACGTGATTCCCACAACTATATCCAAAACCCACCACGTGTTTTCGGACTCTACTCATGTGTTAAATCGCCAAACTTGCAAAATCCAACAACATGAAAAAAGTTTCCAATTCCATTTTAGGTATATGATTTTCAAAGTGGGAATTTCCTAAGAAATTCAACCAAACACTGGGATTATCTTTGTTAATATTTAGCAATTAAGGGCTTAAGGGGAATTTAGGAATCATATCAAAGTAACACGCGTCGCACAATAATGGCGAGTGAAGATGTACAGCTTAGATGTGAGAGTACAACTTGTAGTTGGCCGAAAAACCAAATTCCAAAAGCAGCTTACTATCTCTCTCTTACTCTTTCTGAGTTCTGACACTCTGTCTCCCCACTCTTCTTTCGGTTTTGGAGTCCATTTTCATTTTTCCTACACCATTTTAAGCACATTCTTACTTTCTAATCACTGTTTTCCTTTGTAATTCACTCTTTATTCTTTAATCACCTTATTTCTTTCTCTTTGCTTTTTACTGCTAATTGCTAAAACCCTCATCTCAGTTGCACTTTTTAAAGAAAAAAGGCATTTCACAAGCTAACCCTTCTACTAATTCCCCAAAAAGTTTATTTTTTTCCCCTTAAACCAATGAAAAAACTTTAATTAATACAGTATTTCTTTGCTAAAAATTGCATAAATCACAGATCTATCTAAGGTCTTTATCTTAAGGAACCTTGCTTTCTGTTGAAAGGGTTTTAGCAGTTTCTTTCGTAAAAATTGACATGGACTAATTTTTTTTTGAGTTTTTGAAAGATTTAATCTTTTCTAAATTTTTGTTTGGGTCTTTTCTTCTGTTGCTTCTAAGTGGGTTTTGGTTAGGACTCAACTTTAATTTGGTAATTTTACTCTTCATTTGCCATTTTTATGCTTAATGGGTGTGTTGAAGACCTCTTCTAATTTTGCACTTCATGCTACTTTTATGGATTCTCAAAGATTTTCTGAATTGGGTTTTTCATTTTTCTTCTTCCTTTAGCTGTAAACTTTGTTCTTCCACCCTTAATTTACATGAAGGTGGATTTTCTTAGAAAAACTAATACAAAAAGAAGAAGAAAAATTTCAGAAAAAGATGATTCAGCTGTTGTTTATGGTTTTGTTTGTGGAAGGTCTTGTGGCTTTTCTTTTGTTGGTGAAGGTGGGACCATTAAGAGAGCTGGTTATGAAGAGCTTGGATCAGGTGAAAATGGGGAAAGGTCCAGCAACTGTAAAGACAATTGCTGGTACAATGTCTGTGATTTTGCTGTCTAGTTTAATGAGTATTGTTAAGATCCAGAACAAGGGTGCTAAACTTGGTACTATGTCACCCATGGATCAAGTTCTGTGGAGGACCCACTTGCTTGAGGCTTCACTTATGGGTATGATCTTAATTTTTCTCTCTTTCTTTCAAATGATTTTTTTGTTGGTTTGGTTTGTTTCATCTAGATTGTGGCTCACACCCTCAATGTTGCATTATTTATTGGTTTTGGTTGATGTTGGAAGTTGTAATATGTAATAAGTATTATGAATGGTAAGGTAAACATTTTAGGGGCTCTTTTGTGTGTGTGTGCGCTCGCGCGCGCTCGCATGTGTGTCGATTAATAGTGGAAATTGTATAAACTAATGACACTGACATTTGGCATTGTGAAATAGTGGTTAGTTGTAATATTAGTGGTATAGGGAGAGATCATATAGTTTGATTTTGGGGGTGTGTATCTCTAGTTTCTTGCTAGTTGCTATACTTGAGGGGTGTGTGAACTTGGAAATTCTCTTGTATTTGATTCCACGTTCATTTGTTTTTATGATGTATTATCAGTTTATCACGGGAGAGAGATGGATAGGCATGGCTGACAACTAGCAACATAGTCGTGAGGGTTTAGTGTTAGGAGGTTCGACTAGCTTGTGAAGAAAGCAATTTCTGTAGTATATGGTTAGCTATAATTTTAGCCATTGTGGTACTAAGGCTTACAGTGCTACTTAAATCATGGGCTGAAAGAGCAATTTTGGCGTTTTGGGAATTATCATAAGAAAGCCAATATGCTGATTGAATATACTACTCACCAAATGCTGCTATTATATATTGACTAGATCAGAAAAATGCAACCCAAATATTCTAAAACAAAATTGCATTCTAAAATGTGGTTTACCATACAAGCCAATGTCTATGTTTGTGGTATAGTGTGAGGATAACATAGTTAGTATTTCGCGTTTTGATTTCTAGTATCTTGAGACAAAACAGTTTATGTGATTTGGGAATGTGCGTTGTTAGAGATTTTGGTTGGTATTCTTTGTTTGGTTTTCAAAGGTTGATTTCTCTGGATGGGAAAATTTATAATCTATACGAATTTGGGTGTCTCCAATGTTTTTTCATTTCGACAAATACCTTGTGGACATTTTTTTTAAAAATATTTTAGACTTCTATTTTGCTAATCCTAAGGGATTGCTGAAGTATAATTCCTTTCTTGAGAAGTGTGCAGCTTTAGATTTATGGTTTCTAAAGCTGCCTGTAGGTTAAAGGGTTAAGTCTAAAGGCTACGGAGGATAGGTAAGCATGTATTGGACTTGAAGGTATTTGTTTTTAAGATGGGAAAACATCATTAGTTTACTAATTCTCATTGACTTAGTCTCAAGGCTAGAGAGGTTGGTTTTTTCTAGTTCTGTATTTGATGTGGTCCAAGCAATTTGAGGTGCACAGACCGTCTGATTACTATGCAGCTTTTTGAGTTATTTTAGGGTGCGTTTCCTTCACCGTCATTTGGACTTATTGGAACCTATCTTTCCTAAAATAAGTAAAAATAAGGTGAGTTAGTGCAAGTAGTGTTGACGAGAGAAGGATTTTCTAAGTTTTCTTGGTTGAGTATTTCAAGTTATGATATGCGCATGGCTGTTCAACACTTCAACTGCTATGAATAGCTCTGAAGACTTGCTTCTTTTGAAAGGCTCCAAATGCCACTGGGACGCACGTACATGTCGAGAATCGGTATGTGTTCGAGTGTTGGACTTCGCTATTATAAGAAACTTGATGTTTCAATCCTAATTCAAGTGTCAAGTGTCCATACCCATGTTTGAGAGTCAAGGATTTGACACGGTTATGTTAGGTAAATTGAAGTGTTCGAGTAACATAGAAAGGTCATATGTGGGCGTTCTCATCCATTTTGCAGTGTCAACATTATCCTGCATGCTTTCTGATTAGTCAAATGAGTCAAATGACCCTGCTGTTGAATAATGTTTGGTCTTAGGTTCAAATTTATAACTAAGTAGACTATTTCATCTCTACACTTGGAAGATTTAGAGGTCTTTACTTTTTATAGGTTAGATGGCATTTCAAGTGAGTTTGGTAGCTGGAACGGCATATTAAGGGATACTTTCTATTGTCACTTTACACCTAGTTCTTCAGTGTGAAAAATGATATTATGATCTGTCATGACCTTGAGCCATTTAGCCTTTTTTGGGTCATGTAGCTCTTAGGGTAGAGTATATGGTGTAAGTTGAGTACATCAATTGGAAAACCATTGCTGCTTACTCTTGTTCTGCTTCATCCCTTTGATTTTTTTTGGAGGAAGAAAGTGTGGACCAGTTAGTGCTTGCAATTGTAGATATAAGAATTACTATCGTAGTAAATACCAAGTCTCCTGCTAGATATACACAAATGAGATCAGATATGAATGATTGGATGTTACAGGAATTACAGTTTTTTGACTGGCAGTGGCTCTTCTTCTGAAAAACATTTTGTTTTATTGACCTTCTAGTGGTCCTTTAGCTATCCCTATAGGCCTACTAGCCTTTACCTAGCTAGTGCAGTAAAGTGCTTATGTGTGTTCTTACCTGGCCTCTAGTGGCCATTTCCAAAGTGCTTTTTTAATGTGCCCAACAGTTCAAGTGGCCATACTATGTCAGAATTTGAGTCGGGTGCTGAGGTGAATGATTCACAGTTGAGTAGTTGACTAGGCACTAAATTTGCTGCAATGCCTTGAACCTACTCCTCAAGTAGCCGGTGAGTTGGGTATGTTCGAACATGTCGTGCTATGCATATAACATAGTACTCAAGCCGTGCTTGGTTTTTGATTCGTATAATAGAACTTTGGCATTTACGACTGGACGCTAATTTATATTGTAGTCCTTTATTTAGAAATTTGACCAATTACTACTCCCTCCATCCCTCAATTGATTTCCCATTTCTCCAATGCACGTTTTGTATCGTTAGTATCTTTAATTACATGTTAGTAAAAATTGTAAAAGTTTGATTTTTCTAATGTACACAATGAGACGAATCAAACAAGATCCTCATGACTATGTTTTTTCTTATATATTGGATTTTTTTTTGAGGATTTTCTTTACCTATGAATAGTGTTTAAATTAGAAATGCAAAATCTATTAAGGGACGGAGGGAGTATCTTTTAGCATAAAGAAGTGTATGGAGAAAGAGAGAATTTTACAAGAAATGAGTGGCCTTCTGCTTTTGGTTTATTGGAAAGGTCTAAAGGCATAAAGCCTAAAGCTGGGTGTCAAGTTGGTATGCTATCACTTGAGCTCCAACCGTATGTGGCTATTGATTTAGTAATGGAGTACTTTAATATCAGTCTTTCATATAGTTAACTCTAGCTCTATTGCTCTTTTTTTTCTTAATGCCCGCCAAATTGGTGATATGTGTAAAATTTGTGTGATTTTTGTTGATAGTTAAAATCTCAACTTGTATCAGGGCTATCCTATAGACAAAACAGTTTTTCTTTTTCTCTTTCCTCGTAAAAAATTGATAGAAAGAAGTAGAGCAGTCATATATGCTCTCACCAAAGTTGGACTGCAAAAATGCGGTTATAGATATCTTGGATTTACCGAGTGAGACATTTAACAAAGAATGTTTATTTTCTGTGCAGGGTTCACTTTGTTTCTTGGCTTCTTAATCGATCGTATGCACCATTATCTTCGTAAACTCATCAATGTAAGAAGCAAGGTTGGATCATCAAAAGAGGAAGTGGAGAAGCTCGAGAAAGAAAAGCAACAGCTGAAGGACAAGGAAGAGAAGGCTTCGAAAGAAATAACGGCGCTGCAAGACGAGCTATCGAAAGTAAGCCATGAAGTAAAGAAGTTAAAGATAGAATCACAAGAAAAAGACAAGACAATTGAGACTGCAGACGCTCACGTAGTTGCTCTTCAGAAACAAGCTGCTGATTTGCTTCTCGAGTATGACCGTCTTTTAGAGGATAATCAGAACCTTCAGACCCAAGCTCTGAGAAGGTGATGAAAGAAATTATACAAGATTTTACAATTTTAAGTCGACACAAACATTTTGATATATTCATTGGTGATGGCTGCTAGTGCCAAAAACCTGTTTTTCGTTTCAGCTTGATGAAAATGATGAAGGGTATTCATCCCTTCTTTTGGGGTTTGGTGTTTGGGGGTTAGAATGAAGGGATGGAACCAGGTTAATGTATGGGCTTGATGGTGCTAGATCTTTTTGCAACTCTCTGATAATTGGTTTATGTTATTTGAAACATATCTTCGTTTCCGTTTAGGCTATCATATATGGTATGTTAATGCAACCACACTTGCATATTTGACCCCTTTGAAGTTGAAGCTATTTCCAGCCTAAGGTTAAAGGGCAGATTTCGATGGCCATGTACAACCAATCTTGTTTCACACCGCAAGTGATCTACAGTTGGTGATTTTGGTTACCTGACCTCGGCAGATTTCACCGCTGAAGGCGGTAGCTGTTTGACTACCAACTCAATCAAGTTCCGCCTTTCTTTGAAATAATTGTTCATACGATACACAGAGAGCTAGCGAAGATAAGGTCAGTCTAGTCACGATTATCTATTATATCTATAGATTTTCACATTTTAATGGCATTTGCAATGGTCATAACTATGCTAGGCCATCCCATCTTCAAGATATACTTAATGCCTGTACTACCATTTAAGAGAGAACCAGAGAGGTGTGAATATGTTATAAAGTTGGCCAGGCCAACTAGCCAATATCTAGTGGACATAAATTGTCCCTCCTTATGATTGACATGCTCTTTTAATTTATGAAAAGGAATTGGAGATATCTATGCTACACGTTAAATTTCTATTGCAATTGTGTATATATCTAATGCTAAGTGCTAACATATTCCCCTTCATAAATTAATGCTATGTACAGCATCGATGCAGTCATTCCTATAATTGGGTATGTTTCTGAGAGAAATTTAGGAGAAATTATACAATTAACCTGAATTTATCTCCGAAATTGGTCATTGGCAATTTACAACATTTGAAAGTTGCAAGCAACAATATTCCATCTTACCCTCACGCAATTGATTAAAAGAGCATTATTTAAAGCGTTTACGTCTTATAAAGGAACTTTAGCATAAATTAACTCTCTATACTGGTCCGAATTGATAATTTGTAAGCCACTTTCCAATTAGGTCACTAGTTGATTCCTTTTGAGTCTTTCCGACAATTGTTGTCAAAGTGTTTTTGCTCAACAACTTAATTTGAAATCAAAGCGAGATTTAAGAGATTATATGAAATGGTTTTTCCTCCGATATTTAAGTTGAATAGCTAGAGAGAGAACGTAAATTTTGAATTATTGTCTAAAATGTCATTTACCTGATTAGACGGTTACCTTCCGTTTATTGATAGTGGAGGTAGTGGTAATCCAAAATATGCTCAAATTATGAGTCATTTCGTCTTTGGTGCTCCTTTTAGAAGTGGGATTAGTAATTTAGCTAGGAATATTGGCCTGACAAAAAGTAGGAAGATTTCTAATTGATACTTGCATTTACTTCTAAGCTGTTTAACCAACTTTTAGGTTTTGATTTAGTCATCTATAATCTAGAGTAGGAGTACGAATAATCACGTTGTACTTTTATGATGTGTCCGAAAGCTCAAAGGATGAAAAATCAATAACATAGAAAATCATAAAATTTTAATTTAACTATGTTTGTCAATTTAGGAGGAAGAACAATTAAGTATAGATTAAAATTGTTACAGCTTACAAGTCCAATGCAAGATTGCTTAAAAGGAATGGTGATTACAAGTCAAACATAAAGGTCTTTTATCGTAAGTGATGCCTGTGCCGAGTAACTTCCTCAAAGAAAGATATGAAAAGGCATCTAAAAGTTGTTTTTCTGTTCAGTGCAACATCTGGACCTGCTTTTTTGTTTGTTTTCTTCAAAATTCAGATAATACTCATTAAACATTGTTGTTCATAACATTGTCCAATTTCAACATCAAAAGATGATTGATCCACTAAAGTAGTAAATACTAAATAGTGATTCTTCTTCAACTTGTTCCATCTTACACATTTCTGCAGACTGTGAAACCCGTATGTCGCTAGCAGCCTTATAACTGTATCAGGTTCGTTATCAAGCACTGAAATATCTCCTTCTATAACTTCACAGTTGATTTTTCTACAACGTTGCCCGGCCATCCAGAGTACTTTATATCAGTTGTACTGAGAATGACTGGTATGATCATCTTGTAAATAGCACAGTTATTATGCCCATCAAATGAGCACCAAGCTAAACTGCATTATGTATCAATAATCATGCATATCCAAAGGTGGTTATCGATCTCCAATCACTTGTAGTAATACACCATTGATTATTCATAAAAGAGAATATAAGGCATTGAATCACCTATACTTTTTTGCATTAGCATCCGTGTCTTGAAAATTAGTTCCAAGCCACAGGAACAAAAATCTTTCGCATGATGCGATGCAATTGCTCCACAAATCTCTCAAATTCCGTGTTAACAATCTTAAATATGTATTGCATTGCTTCAGTGCAATCCTCCCCATAAATGCCTGGGAAATTCCAATTTCACCAAAAAGATCTACGGAGGAGTACCCCTCTTTGCTCTCAAACAATTTAAAACATCTCTATCATGTGGGATTAATGTCTCACCAAACATATGGTTCAGTTTCAGAAGCCACCTTCAGAGAGTTATTAGTTTCAGGCAAAGTGCAGAGGACATCATAGAATCAACCCAAGAAGTTAAGTATGTCTTGCAAGACTGCAACCTCATAAATCCTGGTCGTTAACAAACCCAGCCTTTGAAGTGCTTAATGAAACAAAGTTACCTCAACATTGAATAGTCATTTAATTCGTTCTTCTGCTAAATACAAGTAGCTTTTCCCCTGCAAGTTGAAGGCTGCATAATATCCATCTCAAAATCTGCCTAGAAGATTGATTTTAATGAAAGCCATGGTTTTGACAGTAGTGGTGCCTAGCAAAATGTACCACACAATGTCAGGGTTTACTGCAAATGGTCATTTGGATCATTCTACCATTTCTGGTACAGATATATGGGTATATACCAAAACCCAAAATTTTCTCAACAGGTGATGCATATCAGTTTACAAAAGGGTTAATACCTCTCTCTAGCTTAGCATTGGCACTCACAACTCACCAAAAATCTCCACATGAGCAGACACCATGCTTGAAGTGATGAAACCGCTTCACATCCCTTACAACAATCTCCCTGTTGACAATTTTTGATATATATTTGATTGCCTCATGGCAATCTCCACAAACTCTTAGATTCTTTGTAATCACCAGCTTAGTCCCCACTTCAGTGTTCAAGAGGCCAAATGCAATAGCCAATCTCTCACTATGATTACTTAACATTCTCACCTTCACTTCCTCCTCAACTTCATGCATAACAAACTCAGTCTTTGGCACATAACCCATGGCTCTCATCTCGTGGTCCAACTTCTCTAAAATCTTGACCATTTGCTTATGTTGATAATGGCTCTTATCCTCCATAAGGAAAGCATGGAGCTTACCATTCACCTCCACCATGCTATAACCAGGGACTTTCTTCATACCTGCCTTCCTCATTGATTTTTTCACCTCAGCTACTTCCTTCCACTTTTTTGCTGATGCAAAAAAATTTGCAACTAAGGAGTAAACGCCAGAATCATCTGGCTGTAATTGAAGAACTCTTTTTGCAGCCAACTCACCAATGGAAAATTTTTTGTGGTTGTGACAACCAGACAAAAGGGCAGCCCAGATAGAAATTCCAGGTTCATGTTTTTCCATGGAACTTATCAAATCAAGAGCTTCTTCCACTTTTCCTGCACGAGCCAACAGATCAACAACACAAGCATAATGTTTCTCTCTAGGCTCAATCTTGAATCTGTTGATCATTTCATTGAACCAGTACTGACCTTGCTCTACAAGACCTGAATGACCTAAAGCTGAAAGAAGAGAAGAGAATGTTGCATTATCAGGATCTGATCTGGTCTTGATCATCTCATGGAAAATTGAGAGGGCAGCCTTTCCATGTCCGTGAATCCCATAACTTGCAATCATGGCATTCCATAAGATAGCATCCTTACACCTTATCATATCAAAGAGAATACGAGCAGATGAAAGAGCCCCACATTTTGAATACATGTCAATCACAGCAGTAGCAGAAACATTTTCAAACTCGTACATACGAAGAATAAATGCGTGTATTGATTTACCCATTTTCAAGTAGCCAACATGTGAACATGCCAAAAGAGAACTCACAAGAGAAGTTAAATCTGGTCTGCATCCAACTCTTTGCATCTCTATCAGCAATTCAAGAGCTTCCCTTGCAAAACCATTTTGCGCGTAGCCTGATACTAAAGCACTCCAAGAAACAACATTCCTCTGAGGCATGTTCCAGAAAATGCTATATGCTAATCCCAAATGTCCATTTTTTGCATACATGTCCACAAGACTAGTATGAATAACAACATCCATCCGAAGATTCTTTCTTATCATATGCCCATGGACAGAAAGACCCATCTTCATATCCTCAATATCAGCGCAGGCTTGGATCAACCCCAACATGACAATCCCATCTCCTTCCATCCCTATATTTTGCATCTCTCGAAAAATTCCAATCGCTTCCATCCCCTGCCCATTCTTTGCAAACCCAGTTACCATCGTCGTCCAGCAAATAAGATCTTTCCTCTTCATCCCCTCAAAAACCGCCTTCGCTTCCACCATCTTCCCGCCCTTCGTCAACAAACTTAGAATCGCACACCCAACAAAAGCATCATCCTTGTAACCATAATCAACCGCCTGACGCCAAATCCTTTCCCCCATCTCCATATCAGCCGAGCTCGTGCACGCCTTAATAGCCACTGTAAAAGACGAACTGTCAGGCTTAATTCCTTCAGAAACCATCTTCCAGAAAACACCCACAACTTCACTAGGAAATCCCATTCGTGAATAAGCAACAATCATGGCATTCCAAGCATCCACGCCTCTCAGAGGCAATTTATCGAACACTTGGCGTGCAAGTTCGATGTCGCCTATATTCGCATAGGATGCGATGAGCTTCGTTGCTGGATTTCTCTGGTTGAGTAGACCACTCGTAATGAGAAGTGCATGGGTTTTTGAAAGCGTTGATTTGTCTGTGCATGATGATAGTAAAGATTTAAGGGGTTTAGTTAACCACATCTATTCATAAAAGTATGAACGCACAGTTAAATATAGCCGTTGGTCATTGGCGCCATTTAATTTTAAGGGCCCAAGGGGAACTCTGGGGATGGCAATGGGTCGGACCCAGACCCAGACCCGTTTATTTTTTACAGACCCAGACCCGCCCCAGACCCGGTGGGTCTAGATTTTTCAGACCCAGACCCGCTGTGTCTAGCGGGTCCATGGGTCCTAACTGGGTCCTTAATGGGTCCTTCTTAGTTTTTTATTTTCATCACATTTTTTAATCTATGTAATTAAAAAATTTCGCACTAATATATATAGATCCTGCATTCATGGGTAAAGCATTATCTAAACAAAATTTTAAAAAGTAACTCATAAAATCTTAAAATACTAACGAGTTCACAAAATCACAACTCATAAAACCTTAGAGTTTAGGTATAATTTTTTTTTAATATGTAAATGGGTCTACGGGTCGGGTCTGGGTCTGGCATATGTGGACCCGGACACAGACCCGACACATGCTCTTCGGGACCCAGACCCGGACCCGGACCCGTTGGGTCTAAAATTTCTGGACCCAGACCCTTATAAAATGGGTCGTGTCCTAGCGGGTCTGGGGCGGGTCCAAGACCCATTGCCATCTCTAGGAACTCAATCTAAATGCGCTGGTATTTAAATCTCTATTATATAAGGGAAGGGGGAGCTATGGTTTCTCCGAATGAAGAGACTATTTTACCCCTCTTCCCTTTCTAAATTACAAATTCACATACAAACTAAAGCGGGACTTCAAACAAAAATACCTTAAATAAAATTATAACAATCACTCACAAGTCAACTAAAATCACATAATTGCATAATTTACGTTATACAAATCACTCAAATGAGGAAACTTTACAAAAACTTAAAAATTCACTTACAAACTACAACCAATACACTACAATGTCAATACATACTCACAAAAACATTTACAAAAATTCATTTACAAATTACTCTGTTCTCAAGAACCATTCACAATTACATACTCATAAAAATTACCAATACACTACAACGTCAATACAAATTGAAAACTGAGAAAAACATACGATTTCGACGGGGATATCACACATTTGTCCATTAGCGATTTGCGAACTTCCAAAAAGGTACATTATTCTTTTGTCTTGCAAGTTATTTCAAATTAGTTGAAAAAAACTAGCAACTCTTATGTTCGAATGCATGTTCAATTATATCATAAAAATGTTGACAAAAATGTTGAACACAATTATATAACGACTGAGCCACCATAAATGAAGACAGTTGTCTACAAGTATTAACGCATTCATACTAACAAAGTAAATATATATGAAAATTATATTAGTCAAATATTTTATCAATTAATACACAATTAAGTACTCCGTATCACATTAAAAATATAACATTCAATCAGTTAACAAAGTGAAATAGTGTCATTAACAAATATTATATTACAAACATAACATAATATGTAAATGCAGATATGACAAACCTTTTGCTAAACAAACATTCAAATCAAAGAAATATATTGTCAAATTTTATAATGACACAACACCCAACTCTTGACTTGAAATCAAAGTGTCCACTTTCTTCACAATCTATGAAGTAGTGTACTTAATTCAAAAATCAACTACAAAATTATAATATTATAAATCATAAATAAATTCAATAAATTTCTATTTTGTTCATAGAATTTAACTTTGAAAAGTAAAAAAAAAAAAAAAAGACTGGTGAGAGACTTAAGTGACAGAGACTAAACCAGTTAAATTTTGCAGCTAAAAACAATTATACTTCGTATGTCTAATGTTCAAATTTTGACTCTTACTTATGTCAAAGAAAACCGAGTTTTTGTCTCGAAAAAAATCCAAGCACGCATCGTGTGCAAAAAATGCTAGTTTACAAGGGGCTAAAGCCAAAGCTAAATATGGAAAAATCTATATTGATTTTAAATTCAATAGAATATATAATTTTAATTCAAAATACGTAAGATTTATATTAAAAGGCGTTCCTAAATAAGGAACGGTGCCACGTGGTGCTCTCTCTAAGGGTGTGTTACTTCATGTAAGCCACATACAATAATGCATAGTATAGGCTTTGATCCCATGTCCCCAAGTTTATATTACTAAAGTCTTAACCACTAGACTAAGTGGTATTTAGTACTATCTTTTTAAAGTATAATATTAATAAATTGAAATTTTCCTTACCCGGAGCATAGCTCGAACCTAATAACTAGTTTTAATTCAAAATACGGAAGAAAAGAAATATCAAGCCTAAATTGATCGTGCTCCCCTTGAAAAAAGCCTGAATTGATTGATAGTTTTATTTTGATACAAGATATCAAATCAACATAAAATTACACCAATCAACTAAATTGTCTTCTCTAATCTCTACTACTACATTCAAACTTTCTATAAAACAAGCCACATTTTTTTTAATACTATATTAGAACTTTCAATAAAACAAGCCACATTCTTTGATACTACTATTCATCAAACAAAGACAAGTGTCTAGTGTCAAATATATGCCAAAGTAAAAATAAATCTTAAATGTTTGCAATATTACGGATTGGGTATTAAAAAAAAAAAAGAAGGTTAATTTTACGATGGCTACAATTTTATTGTAGCCACCATAAGATTGAGTAATTTGAACCATTTTTTTAAATCTTAGATTGATTTATTAAGTTGACTTTATAGCTAAACTATAATTAAAATTTATACATTAATACAATTTAAATTAAAATTTATATATATTAATTGGCGTCATATTTCAAAAATCTTTATTAATGGTATTAACAAAATATCTAGGGAAAGGAACAATACTCCAAAAGAAATAAATTGACGATCAATGACAACTTGTTTTCATTTATTTATTTATTGAAACTAGCTTTTTCTCTATTTTCTATGTTTTAAGGTTCAACTAGTTATTAGGCCCAGGCTATGCCTCGGGTAAAGAAAATTTTCATTTATTAATATTATACTTTAAGATGATAACATCAAATGTTATTTGGTCTAGTGGTTAAAACTTTAGTATATGTTCTTGAGGTCCTGGGATCAAACCTTATGCTATGCAATGTCTAATTTTTTTATTGTTGTGACAGTTATAGTGGCTACAATTTTCTGAGGAAGGAAGATGGAAAAAAAAGAACCACCATGATGAACTTGTCGCCGTCTGTGGGAATCGAACCCACGACCACATGGTTAAAAGCCATGCGCTCTACCAGCTGAGCTAAGACGACTGGGTCAAACGCACTGTTAAATTCACCGTCAAAATTTCACATAAAAATTGCAATGCTTTGAACAGCAGAAAAAGGGAACAACAAGACGTTTTCGAGAAATCGTCGGAGAATCGAAACTATGCCGGAAAATTTGAGGAGAGAGAAACCTTCATCTGAATCTCCGACGCCAAATTCCGATGAAATGACAGAAATTTCTCCCGGAGATTCGAAACTTACGTCGGAAAATCAACCGGATTCTTTCGATTCTTCCACAATGCGAAAGACGAAACCTGGAATCAAGCGCATTTCCCTTACTCTTTCAGTCCTTTTCTCTTTTCTTTTAGGTATTTTCTCTCTCTCTCTTCTTCAATTTTGTTGATTTCACTTCTATTAAATTCAGCTTTATTTTACATATTCAAGTATCAAATTGAAGTGTTGAAGTTTATGTTTATTCCTTGATGCTGAATAATTTTGATTTTACTGCACTATGTTTACTCAATTGAAGTGTTAAACTTAGCATACTTTGTATCATTGATTAAACTTTTATACTGTTTTTGCTTCTGTCTGTGGATTTTATGTGAAGGAATTCCATTTCTATTGAAGTCTGTGGAAATATATCGGTCACCGCTGCCTTTTAAATACATGGATTCGCTTTCGAGTGTTATTGAATCCGAACCTTTGCTCTTTCCGTGTCGATTCCAAGTAGTTTTTCTAGGTTTTGATGAACTAAATGATGCTAACAAACTTGGATTTTCGATTGCTGAGCGTATGAGGGAAGTAGTGGGGGATGATCGGGTTTGTGGAAGTTGCGAGACGAATTTTACCGTTTCGGTTTCTTTGGAGTTGGAGCGTAGTTGTGTGCAGAGCGAGAATGGCGGAAATGGTTGCTCTTTGCAGTGTGGGGTATTGAAGGATGCTGATTTTGGTGCAAAATGGGATGATGATGAACTTGTTGATGAACTATTGGACGATGCGTTGTCAATTAATCAGAAATGTTCAGGTGACAATGGAAAGGTTTACAGCATTGTTGTCGTGAAAAGGGATGATAAAGTTAGGGCAGTGGTAGGAAAGCATAGGCACGGGTGGATCATTGGTAAGGTTTCCGAGGCAGAGGCAGTGGAGAGGATTGCTGAAATTTTCGTGAGGGTATTTATTAACGGCAGGAAAGAAGAAGGTTCAATTCACAGTGAGTTTATGCCTGTTGGTGCTGATGGTCGGGTTGTACTATCTTTTAGCCTGTTAAATGCAGATCCACATGACTGGATATATGATTGGTATGGAGTTTTGTCTTATTCCTTGTGATTTGCTGCAATTATGTTTGGAAACTATCATATCTTGTGTTTATTAGTCATGTCTTTGTTGATTCATATGAATTTAAGTATTTTACTCATGCCTCTCCTTCGTTGCTTTAAGTTTTTCTCCATTTAAGCAAGAATAGATATGTTGAAAATCTGAATACGTCTCCTTGCCAATGTTTGCGGCTGATGTCCAGAACACTTTTCTTTATTTATATTTGAGATTGATAGTGGATTGATTTTCAGTGGTATCAAATTATGTTATATTCTGATTATGTATTATTTGGCCATTATTCATTCATTTTTTAAAATTTTATATTTATTATATGTTACCAGTTGCTGTGCCTTTTAGTTCCCTTGCACAAATTGGAAAGTGCCTCTGTAGTCTGTCTGATATAGAATATAGTAAATGCAAATTCCACAGTTGTAGCAGCTATTGAGGAATCTATTTTAGTTTGGTGTTAAATATGTTGCATAAAATTTTGCCACTTTTGATGCTTTTGCATCCTCTGATATTATTTATAAGATTTGGCTGTGTCATTGGCAATGGCGGAGTTATGCTAGTTATATTAGCCTAAAACAAGGATTTGTTCACCCTTTATTGACAAATTTAAAGATTATTTCCTCTATGGAGCCATGTAAGTTGCTTTCCTTTCGAATAATTATGATTTCCTTCAGAATTGTTTAGTGATGTGTACTGGAATATGTTGCAGTAGTCTTAACTCAAAAGAGTCAAAATTTTGAAATAACATTACCGCCAGGTTTATGCTTTTTTCTATTATGGAGAACAAGAGCCTCTGTAAAACATCATATACTGAGCGAAGCGTACACATTATCTATACATATTGCTGCCAAAGTAAAAACTGATGTAGTCAACTTGATGTTGGTGTTTTCATGCTATTTTACCTCCTTATAGGTAGCAATCTAATGAATGTATTGTCTTTCTGGCTTGTAATGTCATTATCTTATGTGGATGATGTGGAAGTTTACAGATTGGTGCTAGAGAAATAATGTAATGCCTTTTTATCTTAATCAACGTCTCTGCAATTAGTTTGATACATCTGAACACTATCACACGTACATAAGTGGTGTAAATAGCTTATGGAGATACTTTCAGTTTATGTTATCTGATTGGCCAATTTATCATAAATTGTGCATGCAGGGACTTCCAGAGACTATATGAGACTCAACTGACTCCAGTTGTTGAGGCTTTGGCATCTATAGCTAAAATAAGCGTAGAAAGTCAGGTTTATCTCTCTGTCTGTAAAATAAGACTTGTCTTGGTTTTTGTTTACTTCCTATCCTACCAAGCATGAAGTAAAAGAGACAACTTAGTCCTTGGGCCTTTTTGAATTATGACTGGGTTGCTTCTCATTGCAGATTTTATACCATACTCCAAAATCCTTTTTGTCTCATTGGGATGACCACAGAGGTGCCTACATCTATAACACTAAGGATCTTCCTTTCTTTGTAAGCTTTTACTTCCTCTGTATCTGTTCTATTGCAACGTTTCCTATTTATGGAAGTTCAATATTATTTGCAACATTACTAAATTTGGCTGAAAAGTTCTCTCTATCTCTCTGCTATCACATGCTCTCTCTTTCTATCTCTTTAGTCACATGGCCTCCTTAATTTTTGGGCCAACACTCAATGTTGCAATAGAAATATATATACTTCCTCCGTTCTGTTTTAAATGAAACGTAGGGCCTTGGCACGGGGATTTAGAAGAGGAGAGAGATAGAGAGAAAAAAAGAAGGGACCCATGTGATGAGGAGAGAGATAGAGAGAAGTGAATGCCAAATAAGGTAACGTTTCACTTATTTTGAAAGGCCTAAAATAGTAAGTGTTTCATTTATTTTAGAACGGAGGAAGTATATATATATATATATATATATATATATATATATATATATATATATATATATATATATATATGTCAAGAGGGGCAAGACACCAAAAAATAGAAAAAGAAAAAAAAGGAGTAACTACCTACTTTAATTTTTAAAAAATAGAAAAAGGAAAAATAAAAAAGGGAACTACCTAATTAATTAAAAAATAAAAAGATAAAAAAAAGGCACCACAAGAAGAAACAGCGAATATTTATAACACAATCAGTTACTTCTCTCAATTAATTTTTTTTTCGGTTTTTTCACCATATACCCCTGACTAATTTTTTTTTGCACCGTATACCCTCGCAAGTTTCCAAATTCACCATATACCCCTCACGTTTCAAAAAATACATCAACATGCCCTTATGACTAACGGTGTTAGACTTTCGTTAGTCATTATGCCCTAATCCCCCCCTAACCCTAATTAACAAACCCTAAACCAAGCTAAACCCTAACCCTAACCCCCTAATCTAATAACCCTAACTCTAACCATCCTAACCACCACCCCTCCCCCACCCCTTACCCCTACCCACCCATTGCCCCACCACCCAGCCCCCCTCACCTCCCCTTACACGGCCCGGTCGCGCCGCCCCCCTCCCCTTCCCCGTCTGTCGCGCCGCCCCCTCCCTCCCCCCTTCCCCTGCAATCATGCAAGACCCTCCCCTCCCCTTCCCCCATGCAACGTAGCGCGACCCCCTCCCTCCTCTCTTCCCCTCGCAACCGCCGCCAACCCCTTCCCTCCCCTCCCTTCCCCCGTAACGGTCGCGCCCCCATAGCGGTCGCGCCCCCGCAGCGAGTCGCGCATCAGTCGCGCCCCGCAACAGTCGCGCCCCCCCGCTGATCGCGCATAGACCATCCACGGTTACGGGCTTTTCGAATTTTTAGGGGAGGGGTTCGGCGGGTTGCGGGAAAGGGAGGGGGAGGGGTGCGCGGCGGTTCTGGGGAAAGGGAGGGGAGGGGTTGCCGGCGTTTGCGAGGGAAGGGGAGGAGAGGGGGGTCGCCCGCGATTGCGGGGGAAGGGGAGGGGGAGGGGGTTGGGCGACTGCGGGGAGGGGGAGTTGGGCTGCGAGGGGAGGGGGCGCGGGGGGGGGGGAAAGGGGGGGGGCGCGGCGCGACGGGCGGGGGGAGGGGAGGGTGGGTGGGTGGTGGGGGAAAGGGGTGGGTGTGGTGGAGGGGTGGTGGGGGAAATGGGTGGGGGTGGGGTGGGGGGGGAGGAGTGGTGGGTGGGTGGCTAGGGTTAGGGTTAGGGTATTAGATTAGAGTTAGGTTTAGTTTAGTTTAGTTTAGGTTAGTTAATTAGGATTAGAGGGGGGATTAGGGCTTAATGACTAACGGTGTTAGACTTCCGTTAGTCATAAGGGCATGTTGATGTATTTTTTGAAACGTGGGGGGTATATGGTGAATTTGGAAACTTGCGAGGGTATACGGTGCAAAAAAAAATTAGTCAGGGGTATATGGTGAAAAAACCGTTTTTTTTTATAATTTAAATATCCCTTATTTAGTGGGATAAACTGATTAAATATTCAAAAATCCCTAATTTATTAGATGTGATTAACAACTAATTTAATTTACTACAGGTTATCGCACACATCGCGTGCATATATATATATATATTATTGATTGCTGTCTTGATCATTCTGCAGTCTCTCACTTTCTACTCCCTCCGTTTTTTTTACTTGCTACATTTTTCATATATGAGTGTTTCTTTTTACTTGCTACATTTCCTTATTTGGGGTACTTGGCCCACCAAAAAGTATTACTATTATATTTGTTTTTCTCTTTTTCCACCCAAAAGTACTACTTTTTCACCTTTCCCCATTATTTTACATTAAATGGCTCAAAAAGTACCCTCCCAAAAGCTTGAAAATGACATTGCTTTAATTGTTGTGCATTATCAAATGTAGCAAGTAAAAAAAAACGGAGGGAGTATAATCATTGTGATTCGAATTTATCTGTCTCTTTTGTTCTAATTAATGTTTCCCAACACTTACCCCAATTTGTACCCTCCTACTGAATAGAGGCTTAGTAATAAAGAGAAGATGAAAATGAGTGTGTGTAAGAGAGACACAGAAGGTCAGATAGTGAGTGTCTGAGTGAGAGGAGAGAGAGAGAGAAGAGGGTGAGCGGGATAGTGTTTTCTCGTGAATTGTAGAACCATGAGTTCTGCTCTTCCTCTGGCTGTTGGATGTCCTCTACTTGTTTCCTCTCTATTTTCTTTTTAGAAGTAATTTATGCATATTGTTTGTTGAGAATAAATTCCTAATAGCTTTATCATACATACAATTTAAGCTTCTTTTTCTGAAGTGTCATCCCCTGTCTTTTGCTAATATACTCTGCATAACAGGTAAATTCAAATGAATGGCATTTGGATACTTCATCCGCAGCAGGAGGACGTTCCAAAATTTTGCACGTTGTTTTGTATACTCCTAAACTTCATAACTCTGTTATGGCCCAATTGTATATTAAGACTTCTATCATATTGCATATGCAGTTTTGTTAGATCAAGGAGAACCAACCTTCTATCAGATGTTTATGATATCTATTCATGTCACATGGAAGTTCCATGATTTAGAAGCCAAGAGCATGGAATAGTTTGTGAAAATCTATGAGATGACTTTTGGAATATGCGTGTGTGCGTGCTGGTGTGGGGGCGTGTGGGGGCAGGGGCGGGTGCGGGGCGCGTGTGGGGGCAGGGGCAGGGGCGGGTGCGGGGGCGCGTGCGCGTGTGTGTGTGTGCGCGCATGTATGATTGTGTGTGTATTTATCAAGTTACATAGAAGTATTAACATATTTAATTGTGAAAGAACCTTTAAAAGTACTACAGGCTAGCAGTAGCTCTATATGATATGTAGCAATATTTTAAAGCTCCCTATAGTAAGGTAGTTATAGATCTAGGTGAAAGAACCTTTGCAGTTAGCTTTTGCAACTGCTTGTAGGTCTTCGGGAGAGATTTGCCAACTTTCCATGAAGAGGTTGGTTATGCTGTAGGTTTTGAAAAATAAAGTTCACTGCATGCTAATGTTTCAGATACCCACTAAAACATTCTTTTCAACTTATGCTTCTTGCTTGGAGCTTTGTTTTGATGCTCTTAGGAGAATAACCCTTCATGAACACAAGAGTTTCCTGTTTACAGTTGACAAACAAGCTGAAATGGGATTCATTTCAGCTTGTTTTATATTTCTAAAATTAAACCACAATGTTTCACTTGACTTTATCTTGTTTACTATGAAGTGTACTTTTCCACTTTTGCTATGGTTCTAGGTCCTCATACACTTTATTGTTTCTATGTGTTTGTCAGATATGTACCATCTGCAAAGGAGTGTCCTCTCTCGCTGCAACTTCCTAATGGAGAGATCTCGGCAACAAATGGCTTTATATCTCCTGTATGTTCTCATTCTCTCCTTTATTTCCCTTCTCGACTGCTACAATGTTAAAATTCCAATTTCCTGCTTTTAGATGTGGGGAGGTGTCATTGTCTGGAATCCATCTGGCTGTTCAAGTCATTCTCAGACCAAGGGTCATGCTAGGCATACAATCCCCTTCAAGGTAAGAACAGCTTACAGTGCTGACACTGTTGAAATCCACAACAATCTCTTGGTCCCTTCTTTTGACGTTTTTCTATTCTCTAATTCTGAAGCAGTTATTTCTCTAATTTTCTCATAACATATACTCTTTTCTGGTAATAGGATCTTGAAAACATTGTTGAAATTTTCTTGGGGCAGTTGCGGCAGCTTTTTGGTCTTAAGTCTGAAACCCTCTATGTTGGTTCTTCGGGCACAGTCAATCTTCTGGCTAGTGAAAAAGGCTTCACGAAATGGTGATGTCCCTTAAGATTTAACTGAATAATATGTGACTTCTCCAAATTTCAGTTATCTGCAAAATCTTTTGGTCTAGAAAATTACTATAATCTTGGTGACATATATAGTTAAGCTTTCATTTCACCTCACTTTCTCAGGAAATAAAATGTGAAATTTATTATTTTGGTCTGTGCCTTTCAGGCAGGCATGTGAAACATCATTTTTTGCTGCATGAATCTAATAACAGTCAACAGCAAAGATATCAGAGGGAAACTACTTACAGCTAAAGAGATAAATATAGCATCCCACAGTATTGATTATAAATGCACTTCAAATAAGATAAAAGAAAATCAAATTAATTAATTTAGGATGACTTATATCTGAATTAGGGAGGTAAAAATGAAATTGATTTGAATTAGGGAGCATCAGCAAAATCTTATTATGCACTTCTTTATATAGAATGGAGCAATTTAGGCACCACAACTAGCTTTGATGTGTAGCATATATCAGCTACTATTGAAGTGCTCTGTTCTGTACTCTTTGATATGTTCAGGGAATTGGATCTGTTGGCCCGGCATCATACGTGCTTTAATCTTCAGTCATGTGCAACCACCCTCGGTTCTCTTTCCAGATTGGTATATTTCTTGAATGTAGAATATAGAAAGAGCTTAAATAGTTTTAGTTCTTGCATGTAGTAAAATTTTCGGACTTCAAACATGGTCAAGGTTATTTTCTTGTAGGTTCAATCACTGCCAAGGATGATCATAAAGGATGAAATAGGAAAACAGGTCAGTTGCAATTTCAAGGCTTGTCATTGATTTTCTTTTTCTCAGGATGCATTTGTCTGATGAGGACTTGCCTATCATCTCAGAATGAGAGGGTTGACCATGTATTTATTTGCTTAGATCCAAAATGAGCAGCAAGTCATGCTGTTAGAAGTTATGATAAAAATGGTATACAACTATGGTCTTAATCTAGATCTGTAAAATATAACTTAATGAGAAATGCCAGACATGCCAGCAGTAATAGCTTGAAAGTTTGGGTTTTGAACCAGACATGAGAAATGTCACCTTTAACTCAATCATTGGGAAGGTAGCAGCACAGAGGAGGGGGATTCGTTCATTCTGTCTGAAGGTTATACTTAAGTATAAAGAATCAACGAGGGAAGCTCAGACACCTGTACGTTTGTAAATCCAAAAAAAATCAGGTTTGGGTCCATGTGACTCAATGCCATTTTGAGAGGGTTGTCAGTTGTGGGCTATAAATCACAGAAACCTCTGAGTTTGAGGTATTCCCGTTTCCGAAACGTGTCCGTTCCTGAGACACCCAGCCATTTTTATGCTTATGAAGCTCAGAGATGGCTGAAACATACGGTTTTTTCGTTTTCAAAATTTCCCGTTTTTCTGAACCCTAGTCATTTCCGTGCTACATAGGTGGTTACTAGATTTATTTATAACCCCGAACCTTGATGTGGGGACTAATTGGATGTGAGGCTGGTAACTAGAAAGAGTGTGTAATTCTTTGATCTTGTGTTCAACTCCTTGTGGCTGTTTTACTGTTTTCTCTTCAAGGCATATATGTGCTCTTCTACCCTCTATCTTACATCTGATGCTCCCTAGCAGAATCAATAATCAATATTGGGTTATAATTTTACATCCTCGTAAACCCAAAAAGTTTCAGGTTTGGGTCCATGTGACTCAATGTCGGTACTTGAAGAACTTTTTACTATTTGTCATCACTTGAAGAAAATTGCTTTTTGACTGTGTTTCCTGATTTTTGTGATAGAACTTCAGAAGAAGTTGGGAGACGATTTCTCAAGGATTCTGATTTAGGGGTCAATTTGTTTGGGGTTATGCAAATATTTAAGCCTATCATAGCTAGTTATACCAGTTTTTATGAGAAGCCTTTTTCTGTGGCTACATGACTACATCACATTCTGCAATTCCCTGGAATAATATTCTGTCCTATGGTGGCTATACACACACACATCCTCGCACGCACATGTGTGCACACACACTCACATATATAATACACACCCATAAGAAGAGGTTATCGTTCTTTTCAGGTAGAATACTCTCTTGACGCGGCAGATTTTGCACGAAGAAATGCTACTCTTGGTGCCTATGACGATTCTGCTGGTATTTTTCATCTAGGATGTGAATTTTGTTTGTTACATTGTACTTCTCAGAGAAATAATATGCTTACAGATATTTGCTTGTTTGCTACTTCACTCAGTGTTGTCACGGCAAGCAAGATCGTTGGCGGAAGACGCCTTCTTTCATCCATCTATCATGTCTGTGAGCTATTACTCGTTTGAGCATTGCTTTGCAGTCTACTCGGTTAGTCACAGAACTTTGCTCTTTTACCAGTGTTCATAAATGAGATTGTGAGTTCTTAAAGTTTTTGAGGGTACACCAGCACATAACCCAATTAGATCATAACCGGTGCCTTTGCAGCTGAAGGTCTTGTTATATGCTTGATGCAATCTGGCATTTCTGACCCATTCGGATCATAGTTGTATCAGATAAGAATTTGTTAAGGTCACCTTATGTTGGTCAGAAGAACTGTCCTGCTATATGCTTAAATTCATGGAAGCTTCTCGTATCTGACCTTGTACAGTTGGTGGCCGAGATTAAACATGTAATGTAATGGACATTATCTTGAAACATGGCAAGAGCATATACAGGCCATTCAGGATTTATCAGATCTTATGGGTTATGCAGGATCTATACTAGCTTAGGGTATAAAATTGATAAAAGTTTTAGCAGAATCAAACAGTTAATTATAACCCGGAATTAATGGTAGTCAATTGTAGGTTTTTTGGTGTCACTTTCTGATTTCTGTATCTCTCCGCCATGGCAGCCCTTCTTCCTACCAGTAGCAATGCATGTACTCCTCGCAGCTGTCAAGGAATGGAAACGATACAAACAAGAAAAAATGAAGTATTTGACATGGAAAGCGAAAGAGGTTGCATCTTGATCCCTTAGGATTGTGCAGAAAGTTGGCCTGACAACTCCTGGGGAACTGTGATGAGCAGAACAGGTGCTAATCCAGATGAACATCATTTACGGAACTTTTAGAGATCTCCTGGAAATACGCTGTGCATCGGGTTGGAGAAAGCTTGTGAGTTGCTTCATTGTTTTGGGGCATCGAGTTACTGGTGCTTCATCCCTTTTCAAGCATAATGATCACTCTCAAATTCAAGGACGTTCTGCTTCTGGCACAAGTAAATTGACGTCTTGTTAACATGCTTTCTTATTGAATACTCCCTCCGTCCCTTAATGTTTGCCCCATAGCAAATTTCACTTTTTTAGGAGTTGGGAAAAAGTTGTGCATGTGATTTGTCTTTTTTATATATATATATATATATATATATATATATATATATATATATATATAGTGGAAAAACAAGTGGAGGCACATGCCAAATATGGTATGGGACAAACTCAAAAGGACAAGCCAAAGAGGAAACTAAGGCAAACACTAAAGGATATAGAGTATATGTAAAAAAGGAAGTATCATTAAGCCTTTTTTTTCTTTGTTGAGTAAAAAACTCTACCGACTTGGGTGAACTGTATTTCTCCAAGAAATTTCAGTTTCGAGGCCTAAGGTGCTTCGCAATTTGGTGCAATATGTTAGAAGGTTTTGTGAAATTTCAATCCTCGAATTTCTTTTGATTATCTTGAAAAAAAAAAGTGGGTTGCAATCAGCAAGGTAAGTCATGCAGTGGAGTCATCTGATTCCAACAATGAATGAACAATCGTGTTGCAAGGAATTTTGTTATATCGTACACTTGGATTGGCTGGGAGAGACAGAGATGGCACAATAAGCACGGAAGTGAAGCCGCAGGCTACCAACCAATTTTTACATGGTAACTTTAAATCCAACAAGGTAAGAAAATGAAGTTCCTCTCCAACCCCAAGAGTATATCAGAGCAGATAAATTTAGAGACAATTGGACATGTCACTAAATCGAAATTGGTGTTTCTTAACAGATGAACCCAAAATATTAGAGCATCCTTAAGGAACTGGGTGTGGTTTCTTTCCCAAGGAACACCCATTATTTCTTTGAACTATTTCTTCCAACTCTGACCTGCAAGAGCTACTGGAAAGGCCCCACTAATCTTGTTCTCACAATGTAGGCGGGAAAAAGCGGGAAAAAGACTCCCATTTCAGTTAATTCATACTTCCTCCATTACAAAATAAGTGGAACATAGAGAACGTGGGGGAAAGCCAATGCATCTAGAGAGAGAAAGTAGGGGACCCCAAATTAGGGAGAGGATTAGAAAGTTAAGCCAAAAAGCAAATGGTCTCCACATCTTTAATATATCCGATTTTTGTTTGAAAAAAAGGAGGAAATTTATAAAAAGAATTATGTACTTTATTAAAGTCGGCCAACTTTTTCAAATTTTGGCTGAAAAATTCAAAATTTCACTTTATTCAAAATTTTTGGCTCCAAAAATTTAGAACCCCTTATTTATATAAGGGGGATTTATTTTTTTCCCCATTACATCTGAAGCAGTAACAATTGCACACACTCACTAACAGATTTCTCTCTTCTCAAATTCACACTTGCACACATTCACACAACACACAACACACAAATAAATTCACCGAAAATTCAATCACTTGCACACATATCACTATCAGTTCTAAAGTATGGATGAACAATTTGAATCCTAATTCTTAGCATCAGGGGTAGGGGACCATTTTGCCATGGATGTGGATGAACTCATCCAACTTAAAATTATTTATGAGCACTAATGGCCTAAAAGCCCGAGGAGTTGCACAATTGGTATATGGTATACACAGGTCTACCATGAGAATGGTGCGCACTGGTCAAAATGCAGGTCAACAAAAAATAAAATGCAGCTTCATTAAACCAACCGCGCACGGAAAGAACATCTTTGAATCTCCGATGAACACTGAAAAATATGAAACCTATTTTTTGAATTTATTACTTTCATTTTTCCACACAAAATTTCAGAGACTTTCTCTATCTTCTTCCCAAATCCTCCACATCTCTCAAACCTCTCTTATCATACTCTTCATTTTCTTGCACAATTTTCTTACATGAAGATGAAAACAACGAGTTGCCAAGCGAAATCGACAACAAAATGTACTAGATCTATGCATTTGATAAGAAAAGGGAACAATTTTTTTACATTTTGAACTTTCGTTTCTTATTTTTCCTTCTTTTCTAGTGAACATTTCAATATAGATTTATGATGTTGATGGTGGTTTAGTTTGTGAAAAAATGAAAACAACCTTGCAATTGATGTCCCAATGAACGAAGGAGAGAGCCCAGTGAATGAAGGGGAGGAACTACTTCGACATCAGGAAAAGAGTGCAGCAAAAAAAACAAGTAATGTTCATTATACTATTTATATATGTTCATTGTATTATTATTATTATAATATGTTCATTGAATTAACATTGGTCATATGTTCTTTACATTTAGCCATATGTTTATTGTGTGTTGTTCAGATGTTAGGTACATTTGGTCATATATTCATTGTGTGTTTGGCACATATTAGTTGTATTAATAACATGAATTTTGGCATAAGTTCATTGTCCTATTAGCGTGTGTTTAGTTGGTTAGATGTTCGTTGCATTTCAGTTATATGTTCATTGCATGTTTGAAATATATTCAATGAAATAATATGAATTAATGATGGGTTAATTATCATATATTTATTACAAATATGTAGTATTTATTCAAATGTTCTTTTTATGATTATATGATGTTTATTGTAGTATTTACAAGTATAACTTGCATATTTTTGGGCCAATATTCATTGTATCATTAATATGTGTTCACTAAAATCATTTTAGTCAGATGCTCATTATATTTGGTCATATATCCATATCTGTGTGGGACATGTTCATTGTATTATTAAAATGTGTTCATTGTGTGTTTGGAAGATTATGTTCATTGTATTATAAATTTGAATAATTTTGTTTTAACTACTGCTCTTTTTTTTCTTGTATCAATTCAGTTCGACAAGATCAGACAACTAAGGATACATTACGGTGTCGAGATCTCACAAAACAAATCAATCGGAAAAGGGAGGAAGTTCAGAAGCAATAATATCTTCTTAATCAATTCAATAGTTTTAGTTAGCAATAAATGTTCTTTTGTGAATCCTTGATGTTCATATGGGACTAACTGTATTATTTTGGTTATATTTCTGCCTTTAAGTACATAGCATTTTGAATTTACCATCTTTTGTAATTATTATTTTTTGGATATTTATATTACTATTCAATTGGGGCAAAATCCCTCCCTCCTCATTGGTCCATCCTTATGGCCGAAACTATGGGCTTCTATATTGGGCTTAAGACTGCTATTTCTCTTGGTATCCGAAAACTTGTAGTAGAAGGAGATAATCTTACAGTAATTAATTCCATTAGGAGAGAATGGAGAATTTCGTGGGAAATTTCTAATCTTATTGACGATGCAGGGCAGGATGTAAATAAGTTGGATGCCTTTGCGATCAACCATTGCTACAAGGAAGCTAACCAGGCGGCGGACCTTCTAGCGAATTGGGGGAAAAATCATCAACAACTCTGGCTGTCTTCCGCGGAGCTTCCTCCAGGGCTCTCTACTATCATCCGCAAGGATGAGTTAGGTTATCCCACTATTAGGGTGTAACCTAGTTTCCTTTCCTTTTCAAAAAAAATATAACTATTCAATTGGGATGTTCATTATAGATAGTATTTTGTTCATTACAAAGAATAATAACGACAAAATATATATTCATCACAATGAACACATAAGTTTTTTGAAAGAACAATGTTGAATAACTTGAATGAACAAACTAACAATTTGAATCAGTAGTAGGTTGAATGAACTGAAAAATAAATCAAATGAACAAGAGTCAATTTGAAACATATTTTGAAATATGAAAAATTCGTAAATATTCTGGATTTTGAATTTTTGAAATCAACGACAATTTTGAGTTTTGAAAAATTCGTAAACAAATTGAATTTTGGAATAATTCGAAAATGTTCGTTCATTCCAAAATTACAATTGTTCATTCAACAAATAGAATGTGTTCATTATCTTTTGTTTTTATTTTTAAAACATTTTGAAATGTGAAAAATTCATACATGTTCATTCTAAAATTGTAATTGTTCAATCAACAATGGCGTGTGTTCATTATACTACAATATTTATTGGAATAAATTTGATGTTCTTTTGTTTTAAAACATATTCAAATTTGAAAATTTCATAAATATAATGTTCATTTCGAAATTGCAATTGTTCAATCAACAATATTGTGTGTTCATTATATTACAATGTTAATTGGAATAAACTTGGTATTCTTTCGTTTGCCGCGCACATGGGATGAAAAAGTTGAGAAAAGAGAAATTAAGTTGGGTCCCTCAAAATATAGCAAAACGGCATCATATTGATTGATGTGCACCATTTTAGATGGTAGACCGAGTGTACCATCTAATTTGCGGGAGTTGCATAATTCTCGTTGGTCTATTAAATCATGTATACTACCAAGCTTAGCTTGACTCACTAGGTAGGAATTCCACCTCATGACCTCAAGGTCAGGGGTCCGAATCCCACCAAGTGAGAGGCACTTGGAAGAGAATTCCTCTTACAACTCCCCCCTCCTTCCAAGTGCATGGACCTCTGGGTTGGGCCCTGTGCGAGGGCAGCCCAGACGTTATTCATCTTACCAAATAAAAAAAATTAAATCATGTATACCTGATGCACCTTTCTAATGATAATTTTTAATACAAATTGTGATCGGCGTTCGGGTCCCTTAGTGCAAGGTTTTCAGGGTGACAATAATCTATACTAATATATTAAAAGGTGTTCCTTAATAAAGAACTATGCTACGTGGCGTTATCCCTTAGAGTTTTGACTTCTTGTACTCCACATACAATAAAAAAAATTGGATTATGCATGGTATAAGATTTGATCCCATGACCTCAAGCTTTTGTACTAATGTCTTAACCATTACACCAAGTAATATTTGGTGTTATAATTTCAATGTAAAATACTAATAAATGAAATATATAAGTACCCGGGGGCCGGGGCATATCCCGGGCCTAAAAAACTAGTTGTTTATTATATATTTGCTGTTTTTGATGGATACTTGGCGTGATACTATACGACTGCTTCACTGATAGATGTTCACGTTAGGTGATATCTTAACTTGGTGGAGTTATGTTTACATGCACATGGGATTTGATATTCAACTAGTAGTTTACCTGAGCAATACCCCGGATAATTTATCAATGTGAATTTGAAATTTTAAATCAAACACTTGAGAGAAGTAGAAAAAAAGAGTTACAGGCACTGTATTATGCTCAAGAAATAATCTTCTTGTTTTTTTAAAAAAATTTACAAAGTAAATATATGAATTATTCATCAATATAATCCTCGATTTCAAGAGAGTACATATATATAAATATATAATTACTTACAAAGAATATAATAAAATCTTGTTTTTGAAATTTAGGTTAATGTGTGAGAATATAACTGTAAGCGTGTTTTTATTTCGCCTACGCGGTGTGAGCGCGTATTTGATTTGACTATCCCATTGTAAAGGTTCTATTGAAAATTGTTTTGAAGTCGCCAACAAGTCTTTAAAGGAAGACTCATAAACCTAATTGGATATTGAAAACTGTAGGGACATCTTAGGGACATATCCAATGTAGATTTCCCCGTCCTGACTCCATGGATGGTCAATGAACCATAGATTGAGTTCGGGGGTGAGGGTACGAATATGGTCATAATGAACCATGTTTGCCCATTGCTGGCCTCTACTAAATATCGATTCATGTCAATGTTTATGCAAAAGAATAACCATATAATATTTTCATGCACCCTAAAAATGTTTAGTCTATGTTTGTTCAGGAAACTCATAAAAAGACTCTTTTTTAGTGATATGTTATTATGCAATCAATTTACATGGAACCTAGTAGGTTGTCCGAATTAATCTGATTAATGTTAGAACAATTCTTTAGGTCTTGATTAACAAAAATAACATGTGGGTGATAAAAATATTAAATCATACATAGAACAATCAGGCAGGCATACAATAATGTATGAAAATAAATAATAAGAAGGAAGGATTAGAATATACAGTAGAACGATTTTATACCAAAGATCTACATTATGAAATAAATGGTTAGTAACTTCAATATAAAAATAGGAATTTATTCAAAGACCCTCAGGATTATACCGTGGCTTGGGTCTGACAGATTGACAACCTTCAAGACGAGCAATCGTGAAGCCTGAAAATCGAACTTGTATGAAAGATTGAATGTATGCATGAAAATATGTGTTTGTATGTCTGAAAATATGAGTTTTTGTAGGGAGGTTTTGTAGAGAGGTTTGTAAATATATTCGTAGAGTTCGAAGTGTTTAAGTTTGAAAAATCGTCCTTTAATTCGGAAAATCGAAGCCTATTTACAGGGAAAACAAATATGTGCTTCACGTGCCATCTGCGCCAGGCGCATGATGACGTGTCAAGCGCAAATACACGTGTCAGGCGCAGATTGGCGCGCCTGACGCGGCATGCCTAGTAGAAAGCGTACACATGATACGCGCTTTGAAAAAGATAAGAAAGAAGAAAATGCGTCTCACACAGAGAAATGCGCTTGGCGCAGGATTCTGTAGGACACATAAGTCTACGTGGCAGTCTTGTGCGCTTGGCACACTGTTGTGCGCTAGGCGCGCGCTTACGTGGCAGGACACGTGCGCTCAGCGCACCGCCTTACTTTTGACACGTTTTGACAACTTTATGATAAAAACGCATTTTAAAGATTTTCTTTTATCTTTTAACTCCGGAAATATGATTTTACGGGATAAAATCCGATTTTAATTATAAAAAATATCTTTGAAAATATTTATTTTATTGAATTAAAACAATCAATTATTATTAAATAATTAATTAGGCTTTTCAAATGATTGGGCTCAAAATACAATTAATTATCATGAATAATTAATTGGGCTTTAAAACAAGAGTTTAACACTTTTTCGAAATAGTTTTGGGTTGGCTTTTCGGACTACTCTGCCCTTGGGTCGGTCCAATTAAGACCACGGTATGTTTCATCATCGGATCCTTAAATGGGGAGACACGATTATGTGTCTACAATAACCGATGCAATTAAATGGTGTAGTAGTGTAGGCGTGATTTTATTTCGCCTACGTGGTGTGAGCGCGTATTTGACTACCCCATTGTAAAGGTTTTATTGAAATATGTTTTGAAGTCGCCAACAAGTCTTTAAAGGAAGACTCACAAACCTAATTGGATATTGGGAAATCGTAGGGACAAATTAGGGACTTATCCAATGTAGATTTTCCCGTCCTGACTCCATAGATGGTCAATGAACCATAGATTGAGTTCGGGGGTGAGGGTACGAACACAGTCATAATGAACCACATTCGCTCATTGCTGGCCTCTACTAATTATCGATTCATGTCAATTTTTATGCAATAGAATAACCAAATAATATTTTCATGCACCCTAGAAATAATTTAGTCTAGGTTGGTTCAGGAAACACATAAAAAGACTATTTTTTTAGAGATATTTTATTTGGCAATCAAAATTACAGGGAACCTAACAGGTTGTCCAAATTATCTGATTAATATTAGAACAGTTGTTTAGGTCTTGTTTAACAATAATAACATGTGGGGTGATAAAAAGGTATACAAGATAATCAAACAAGCATATGTTAATAAAAAGAAAGAGTAGAGATTAGAGTGTACAAGAGGAACGTTTTTATACTAACGATCTGCATCATAACAGAAATAGTTAGTAACTTCAAGATAAAAATAATGAATTTATTCAAGTACCTTCAAGATTATATCGTGGCTTGGGTCTGAGAGATTGGCAACCTTCGGTACGAGCAATCGTGAAGCCTGAAAATATGAACGTCTGAAAGTATTTGTTTGTATGTGTTTTTTGTGTTGAAAAGTATGGAAGTATGAGTTTTGAAGAGAGGTTTTTTTAGATATTTGTAAAGTGCGAAGTGTAAAGTCGTATGAAAATTATATGAGAAAAAAACTGTCCCTTTAATTCGGAAAATCACGCCTATTTATAAGAAACCGAAGTCCATGTGACGCACAATTACACGGGTCAGGCGCACATTGACGCAACATGCCCAATCAGCTGTGTACACGTGGCACACGCTTTAAGAAAAATAGAATTGACGGCCTGCGTGTCGCACAGAGGAGTGCGCTAGGCGCACGACTCTGTGTGTCTCACAGGGACACGTGTCAGACGCACATTGGTGCGCCTGACACATGCTTGGCTTGTGCGCTAAGCGCACCACCTTACTTTTGACACATTTTGACAGTTTTTTTTTTATAAAACGCATTTTAACGATTTTCTTTTATCTTTTAAGTCCAGAAATCTGATGTTACAGGATAAAATCCGATTTTAATTATAAAAATATCTTTGAAAATATATATTTTATTAAAATAAAATAATTAATTATTTATTAAACAATTAATTGGGCTTTTTCAAAGAGTTGGGCTCAAAATACAATTAATTATAATGAATAATTAAGTGGGCTTTAAAATACGATTTTGAATCATTAAAATACGCTTTAACACTTTTAAAATAATTTTGGCTCTTCGGACTGCTCTGCCCTTGAGTCGGACCAATTAATACCGCGATATGTTTCATCATTGGGCCCTTAAATGGGGAGACATGATTATGTGTCTACAAGAAGTGTTAATTAAGGAGGTTATAAAAATTTAAAGAACTTTTTTTTAATTTTATATAAGAGTATTGAAAGGTAGGAAACACTATTATTAGCATTAGCTTAATGAGTATTAATATATATTTGTATTTAATTATTTTTAAAATAGAAATATTATTTTGTCTTTAACTAATCTTTTTTCCCACAAGGACTAGTATGATATAATATAGTAGTTGGTTAGATCGCATCTATCGAACAAGAAAAATAAAGTGAAAATAAAAAAAATTACATATATATAATTTGGAAAATATATAAATTATATTAAAAAAGACAAATTTCGTGACAATGAGTAACAAAGGTAATAGATTAGACCATAAAAAAGATATAATGTTCCAAAAATTCACAATCTTTAAATTGATTACTTAATAATAATTATGAGATTCGTTTACATGTCAAATATACATAAATTTTCAAGCTTAATGGTATAATAATATCCACTATAAAAGAAAAACGAGTAATATAAATTAATATACACGAGCACTTAATTAGTGAGTAGTATACATAAACAATAAATATATATTAGGACAACCAATAATAAAACAACGTTTTTTTCACCAAATACCCCTGATAAAAAAATTTATTCACCAAATACCCCTACTTTTTTCAAAATTCACCAGATACCCCTGACCTTTAAAAAAATTCACAAAATGCCCTTTTGTTGACGGACGTTAGTCCTCCGTTAGTGTTTATTTACAAGTTTGCCCTAAGTCAACCTAATTCGCCCTAAGTCAACCTGATTAACCCTAAGTCAACCTAACTCTCTCCCTAACCCACCCCCAACCCCACTAGCCCCACCACCCCCCTCCCAACAACCCCAACCCCACCATTGACCCCACCACCCCCAACAACCCCGACCCCACCACCCCCCAACCCACCACCCCACCTCCCAACAACCCCAACCCCCCACCCTCCCTCCCCCCACCCCGGCCTCGCCCACCCCAACCCTAGCCCCCCCCACCCTCCATTCCCCACCCCTGCAGGCCTCGCCCGCCCCTCCCACCACTCCCAGTCGATTTCTGCGCCCTTCCCCCACCCCTCCCCCCACCCCCGTCGATTTCTACGCCCCTCCCCCACCCCCGTCGATTCGAGAAAAACCCTAGAAAAAAATGCTCACATCATCTGTTTTTCGCAATTAAATCACCTCACATTCAATCATTTGGTCAACAAAAACCAAACCTAAATCATCAAAATCAAATGCGCTCAATAATTTCTCAATTCAATTCCGAATTCGCGCCACTCTACAACAACAACAACCACTGTTAAATCAATCTTCAACTGCAGAATTTGATGAGAGAGAATTTGACTGAGTTCGAAGGGGAGGGGGAGCGACTGAGTTTGAAGGGGAGGGGAGCGATTTTGCGGCGGGGGATGGGGAGGTGGAGGCGCTGCTGCGGGGGAGGGGGAGGGGCTAGGGGCTGGGGTTGGGTTAGGGTTACTTAGGTTTTTAGGGTTAATTATAGTTTTTAGGATTAATTAGGTTTTTAGGATTGATTAGAGTTTTTTAGGGTTAATTAGAGTTTTTTTAGAGTTAATTAGTTAATTAGTTAACGGATAACTAACGTCCGTTAGCCAAAAGGGCATTTGGGGTAATTTTTTTAAAGGTCAGGGATATCTGGTGAATTTTTTTAAAGGTCAGGGGTATCTGGTGAATTTTGAAAAAAGTAGGGGTATTTGGTGAATAATTTTTTTTGTCAAGAGTATTTGGTGAAAAAACGATAAAACAATTATAATAATTTTAACACAATACAGTAACCCGTGCATCGGCATCAAAATTAAAAACTAGTGTAATACTACATTATACAAATCATCTTGTATATATTAACCGGGTATATATTAACTCTGTATCTCTAACTTGAGCATCAATACAAATCATCTTGTATTCATCTCATCAAAAACTACACTATGTTAACTGTTGTTAAAGAAGACTTCACCTTTCCTGAGGATCGTCGCCCCTCCACCAACTTTCATGCATCTACTATTGTAGAGGTGATTATTTTCGAAATAAGACCTTTCACACTTCTAAAATTTCCAAGTATTCTCTGCTCATTGCGAGAAATATTAGATAAAAAACGTTCAATGGAGCTTTCTTATTTTTGCTTTTGGTAGGATGGAATTCTCTTCTGATGGCGAAAAATATTAGATTAAAAACTTTCAATTAATGGAGTTTTCTTATTTTTGTTTTTGGTAGGCTGGTAAAGATGATTTATTGGTTGCTTATAGGGGTGGGTCAAAAGCAGGAGCACCCGATGTAAAAATTTATACTCAACGACTAAGTATAAGACTTGTTCTAATTCCGATCCCCATTATTGAGCTTTGTGCTTTGATGATACTTCCATCATATAATTCTTCAAGTTTGATAAAGAAAACCGTCAATACTATGATCTGGAAAGTACATTTGGTTTGTATATTTGATCTTTAGTTAGATTGTTGGACTGCTTTTGCAAAATATTTCGATCTAATCCATCCGTTTTAAATTACTATTCAAAATACTTTTTTTAATGTACCTGTTTGACGAAACTAGCAATTATAGTAGCGGTAAGCTACTGCAGTAGCTGTTAGGATAGCAGCTAGCTGTTATTCGTTAAACGATTAACGTTTAAAGTAGTTGTTTAAAATATGAACTTTAACCTTTTATTAAACTTTTTTTTCACTAATCTTTTTCTCAAATTGAGTCCCACAGTCACTTACACTTAAATATTGTGCACATTAAAAAAACATTTGTGGCATATTGGCAACTAAATTGAGAACGAAGAGAATACTTTTTGCAGCAAGGAGAAACCATCATTTGTTATTAAATATTAACTACTATTAATTACATATTGAGGACTGCATAGATTTCGGTGGTTTTTTCTGGCGAGTACTGGTATTTCAATATGCAAATTATTTAGACAAGTTAATGTTGTTGAGCAGCAAGGTAATTGGACCGACCCTGTTGCCATTGAACAAGAACCAACTGCTACAGTGCGGAGTCCTGTATTATTCAAAGCTTACGATCAGTTGCTTCTGTTTTTCAGAGTTGGCCCAACCTTTCAGACGTTAGTTTTCGTTCCTTTTAATTTTCTAGTCATTCAATAAGATTTTGAAGCAGGGTTGCTCTCTTTTTTTTTTTTTTTTTTTTTTTTTGTGTGGTCTGTTCATGTGCACGTTCTTACATATGCCAATTATGCTATAATACAAAAGGGTAAATAGATTGTTTGTGCAAGAATCAAGGTTGGTTGGAGGCTGTTCTTCCACTTTTGTGACAATGATTCGATTATTACCCGTTATAAAGTGGGATCCCAAATATTCATCTTACCTAAAAAAAAAAAAAAAAAGTTGTTTGTGCGCAACTCATTAACTTTATGCCCCTATATTTGCGGGCAAATACCCACTACAAATGAATATTGAACAAACTCGTTAATACTTAATAGTAGCGAAGATAGAAGATGACAAAGAAATAAATTTGGTGGTCCAATATGTAAAACACACCCATTTACTCCCTCGTCAGGTGAACGTGGAAATTTTATATTTTCTTATTCCTTCTTTATCATTTCTATGCACTAATGCTACTATGCTAGTTGTGCACTAACCAATCGAGTTATCTACTTTTAACTAGTTTTTAGGTCCAGGCTACGTCTCGGGTAATTTATATTTTTCATTTACTAATATTTTACTTTGAAATGATAACACTAAATATGACTTGGTTTAGTGGTCAAGACTTTAGTATATAAACTTGAAGTTAAAGTCACGGGATCAATTCTTCTCCAATGCATTTTCTATTATTTTTATTATATGTGGATTACATGGAGTAAAACACCCTAAAGGAGAGCGCCACGTGACACCGTTTCTTGTTTAGGAGCGCCTTTTTATATATTAGTATATATAGATGTCCTATTTGTATAACAGTATACCGTTTAGTTTGATTGATCTATGCACTTGTTCGCCTAAATAAGTTGTCGTTTAATCCCAACATAAGAATAATACATGGCACAAATGAGGAAACTCAAGATTTGGATTCTTCACAATTAGGCGTTAAAAAAAATCGACATTATGTGTTGGTCACACCTTATAGTCGGCGCGCGCACTTGAAACCCAAGTTAACCCTACAAACATTTTCTACAAAGCTCTATTTGTTTTGACGGAAAATATTTTCCAAAAAAATAATTTTCTTATTTTCCTTTGTTTGTTTTGCAAAAGACGGAATATAGTCTTCTTGTAGGTGGAAAAGGGTCCTTCAAGAGAGGCAAACATTTTCCTTTCTTAATGAAGATAGGCCACATTTTCCACCTTATTTCTTTGTATCGTGTATGAGAGTCACCAACAACCACCCGACATGGTCTGCCTTGTCGGTATACCAACATGCTAAGCAATAAAGGTGAAAACATGTCAAACCACCAAGGTCACGACATGACGATACTAGGTCCTTGATACGACATGTACAACCCCTTGGCATGATGGCAGTCATGTTCAGTAGGTGTTGATTGTCGTCGTAGCACGACAACACCTTGGCATGACGGCCGACAACCCCTTGGCATGATGGGCGCCATGTTCAGTAATAGATGTCGACTCTTGTCGTAGCACGACATTACCTTGGCATGACGACCGACAACCCCTTGGCATAATGGCCGCCATGTTCATTAAATGTTGATTGTCGTCGTAGCACGACAACACCTTGGCATGACGGCCGACAATCCCTTGGTATGATGGCCGTCATGTTCAGTAGATGTCGATTGTCGTCGTAGCACAACAACACCTTGGCATGACGGCCGACAACCCCTTGGTATGATGGCCGCCATGTACAGTGATAGATGTTGACGATCATAAAAGATATGTAGACCAATTTAATAAGCATGTCATAGTTGGTGCCGACAAGTAAGACCTTGCCGGCATAGGCACGTGGATATACATATATCGTACACGTGTACAGACGAGATCATACAACAAGAAACCGACCTACATGGGCTATAAATAGACCCCCTGCACTGTTCTCAAGGGACTCACTTTCTTACCCACTTTTACCTTGCCTGCACTTTCTCTTGTCGACCTTGTCTGACTTAGGCATCGGAGTGGGTTTCCTCGGCAACCCCCGAGGTCAGTCATCTTTGTTACTTGTGCAGGCACTCGACAACTATTTGACCGCTAACTCCAGTAGACGCCAAGTCTTGCCATCCCTTTGAAGGTCATCAACTCTTGACGTCCCTGTTTCACTCCTAAAACATATCCCTAATTTTCTCTACCTATTCGTAGTGTCTCTTCCATTTGCTTTTCTTTTTTTCCCTACCATTTTTTGCACGGAAACAAACAAATGAAACTAATTTCCAACTTCGAAAAATGTTTTCTATAGAAAATCATTTTCCATTGAAATTGTTATTCATCCAAACAAACGGAGCCAAACTTCACAAAGTTTTTCTAATTTCCAAAACGTTCTGCATGTAACGGCTAAAATGGGCAAAAGTCTAATCAATCTCCTAAAATAAAAATGATGTTCATATTCTCAAATCTCATTCAAGCATCACTTGGCTTAACTCCAACCTGACATATATGTATGAGATCGATGATTGTGACCTTTTTATTTACTGCTTACATACATATGCACGCATGCTTTAGTTGGACAGGATGTATGAGGCGATCATTTGATGGAGGCTTGACATGGTCGGAGCGTGAACAGTTTCCGGCTGGCATTATCGGACCGGTGAAAGTTAAGGTGAGAATTAAGTGACTTGAACCCTATGTTTCTTGCTCGAAGATCAAAATGCATACAAATATTTTATACTCGATCTCTATGTCTTAAATTACTTACTCCATTTTCTTTTTAGAAGTTAAAGTTTATTAACTTTGACCAATTTTTTCGACAAATATATAAAAGAAAATATAGTCATGTGATCTTATTAAATTTGTCTCAATGTGTAATTTATCTTACATTTTTTATTTGTACATAATTAAAGATATTTTGTGTTTCAAAGACTGCACAAAAGGGAATGTAACAAGTAATTTGGGACAGTATAACAATCTTACCAAATCAAATGTAAAATATTTGAAGGGGAAAGAGTAGTAGTGTTAATATTCTGATTCACTGATGATTTGCGTTAATGTTTTTCCTCGTTAGCCTCTTTTACTGGAAAATGGAGAATTGCTATGTGGCTCCTCTGTACAAAGTTGGAATGCATGGGCATCCTGGGTCGAGGTCAGACATTATTCTACATAACCTTATTTTCCATGATTTTCTACTTTTCTCAAAAAAGTACTTCTATATTACATCAAACCACTTCAAGAATTAATAAAAATATAATGATCCTAGTTTCATTTTTGACATTAGTTGTTTTGCTATGACATTGATCAGGTGACTCCAGATTTAGGGAAAACTTGGAGAAAATATGGTCCTATAACAGTACCAAATCACGATATGAGTGTGCTTCAACCAGTACCTTACCAGACGAATAAGGGTAGTTTGCGCATTCTAATGAAATCACATAAGGATATTGGTAGAGTTTGCATGTCTGAATCTTATGATAATGGATGTTCTTGGACCAATGCACTGCCCACTCAACTCCCCAATCCTGATTCAGGTTGCTTGCTACACACACTGCATTCTTTTTCCTGTTCTCGTAGTAGAAAATGATCCACGTACACTTGGGTGTACCTAGACCGAGTTCAACCAAGACGATTTTTTTGGCTCAGGTCATGGAGAAGAAAAATTGGACATATAAGATTTTTGAACGAGCAAAAAATGGTGTTGGGTGTACTTAAAGTTAGGTAAAATCGGGTGTACAATGGACACATTCGTTATAGGTTTCTACGTAGAATGAAAAGTCTATTTATTGTCTTTGTGATCTTTAAGTCTAGTCTTTTTTTTTGGCTAGCATTGGATGCAATCAAGTTAAGGGATGGTCGCCTTGTCCTAGTTTACAACACCGTTACTAGGGAAATTCTGGAAGTAGCAATCTCAGATGATGATGGCGATTCATGGACAGAAGCTTTAACACTAGAAAACAGTCTTGGAATGGAATTCTCTTACCCAGCCATTATTCAAGCCAGTGATGGACTTATTCACATCACTTACACTTACAACAGAACACAAATCAAGGTATATATTCATTATTGTTTCTTTCAATGAAAATTAAATCATAGTATAGCTATAGCCTATAGCATGTACTAGTGTTTTTGTGCTTTTATATGCATATATTGCTGCCAATAGGTTTATATTCAATCTGACATTTTTCTACTTCCTCCGTTTCTTTTTACATGTTACACTTTCCTAAAACGGAATGTTGCAAAATACATGTTACACTTTTTTCTTTCCCAAATTGGTAAGTTTTGCCCTATGAAATTACCAACTTACCCTTACTTACTACAATTAACAAACACAAAACCCACTTAATCTATCCTATTAAAACACAACCTAATCTAATCAGATCTTAACAATTCCCACCAAATTAGAAACTCCCCAACTACCTTTCAGTAAATGAATCCCCCCCAACTACATTTCATCGATTCAACCCCCACCATTAATGTTCTTGAATTCCCCTTACCCTAAATCTGAGATATTCATCTCCCCTCCCTTCAAACGTTCAGATTCTCTCATCTCACCTTCATTTTCTCTCTTCGCATCTCCAATTTCTCTCTCCTCACCACCATTTTCTCTCTCTTAATTGCATGTGCTTCTCCTGAAATCGCCTCGAGAATCTTCAACTTCTCCCTTCGTCGCCTTAATTCTTGACTCCCTGACTTCAAAATCATCTGCAACAGCAACAACAAACCCTAGATCTGTTCTTCGTTGTCCCAAAAAAACCCTAATTTGGACAGAAAATGTATGTCCCAAATCTTCAACCCCTTGTTGATGCGCTTTTCCAAACCAATGACACTGATGAGTCTGATTGCATCAGGGAGTTGATGAAGGCTTTTGAAGCGAAGTCCCCTTGGCCCAGACGCCTTTACGACAGCTGAGACGCCACAAATTTGCTTCGCCCTTATGCTTTGAAGGCCTTGGGTGTTGTAGTTGATGAATTTTACCTTATCACTGGTCTACGAAGGGAGTTCCTTCCCTGCTCTTCCATTCCACATAATATGAGTCCCCCCAAAGAGAAGATCTTGGGCCATCAACCAATTGCAAAGAGGTTGAGGCCTAGATCTAGCAAGGTTGAGGTTATGATTGATGTGGAGGAAAGTGGGGAATTGGGTGATGGGAAAAAAGGTAAGGCTATATTGAGGTCAACGCATGACATAGTTTGCACTCTTAGGGCTCATGAATTTTATTGTTTCTCCAAGAAAGGTAAGGTTAAAGAGGTGAAAGTGAATGAGAAAGAAATCAGTGGGCCTAAGGGGAAAGAGGTGAAGGTGATTGAGGAAGAGGTGCAGAGGAAGGGGAAAGACATTAAGGGGCATTGTGATTGTTTGGGATGTACTGCTACTGCCTTCAATGTGTATGATGATGAGGGGAATACATATGCGATGTATGTTGAGAGTGATGGGGGTTTCAAAGTGTTTGATGTCGTTGAAGTCATTGTGGGTTCATCTGAGGCTGAATATGATGAGCTTGATGTCCCTATGAGCCATTGCACTAGTTCAGAACTAGACCCAGATTTACATTGCTTCCTACTAAGGCGTAAAGCCAAAGATAGGAGTCCCTGAGGTTCTATCATCCCAACTCTGTTTAATTTCCTGTCCATTTCCAATGTCTATGTTTGTGCCTACTGTGGATAAATTTCATGTGGTTGCCTTATTGGTTTAGTTTGCCTATTGTGGATATATTTGATGTTGTTGCCTATTGGTTTTGGTTGCCTACTGTGGATAAATTTCATGTGGTTGCCTTATTGGTTTAGGTTGCCTATTGTGGATATATTTGATGTTGTTGCTTATTGGTTTTGGTTGCCTATTGTGGATAAATTTCATGTGGCTGCCTTATTGGTTTAGGTTGCCTATTGTGTATATATTTGATGTTGTTGCCTATTGGTTTTGGTTGCCTACTGTGGATAAATTTCATGTGGTTGCCTTATTGGTTTAGGTTGCCTATTGTGGGTATATTTGATGTTGTTGCCTATTGGTTTTGGTTGCCTACTGTGCTTATATTTGATGTTGTTGCCTATTGGTATTGGTTGCCTACTATTGTCACATTTGATGTGGTTGCCTATTGTGGTTCTATTTGGATTGGAGGTTGGATTTGGATTGGAGGTTGGATGAGATAAATGGCTAATGATGTCACTATGACTGAATGAAACATAATTGTGTGGCCTGGGTTGCTGTGTTATTTGAGTAGTCAATCTAGTCCCTTGTAAAGAATAATATGAGTCCCTCATTTTATGATGTTCACAAATAATCCAGATGATGAAGGGACTCATGACTGTGGCTTGAGGAGCAATAGATGATTTGCTCCTTATTGGTGTGAAACCAATAAGTTGAGGATTTAAATCATCCATTACTTCCTCAATGAGCTATTCAATTATCCCTGATGGATTAAATAAACACAACTCCCTCACATTTGCTGACATGCAAAAATCTAACACAAAGATAAATACTTTTCAACAATAATTGTTGCATCACTGCTTATACAAACTAGTACTTGACCTTTACTCATTACACATCATAAACAAAAACATAAAAGGTAGGCCCAAAAAACGTCTGGTTTGATTAGAAGTGTTGCTCCATCTTGTCCATAAAGTGTTCAAACTTGTAAACTTGTGTATATGTCTTCTTATGTAGTAGTTATATACCAAAAAGTTGCCCCTGTTTCTTGTCCATCATACACACCAAAAAAACTTGTGCAAAAAAGTACCATCATCTTCTCCCCATTCTAGGCTTCTGCTGCATCTAGGTAGTCAAAAGCCTCACCTACATTAATGAACCTTTCATTTAGATAAGCAATTGCCTCATCTACAAGTGATTGCTCAACTTCCACATTTTCTGGAAGTAATCCCTGTCTCTCTAGCTTTCTTTTCCCATGGTGTGGGTTCTTGTAATTATTCCCTCCTTGGCATTTAAGTATCTCTACAATGACATATTGCAATTGCAACCAAGTATACTTCAATACTTCTGGGTCAAAGAAATCATAACAGTCCTGCACTCTCAAAATCAAATCATCTAGATTCTTAGGAAAAGACTGATATTGTAGTGCTTGAATAACTCTGAAAAATCCCAAGTCTAGAACATTTAAGTCAGGAGACTGAGGTGGTTGATTGATTAGTTGAATATTGAAGCCATGCTGAGTAGCTGCTGCCCTAAATGCTGGGTCATCTGCATGAATGTGAGGTCTTGCATTGTCTTGTTGAATGTAGATATCTTTTGACACACCCTCTGGCCAATTCCTCATTATGGCAGGGATGATGGTGTTGATTATCATGTCCCTCATAACTGCTAGGTTGACACTTTCAACTGCCTTTGTCACTCGAGTTCCTTTCTTTCTGTTCTTAGTTGAATACTTAGCTCTCCCATAGTCAACAAAAGGGTAGATGCTAAATTTTTCATCATGTATCATCTTCCCTTCACAGTCCTTAATAGGTCTAGATGTTGCACACATGAACATAGCTTTAATCTTGTATCTCTTAGATTGACAACAACTATAAGGATCATCTTCAGCATGGAGCAAGCAGAATCTCCTCATGTCTGGACTCAAATAAAACCACTTCTCATCTATGTGAACAACATTATGCATGTCAACAAATTTTGGTTTTTGTGTCCTTGTTGCTGGTAATATGTGCTGCAACAACCACTTCATTCTTTGAAGCTTGTGATCATCTGTCAGTTTTGGGTGAGTATTGCTTGTGTGACTTCTGAGCTTCCTCTGTTTCAGTAGTCTATACACAATGGATGAGTGGACTTTCAGATAACCAGCAAATGCCCTAATACTTGTCCTTAGATGAAGTGGGACTGACTGAAGCCATTTTTCATCATAAACTCTAAGTTTTCTACCACATCTGCCTATTTTTCTGCTTCTAACATCTGGGGTGGCCACTGTCCCTCTGTTTTTTTGCAACTTTCCATATTCTATCTAATGTCATCCTACTTATGGCATATTTGGTTGCTAATTGTCTTTTTAAACCCCATGCAAGTTTACCTTTTGTTTCTAAGGTAAGAAGTTCATCAACCAACATTTTCCTTTTTCTAAACTTGGTTTTTTTCTTATAGAACTTACATCGTTTTGTGTTTGTGTCTGTGGTTGCTGTTGGTGAACTTGCTGTTGGTGTTGCTCTGCTTCCTGCTCTATGTCTGTGCCTCCTTCATCATCATCCATGTACTGATCATCATCACTTTGATAATGCTGTCCCATTTCATGCAGCAGCAAGTCATCCTCCATGCCTTCAATTTGCAGTAACTGTTGAAGGCTAAAGAACCCAGCATCTCCCTGATCTGCTGACCCCATTTAGGTAGCTTGAAAGAGAAGAAGACTGAAGTTTGAAGTTTTTTGTGAGAAATTTTAGTCTGTAATTTTTTGGTTGATTAATCTAAACATTACTGCGCAGTGTGTGCAGTGAATAGTAGCTTAACTTTATTAACTTTGTAATGAAACTAAACCATGGTAGGTGATGACATTTTCTCTCTCTTCATTTTGTGAAAAAAAATCCTCACATAATGGTGGGGGTTTTTATAGAAGAGATAGTTTGTAGGGTTTTGAAAAAAAAATGAATTTTATGAAATTTGGAAAGTTATCAAAATTTTGGAGGGAATTGAAGTTGGTGGCAAAATGAATTCCTCCCATCTGATTCCCCACTTGGGCGTCCAAATATAAGGAGGGAAAATGGGGTGTGGTCCCTCTTTTCTCTCTCCTCCCTTCCCTTTAGCCCCCATGTGCAATGGTCCCCACTATATTAATCCCCCATCCTTACTTTTATTTAAACACCTATTGAATTTTTGCCTAAGTTTTCGCAATTTTCAAAAGTGTAACATGTAAAAAGAAACGGAGGAAGTATATGATTTTTTATTTTGGTTTTTTTCTTTCAGTATGTTGTACTTCAAGCTTCGTAGGTTCAAGATGATGACATAATGAACTATCTGGTAAGAATTGTAAGAGTTTGTGCGACGGTGGTAGGCTGTAGGCATGTACCTTTACCAGCCATCACCATCATTGTTAGTATGCTTAATTTCTTTGCATTATTACTTTATCCTATCAATTAATTATAAATTGGACATGTTTTCTTTAAATCAAATCAAGATGAAGTAACAATTACCCATATTCTGCATTTCAACCTGTTTCCTTTTCAAATAATAACATTATTAGATGATCAATACTTGTGCTTTTCTTTAATTTTTGTATTTTCTCGATTCATCGAGGAAGACATTGATGGACATGTTTTGCTCTTGCAATATTCCATCCTTCTCTTGCCAAATGAAATATATTCATTGAGGCAAATATATCCATCATGTTAAAGCTCCATAATTTTTCAGATTTTCGTGAGGTTACAGAGGGCGCAAAACATTTACTAGAGAAAAGGCAAAAGATTTGAAACTGTTATATTGTTTTAAGAGAACGTATTATGTACAAACAAAGCTGACGGTCAGACCAAAACAATAAGGTAAAATTGGCCTCAACATCACAAAATATGGCGAGGTGTATTCAGCCCCACCAACTTTGACTAGTAGCCAAAACACCCAAAACTATTGGCATGGCTGCAGCGAGTGTCATAGATGAAGCCGGAGCTAACTTTTATTGCCGACGACAGGGAATCCGTGTTAATTTTTTCCCATTTCCCCTTTTTCTTTCATTTATCCTATTCTTTTATTTATTAGAAGCCTAAGTCACGTTACATGTGTCGAGAAAAGTTAGTTTCAGCGTCATTTATGACACTTGCTGCACTCAGGCCGATAGTTTGTGTTATTTTGGCTACTAGTCAAAGTTGGTGGCGTTGGGTGCACCCACGCCATAGTTTGTGGTGTTGAGGCCAATTTTGCCAAATAATAAAGTTTACAATAAATGCGCTGCTACTTCATTTTTGAACAAACCTTCTCTCTCTTCAACAAAATTTTCTAGAGCTGATCAAAGTGAGCCCGTCCTGACTCGAAAAGTGACATGGCTTGGGTAAATTTTGGGGGCCCGAGTTTGGGCCCGATCTGATTTTTTTTTGTTTGGAATGAGTTTTGGGCAACCTAAAAATGACTTTTTAGTTCAAATTTCGGCCCAGCCCGATTTTTCCTGAAAAGTCGTTGTTTTTGGCCCGAAAAAGCGGGCATTGGGCAAAATAAATGGCCCGAAATTTGGCCCGCCCCATCTGATCATCTCTAGAATTTTCTCTGCTAAAATCGCGCGGAACAAACACAGAAATTGTGCAAATATCAGCTAATGAACACATAACATCGGCTATTTAAACATTCCTCCGTTGTGTATTAATTGCAACATTTGGACTTTTTCACTATTCATAGTTCAACGTTTAACCTCTTTTGATAATATATATGTAAGGAAAAACATAGAGATGTTATTTGATTAGTCTCAATGTGTATTTTCTAGATATCTCATTTGCATAATTTTTACAAATATAAAACTAAAGATAGTAATGGTCAAAATTATGTAAGCGTGAAAACTAAAATGTTGCAATTAAAAAAGAACAGAGGAAGTATTAGATAATCAACAATATAATTAATTGCAGCCAATCATCTTGTAATCTATCTTATCTATCTATTTATCTGTTCTATTTTATTGTTGTTGTTAGATAAATTATTGTAGAACAAGGGTCTCGAGATGAATACAATGAACAGTGAATCTTTTAGGCGTGACATCACTTTTCCAAAAAAAGTATTCGGACCCTATACTTGAGCACATGTTGCACGGAATCCTCGCTTGAGATATATACAAAGAAGAAAACAACAAAGTTCTTGCTTACTAAGAACAATGTCAATTAGGAATAAATGTGATGAAGGTTTTGTGATGATGAGTATTCCGATTTTTGAGTAATTTGATCTTTTGTACTTTTGTTGAGAGAGTGTTTTTCTAACCATCCATGAACATGAGAGGAGTCTCATACATATACCGTGTCAGAAATGTACTTAGAAACAGGCAATTATACAAACAAAATAACGAAAACCGCTCAACGCATCAAACACCGTTTCGCGAGAAAATAAATCTAATAAAGTAGAGCTGACGCTCTTGGAGCGGACGCTCCATGAGTCTTGTGTCATTCTTTTTCGTCTTTTGCTTGGTTCCTGCCAAACTCGAGAGAACGCTCGAACATTGATGCGACGCTCCACATTAGATAGCCTCTATATTCTACGTTGTTTAAGTCATGATACCTTAACCAAGCAACTTAGACAAACGTAACATGAATCAAATCATGCAAATACTCTAAATCTCCAACATATATGAACACCATTAAAGACTATTTTTCAAAAGATAATCTTTGGGGGGGGGGTCGCAGTAATAGACCCAATAGTATATCAGAAATAAAAAAATTCAAAAATGTGTAAAATTACCAACAAAAATTATTTTATTCAAATCACAATCTAACAGTTATTTTAAATAAATTATTAGAATTGTTCTCGTCGAGTTCTCTCATATGTAAGGCAATAATATAAAATAAAAATTATACAATTAAATCAACATCATTGATACTAATATTCTAATTTGAAATTTCTATGATATTATTTAGTTTCGTAATATATTGAATATTTGATTCATACTTCACATGTCACAATAATACAGATTTATGCAAAGAAAGCAATAAACAATCTCATTTAACAACGATTTAGAACCTAATTTGGAGAAAAAAAACAAAATTACTATTTGGAGAAAAATAACGAAAACTTTGAAGAAAAAGGAGAATTACCACTACAAGAAAAGTGGAAATCAACGACGGCTAAAAGCCGTCGGTGATTGCCCTAAAAGCCGTCGCTAATTAATCAACGACGGCCAACCGTCGTTAATAGGCCGTCGGTAAAACGATGGACGCTGATACTAGAATCAACGACCGTCAAGCCGTCGTTGATGTATTTAACGACGGTTTCATCACAGTCAGCGACGGTTTATTATAGCCGTCGTTGATGGCCAGTCAGCGACTGTTTAAAGCAGACGCTGATTCAGCGACGGTTTTAAACGGTCGGTGAGTCGGCCGACCGTTTAAAACCGTCGCCGAATCGGCGTCGCTTTAAACCGTCGTTGATTTCGATCAAATAACGTCTGTTAAAAACCGTCGCTAAGTTATTAAAGCAGTCGTTGATTTCGTGTCCATGGGTACATAGAGAACCTTACAGCGATTGCCTAGCCGTCGTTGATTTAATGTTTAACCGTCAATGTTGTTACAAAAATAATATTATTTAAAATTCAATTGTTCTTAATAATAATTAAACCTTGTACCCGCACTGCAATTTGCATCTAAATATACCACGCTAAAGCTGTTTCTCCATCGCATTCAATTTTTTCAATTACAAAAATATGCAATTTTGATATATATTAAAATTTACATAGATACTTGTATAATTACATAGATACTTGTATAATTACATGAAATAATCCGTGCAGCGACCTTTGCCTCCACTTGCGCCTCAATCCCGAGAAAAATGGACGGCTCATATGGTTGTGAAGAGCCACCATCTCCTCGGCCGATGCGTAGTTGTAGTACAAATGATCTCCCCGACCCAACCCCGAACTTTTCCTTTGTTCCTCCCCTCCAACCTGTCTCCCAATACAACGGATCGGGGTTCGTTTGTGACCCCCGAGTCGCACAATGATCCGGCTTCTTATTGTATGTCTCCTGCATTTGGTTAAATATACTCATATTCAAATAATATAAATTGCCAAAATGGCGTATATTTGGTTCTATCTTTCTTTTTTTGTGTATTTTCAATCAAAACAGCTTATAATCACATTGAACTAACTATATATATGATGTTTGAGGTGTTTATAGCTTAAACTAGCATCAAACTACTCGTATTCATTCAATTTCAAGTGAAATGGCCTAAAATGGCCTATATTAGCCTATATTTGGTTCTATCTTTCCTTTTTTGTGTATTTTCAATCAAAACAACTTACAATCACATTAAACTAACTATATATATGATGTTTGAGGTGTTTATAACTTAGACTAGCATCAAACTACTCGTATTCATTCAATTTCAAGTCAAATGGCCTAAAATGGCCTATATTAGCCTATATTTGGTTCTATCTTTCCTTTTTTGTGTATTTTCAATCAAAACAACTTACAATCACATTAAACTAACTATATATATGATGTTTGAGGTGTTTATAACTTAAACTAGCATCAAACTACTCGTATTCATTCAATTTCAAGTCAAATGGCCTATATTAGCCTATATTTGGTTCTATCTTTCCTTTTTTGTGTATTTTCAATCAAAACAACTTATAATCACATTAAACTAACTATATATATGATGTTTGAGGTGTTTATAACTTAAACTAGCATCAAACTACTCGTATTCATTCAATTTCAAGTCAAATGGCCTAAAATGGCCTATATTAGCCTATATTTGGTTCTATCTTTCCTATTTTGTGTATTTTCAATCAAAACAACTTACAATCACATTAAACTAACTATATATATGATGTTTGAGGTGTTTATAACTTAAACTAGCATCAAACTACTCGTATTCATTCAATTTCAAGTCAAATGGCCTAAAATGGCCTATATTAGCCTATATTTGGTTCTATCTTTCCTTTTTTGTGTATTTTCAATCAAAACAACTTAAAATCACATTAAACTAACTATATATATGATGTTTGAGGTGTTTATAACTTAAACTAGCATCAAACTACTCGTATTCATTCAATTTCAAGTCAAATGGCCTAAAATGGCCTATATTAGCCTATATTTGGTTCTATCTTTCCTATTTTGTGTATTTTCAATCAAAACAACTTACAATCACATTAAACTAACTATATATATGATGTTTGAGGTGTTTATAACTTAAACTAGCATCAAACTACTCGTATTCATTCAATTTCAAGTCAAATGGCCTAAAATGGCCTATATTAGCCTATATTTGGTTCTATCTTTCCTTTTTTGTGTATTTTCAATCAAAAGAACTTATAATCACATTAAAATAACTATATATATGATGTTTTAGGTGTTTATAACTTAAACTAGCATCAAACTACTCGTATTCATTCAATTTCAAGTCAAATGGCCTAAAATGGCCTATATTAGCCTATATTTGGTTCTATCTTTCCTATTTTTTGTATTTTCAATCAAAACAACTTACAATCACATTAAACTAACTATATATATGATGTTTGAGGTGTTTATAACTTAAACTAGCATCAAACTACTCGTATTCATTCAATTTCAAGTCAAATGGCCTAAAATGGCCTATATTAGCCTATATTTGGTTCTATCTTTCCTATTTTTTGTATTTTCAATCAAAACAACTTACAATCACATTAAACTAACTATATATATGATGTTTGAGGTGTTTATAACTTAAACTAGCATCAAACTACTCGTATTCATTCAATTTCAAGTCAAATGGCCTAAAATGGCCTATATTAGCCTATATTTGGTTCTATCTTTCCTTTTTTGTGTATTTTCAATCAAAACAACTTATAATCACATTAAACTAACTATATATATGATGTTTGAGGTGTTTATAACTTAAACTAGCATCAAACTACTCGTATTCATTCAATTTCAAGTCAAATGGCCTAAAATGGCCTATATTAGCCTATATTTGGTTCTATCTTTCCTATTTTGTGTATTTTCAATCAAAACAACTTACAATCACATTAAACTAACTATATATATGATGTTTGAGGTGTTTATAACTTAAACTAGCATCAAACTACTCGTATTCATTCAATTTCAAGTGAAATGGCCTAAAATGGCCTATATTAGCCTATATTTGGTTCTATCTTTCCTATTTTGTGTATTTTCAATCAAAACAACTTATAAAAAACATAAGTCTTAAAGATGGTCATTATGAAGAACAACATAAAGAAGTAACTTCTATTATTCTTGGAAAATAGAGTGTATACCTAATTTTTCCATTCATAATTTCGATTAAGGATGGGGAAATGCATCATTGCTTCGAACATAACGGCGAATGATACATTACACCCGAATGGGGAACACGAGCGGGAACAAATGAAGAAGATCCTCCGAAGCAAGATACCCAAAAATAAGTAACAGGAACCCCACTCTCACCTATTATACCCCTTTTGAATTTGAAATCAAGAAACCTATACCATCTAATCCATCGTAATAAATTTTGAACTTGACTATGATTGCTAGTTGGCCATGAATTTCGAATAATTAGAAAAAACTTTAGCAATTTGCTTGGTGATGTAAAAAAAACCAAACAACTTGGTAATATCCCGAGCAAAATATCTTATCACACCATTGATAATGGACAACAAGGAGGGGGGATTTTCAATTTTTGCTGGAGCCCCTCCCCCTCCCCCGACCCCCCCCCGCACCCCCCCCTCCCGACCCCCTGCAGCCCCTCCCCCCTCCCTCACCGACCTCCCCCTCCCCTCCCAGACCCCCTGCAGCCCCTCCCCCCTCCCTCACCGACCTCCCCCTCCCCTCCCCGACCCCCTACGCCCCTCCCCCTCCCCCTCACTGACCTCCCCCTCCCCTCCCCGACCCCGTATGCCCCTCCCCCCCTCCCCGACCCCCCCGCAAAGCCCCGACCCCCCCTGCAGCCCCTCCCCCCTCCCGACCCCCCCGCCTGCCCCCCTCCACGACCCCCTGCAGCCCCTCCCCCTCCCCGATCCCCCCGCACGGCCTCCCCCTTCCCCGACCCCCTGCAGCCCCCTCCCCTTCCCCGACCCCCCCCGCACGCCCCCCATATATAATTTACCGCCATGAGAGTTGAATTCATGGGATAAAAACTTGCCAAATATAAGGAAGAAAAAGTACAATGATGTCAAAGAAGAACCATACATCAAGAAAAGAGATGACCATTGAAACCCCAAGATGAGTATAATAGCTAGACCACATCCAACAAATAAAGTGCAGATGAACAATTTTTTGGGTTTAGTTTCATCACTACACAAATTGTTAAAAAAAAAATGAAATTAGCACTGCTTACCACCGGCGAAATGTAGGTCCGGCAAGAGTCGATGCAAGTTCGTCGCCCAAGTTCGTCGCCTGAAGTTCACTTCTCTCCCAAAAAAAAACCCAACTGTTAGGGTTTGGTTGATGAGTACAAAAATTTTTTTAAAAAAAGAGAAAATAAAGCTTACCGCCGGCGAAGTGAGGTGGAGATGGGTCGCTGACGTTGGCTGAAGGAAGGAGGAGAGGCAGGTGGAGGTGGAGTCCACGGAGTTTCGTCGCTGCAAAATCGCCCAAATTCCCTCCTTTTTTGTTGTTGAAAAAAAAAACCCGGCTGAAAGACTTAAATTAAACCCCCCCTTTAGAAATCAACGACGGTTTCTGACCGTCGCCCAAGCTACAAAAAATTTCTGCTTTACTTCCACAAAATCAACGACGGCTTTTAGCCGTCGTTACGTATCACCGACAGCTTAACCGTCGTTAAATGCTATAACTGCCGTCGGTGATCAACGACGGCTTCAAGCCGTCGCTTTTTTTTTATTTACCGACGGTTTTGTTAGCCGTCGCTGATAGGCCGTCGTTATTTTGTGATTTTCTTGTAGTGTACTGAACTGTGACGTCAGTGTTGTGTTGTCGACGTCCTATTTGCTGCAAACTGCAGTCTTCTCTCTTCTGCAGAGCTATAAGCAGTGTCATGTGGGCCACAATCTTACTTTTTCACCTTTTTAGGGTTTTGTTCTGGGACTGAGAGAATCTGAACTGAACTGAACTAAACTGAGAGAAAGTAAACTGCAGAGAGAAACTGAAATGAACTGAACTGAACTGAACTGAACTGAAAATAAGTCCAAAAGAACAGGGCTTAACTACTTACTGTGATGCAGTCTACAGCTCTACACGTTTGTATTTTCTTAATTTTTATACAATTTTTTTTAAAATAATGGGGGGTCCCATGCCACCCAAGACTTTACGTGGGTATGCCCTTGTTATTGGATTAGATGAATTTATTAATTTAAGTCGATAAACTAATTTAAGATAACAATATAATACTTTATTTACGCTAATCGTATTTAAGTTCAATTGATTTTGAAACTAAAAACATCTAAGTAAAACGAAACAAGTTGTTATCAGATGAGATCAATGAATGTATCAATCGAAGTCGATAAGCTAATTCAACATAATAATACTCTACTTAAGTTAATCCTTTTAAGTTAGCTTCAATTTGGAACTGAAACATCTAATCCAATTTAAACAAGTTGTTATTGGATGAGATCAATGAATGTATCATTAATCAATAAGATAAGCTAATCGAAATAATACTACATTTAAGTTAATAATCTTTAAGTTAAATTCATTTCAAAACTGAAAACATCTAATACTAATACTAATCCTTATGCTAAGTGACAATAAAGTTCAGATAAGTTACATAACTTCAAATAAAGTCTAAAAAATCCGGATAAGTTTTGATAGCATTATATAAACAAAAATAAGTTGAAAAAGACGGACCATTTGACTTTGTTTGAATCCATGTGGCTTTAATTTGATTCAATTAGCTTTATTTGAATCACTTTTTATTTAATTTAATTCAGTTAGCCTTATTTGGATCCTTTTAGCTTTAATTTGATTCAATTAGCTTTGTTTCAGTCCATTTGCTTTAGTTTGATTGAATTACCTTTATTTGAATCATTTTTCCTTTAATTTGATTCAATTAACTTTGTTTAAATCCATCTGGCTTTAAATTTGATTTAATTAGCTGTATTTGAATTGTATTAGGTTACTTTGATTCAATTAGCTTTATCTGAATCCTTTTTTTCCTTTTAACTTGATTCAATTTGCTTTATCTAAATTCTTTTTCCTTTAATTTGATTCAACTAACTTTGTTTGAATCCATTTGGCTTTAGTTTGATTCAATTAACTTTATTCGAATTATCTTTATTTAATTTAATCCAATTAACTTTATTTGAATCATTTTAGCTTTAATTTGATTCAATTAGCTTTGCTGAATCCATTAGGCTTTAATTTGATTCAATTACCATTATTTTAATCATTTTTGTTTAATTTGGGGTATTTGAATATTGGTTTGTGATTGTTGTTCGTTCTTTGTCAATCGTTTCTAAAATTTGTGAGTTTATGACCATTTTTCTATGGTTTAAAGTTCTTGTTAGCTCTTTCTCTCTTAGCAATGTCATTGGCCAACTGTTTGACGGATTGGATGGAGATGACCAATTATAAAGACTCGGGACATTTCTCAAGGTAGAATACATACTCGAGGTATTGTCACCTATTCACATATTCTCAAATCATATTCTTAGTATCTCTAATTTGATTAATTTGTTCCAAGTAAAAGTATAGGGGTTTAAATGCATAATTCATAGGCTATTGTTGGTTAGAACCTGGTGTCTCCATTGGTTAAATACAGGACCTAAGATCACTCCATCCACATTACTCTGTGCGAATGATTGAAAGCAAAGTTTCAAACGGGATGAAATTAAAGCCTATGGAGCACATATTTCAGTAAATTTCTTTTTTTTTTATATAAATTTTTGCTTTCAAAAAGAAATTGTCATGGCATATTTCGTGACAAGTTTGGTTGAAAAGAAACTTTTGCTTTGAAATTTTTTTTTGGCTTGTGATATGATGTTTAATAATATATTGATTGCGTATTTCTCTATCTTTTTTTGTTTTTATGTTTATCTAAATTTTAGAACATGGGTGATCCAATCCGACAATTGAGAACCACAATTGCTGAAGGTGATAATTTTGGAAACAAGATTCTGGTTTGGGCCGTCAATATAATAGCGGAAAGGGTTTGCGTCAAATTTACTATTACTAAAGTTTTTGAGATCTAACAATATGGATGTGGTAATAGCAAATGTTAATTTAAGAGCAACAATAGAATGGAGAAACAAAAACAACATCAATGGACTTCATACAATGGCCTTTGATAACCAACTTTTTACAGATAAGAACGTTGTATGTAACCCAAGGGTTGTCCTGTTGCTTGATAGGTTTTAGTCGTTGGTTGCGGTATCAATACTCGAGTTCGGACTTCGTGCTTCCACATTGCATGACATATTTTTGACAACTATGAGCGGACTAATCGTAATGTTTTAGGTTTAAATTCGCATTCATGGACTATTATTCGTTAAGACTATGAGTCTTCATTGGTAAAATACATGACCTAAGACCGAAAAAACTTGAAATTTTTGAAACGAAAATAAGACTAGAAAAAATTTGTCCGATCTTGGTCTAGACCTATTTTTTATTTTTACTTTACAAAAATTATCGTTTTATACGTTTGAAAATTATAGCTAATATATAATATAATAATAACTTTTGGATGCATTATCTATTAAAATTACATAAAAAATAGGGATATTTCCTCAGGTACCCCTGAGGTTTGGTGTAATTCCCAAGATACCCCCCACATTTGGGGAATTCCTCAGATACCCCTGAGGTTTGTGTTTGGGCTCAAGATACCCTTACTATGGACGGAACCCTAACGCCGTTAGGTTTTCCGTCCATAGTATCCCCAATTTTCTCTCTCCTCCCCTTCCCCCACCCACTGCCAACCCCCTCCCCCAGCTAGCGGTCGACGGCTGGCGACCACCACCCACTCCGGCGCCGGCGACCCTACCCCCTCCTTACCCATTCCCGATTCCTCACCCCCGGCGTTGGCGCCGGCCAGAACAGCAGAACAGCAGCACCCTAGGGTGGTTTCGGGGGTGGGTTTAAGGGTTTGGGGAAGCGTATCTGGGTGAGGAAGGGGAGGGGTCGACTCACGATGGGGGACAGGGAAGGGGGGCCATTTCCGATAGGGGGAAAGGGGGGAGGGGGTGGTGTCGGGATGGGGTGGGATGGGGGAATTGAAAATGGGGAAAGGGAGGGCTAGGGTGGGGTGTCGAGGGTGGGGGGAATGGGAGAGGGTGGGGTCGCGGCGCCGACGCCAACGCCTGGGGGTCTTCTTGTTTTGGCCGGCGAAGGGAGGGGGTAGGGTCGCCGGCGCCGAAGTGGGGGTGGTGGTCGCCGGCCGTCGGCCGCTGGCTGGGGGAGGGGAGTTGGCAGTGGGTGGGGGAATGGGAGGAGAGAGAAAATTGGGGATACTATGGATGGAAAACCTAACGGCTTTAGGGTTCCGTCCATAGTAAGGGTATCTTGAGCCCAAACACAAACCTCAGGGGTATCTGAGGAATTTCCCAAATGTGGGGGGTATCTAGGGAATTACACCAAACCTCAGGGGTACCTGAGGAAATATCCCTAAAAAATACATAGTAAAATAAAATTTTATATAAAAGTTGTTTTTCTAAAACTAGAAAACCAGTATAATCGGTCCGGAATGGAAACTAAAAGCATAAAAAAATCAGACAAAGACATGTCTATTCTTTTAGTCCGGACCGAAAGATGAACATCTCTAAATAAGACTCCAATTTGTAGGTTCGCTCATGTGCCACCAAAATCTCAGAAACGGATTGCCTCAAATTTACCCATTTTTTTATTTTCCTTTTTTTTTGTTTTGTGAAATAACTTTTTCTTTTTAGGATAAATTCACGTACACCATTAATCCCAACTATTGCCAATCTTCCAATATTAATCCAAACTATCGATTATTCAGGTATAATCCCAATTATGTCCCCTAATATACATTATTAGTCCTTAAACCTGGTTTACTAATTATAACCGATTATTGTCAACTAAATTGACCTAGGTAGTTGAGCTTGCCTCTAATTAGGCCATTCCATTATTTAAACCCCCAAAACCAGTTGAAAGAAAAAAGAAAGGAAAAAGAAAACAAGTGAGGGAAGAGAAGAGATGATTACAACAAGTGATAACAAGATATGACCATAGTATCGAAGCACACCGTTCTTATATTATCAATCTCAATAGTCCTATATTCACCACCATAGTATCGAAGCACACCATTCTTGTCATTCCTAAACGCCCATGCCACATTTTCAGAGTTCCAACAGTACTATACATCCCCTAATCAAACGAAAATGAAAGTGCTCATTGAGATGAATGAAAAAAAAGATCGTGTATCACTATATTTTTCTTATATATTGGGGGGAAAATTTAGAAAATTTCTTAAGATTCTAAATACCTGTCAAAATTTTATCTGTAACTAACCCAATGGTACAAAGGGAGTACATAATTTATAAAGCGACTCCACTGTGTACTATTTTAATTAAGATAGACCCACTGATCAATAGAGAGAACATTATGAGATATTGATGTCACAAATAAACATTAGAAAAAGTAAATGTCGTGGGAGTAGAGAGTGAGAAAGAACCAATGTGGGAAATAAGAAAAGATGGTCCATCGCCAATAACGAGTTCCTTGGTGCCATCATAAGGTGCATGAAGAGCAAGGTTGTTTAAATCATTTGTAACATGATGAGATGATCCACTATCCAACAACCAAGAGGAGGAAGGAACAAAGGTTGTGGTGGCAACATGAGGTTGAGGGGCCTAAGGGCTACCGGTTTTGTAGGAATATATAAATGAACATATAGCGGAATTTCAAGAAACAAATTTCCTAACATCTATCACAAGATCGCATGCATAACATAAATATGAATCATATTATAAGGAAAAGAATGTACAACCTTTGTAGCGTGTTTTCCACCTGATTGCAAATGCTAGAGATCAAAGAACGGGAATTGATGTCCCTCCACTTAGTCCACGAGCACCAATTGAAATCCCACGTTTGCTAGAACGGAAGAGGATGAACATATTTCACTCTCTTACTTTTAGGGAGGGTGTCCGGATTTTCCAAAGGGAAATAATAGGGTTTTTCTCTCTCTTTTCAGTTTGAAAGTTACTGTCAAATTGAACGCTCTATTCCATCCTCTTATTATAACCTTTTATAATAGTAGGAGAATAGGTTTTTAGAGAGAGACCTAACCTAAACCTAATTTCTCCTATAGGCCGGTTTTCTTGTTTCAATTAGTTACTACAATGTGTGACCTCATAGGATTACGTTAACTTAGTTGTAGGTTCAATCAATATTGTCCCACTAACCAACATTTATTCTCTAGCAAGTAAATGTGATTACTAAACTAACGTAATTAATTATCTCTATAATAATTCCTTTTATATTTAGTAATTGTCGGGATGTCTAAGGACATATTCCTTCAATCTCCCACTTGTCCGAAGACAAGAGCGCAATGTTAAATTCCTTAAGTCACTTAATGCCAAATTTGATAACACCATTTTATTCTCAAATTTATGTTCCTTGATCGCTAAGTTCGAACTGCTCAAATAAGGATTAACTCTTTAATCCTATTCCGCATGGCCATGCAATTTTCCAGTTCTCGCTCATCAAGAGGCCCAGACACCATTCCTATTTAATACGAGGACTTATCCACTCTTGTATGACCATAACTCCCACTCAATTCTTAGCCCACCTAATCACTGCCTTTATAACCTCCTTTTACGGTGCGGCGTTTAACAGCGTCAAGGTTAAACTAATCATATTGTGGTTATTAAGACATACTCATGTCTAAGGAATCCACTAAATATTGTAGTTTGATTCTACTTTTAGAATCGAATTAGGTCAAGTCTCAATGTATCAAATATACATCCATATAATCAATTAGACATCTCTATGTCTCCATAGCCCATGGAACTGCGCTATCAATTAATTATACACAAGTCTTTTAAATAAATCACTTATGTCCAATTTAGCGATTTAGACTAGGGACTTTAAATAAATTGTGATTTCAATTCACTTTATAGGGTTCCATTATCAAAACGTTTTCGATGATCCTATTTGAAAACACAAATTATTTGGACATTTATTTAATACTAAACCAAACAATTAAACAAGAACGAATTTTATTGATAAACATTTCAAAGCATAATAAATGTCTTTACAATTGTAAACATGAAGTAAACAACCTAAAGCCATTCTCCCATATGCTTAAGCCTCATGGACCTAGTACGACACTCATGCTTAGGTTGAGCAAGCGGTTTAGTCAGAGGATCTGCTACGTTATCCTCGGTATGAACCTTACTTACTTTCACATCCACTCTACCAACGATTTCTCGAATGAGATGGAATTTCCTTAGCACATTTTTAGACCTTTGATGCGATCTAGGTTCCTTAGACTGAGCAATGGCACCATTGTTGTCACAATACAACTCAATGCCATTCTCAATGCTGGGAACTACACTAAGCTCACTAATGAAATTTTTGATCCAAACAGCTTCCTTTGCTGCATCTGCTGCTGCAATATACTCATCCTCTGTTGTAGAATCCGCGACGGTACTCTGCTTAGAGCTCTTCCAGCTCACAGCTCCTCCATTGAGACAAAATATGAAACCAGATTAAGATCGGAAATCATCTTTGTCACTCTGGAAGCTTGCATCAGTGTATCCAGTAACAACCAACTCATCATCTCCACCATAAACTAAAAAATTATCCTTAGTCCTTCGCAAGTACTTAAGGATGTTTTTCGCTGTAATCCAGTGCGCATATCCTGGATTTGACTGGTATCTGCTGCGTATACTGAAAGCATATGCAACATCCGTCGAGTGCATATCATGGCATACATAATGGATCCTACTGCAAAAGCATAAGGAACATTACTCATACGCTTGACCTCATCAGGACTCGAAGTACACTGAGTCTTACCAAGTGCAATGCCATGTTGCATGGGAATGAAACCTCTTTTGGAGTTTTCCAGCTTGAACCTTGCAAGAACCTTATCAATATAAGTTTCCTGACTGAGCCTAATTAGCCTTTTCGATCTATCTCTATAGATCTTTATTCCCAATATGTACTCTGCCTCTCCTAGGTCTTTCATAGAGAAATAATTTTTAAGCCATTCCTTGACTGACTCAAGCATGGTTTTATCATTTCCTATTAGAAGTATGTCATCCACATACAAGACCAGAAAAGCAATACTACTCCCACTTAACTTCTTGTTTACACAATATTCCTCTTCATTTCCGAGAAAGCCAAATTTCTTGACTGCCTCATCAAATCTGAGGTTCCAACTCCTTGATGCTAGCTTTAGTCCATAAATGGACTTCTTCAGCTTGCATACCCTCCCTGGATTTTCTGGATCTTCAAAACCTTGAGGTTGTGTCATATACACATCCTCTTTCAAGAACCCATTCAAGAAAGCGGTTTTGACATCCATCTGCCATATTTCATAGTTATGAAAGGCAGCAATCGCAAGGATTATCCTAATGAACTTCAGCATGGCTACTGGTGAGAAGGTTTCATCATAGTCAATACCATGAATTTGTTTGAAACCTTTCGCCACCAACCTTGCTTTGAAAACACTAATGTTTCCATCCTTGTCTGTTTTCAACTTGAAAATCCATTTGCATCCAATGGGTTTTACCCCATCAGGCAAATCAATCAAGTCCCATTGTAACACCCCGCTCCAAATAGCAGCTTAATTAAGACCTAATACTGATAATTACGAAGTTAAGCTGCTAATTACAGGGACTGTTAGGGCGGATTTCCGCACCTTCCTGCTAGGGAAAATTAAAAAATCCCATAGTATCCAAGCTTATTATGAAAATAAGTTATCATAAATTAGTTATTACAATATGTTTTGAGTACATAGATTACAAATCGAAAATACAAGTTTAACCTGCCAAGGAACATTATATAAAACAGATTATCTCATAGCAGCGGACTAAACACATTGATCATGACTTCACATTCGCACACATGAGCTAACTCGTACATTCTCTCTAATCTCGCAAAAGTATGAATCTGCCCCCACCAGGACAGGTTCATAGAACAAAACGGGTCAGCTTACGCTGGTACACAAGTCCCATCGATTCCAAAATAATAAGGTGGCTGAAATTACGCAATCGTTTCTTATACTCAAAGCGTAAACTCATAATTTACGAGATACTTTTATTCTTATTCAGAAATACGTTAATACTAGCTCATAAATACATTAATACTTGCTAGAAATACGTTGGTTCTTTCCTGTAAACTTCCATAGAAATACTTTTGCATATACTGGAAAAATTTCCAAGAATTAGCTCAAGATATCACACATCACTTTCCATATATAACACAAATAATAATCTTATACTTATCACAAACATAGCATAACTCCAGGGAAGGAACACGAATGGAGAGGGCTAAGCCACCACTCCAGACTTTTGAGGGACGTCTCCCCACCTTTCTTATTTCTGCTTGCAAGACTTATAGGTCATGACCCTACATAACGGAGCAATACCCGCTCCGGAGCAATACCCGCTCTAAACACATAATGAGCAAACCCGCTCTACACATGTTGTTCACTTCCCCTTATAAAACAGAACTTGTCATCGTACAAAAATATTTATACTAAACACTTGTACTTAAATACTTATACTCAAATACTTATACTTAAATACTTATACTGAAATACTTATAATTCTATAATTATACTCAAATAACTTACTTAAATACTTAATCATAATCATTATTTCAACCATCATAACAAACTTTAACTTGTCAAACCAGTTTCGTAAAACAAGCTTGCTATGTCAAGTTCCACTGCTTTCGGAAAAGTGACTTAACGATCAGATTTTGAAAGGATGTTGAGATTATTTGAGGTGATTAAAGGTAGTGTTTCTCATGACATGGCAGAATGTAAAGGTTTTGTAGAAAGAATATTAAATATATAGAAAGATTATACCATACAGGTAAACATATGCCAATGTTATGGTTTTCGGTTTTGTGTTAAAGGACAGCGGTTTTTATGCGAAAATCACTTGTAACTCTTGTGTTTAGCCAAAGTTTTGGTGTACAACTTAGTATATGAATAGGTGCAGTAGGTTTTCTTCACTAAAAAGCATTTTAGGAACCAAAAGAACAGGGGTTCATTAGCTCGGAAAGCAATTAAGCGAAAAATTGAGTTTTAAGTGTTGTTTACTTCTCAAACGGAGGTTGTACTTGGCATATGAGCGGAAATACGAAACAAAGGTTTATCAAAAATCAAGACATGAACTTTCCAGGAGTATACCATAAAAGACCAGCAACATTTAAGGCATTTAATCAAGGTACAATCAAGTAGTATCAAGGTTCGATCGGTTTTAGAGGAACTTGACATGCAACGATTTATATCTCGGAAATCATTACCAAAAATTCACATGCAACACTTTGAAAACCACTACTTATAACTAATTAACAAATCAGTAGGTTCCCAACAAAATATATATTCGAAGATCACACATCTATACTAATATATTAAAAGGTGTTCCTCAATAAGGAACTGTGCCACGTGGCACTATCCCTTAGAGTTTTGACTTTATGTACTCCACATACAATAAAAAAAATTTAGATTATGCATGGTATAAGATTTGATCTCATGACCTCAAACTTGTGCACTAACGTCTTAACCACTAAACCAAACAATATTTGGTGTTATAATTTCAATGTAAAATACTAATAAATGAAATATTTAAGTACCCGGGGCATTGCCCGAGCCTAAAAACTAGTTTTCCATAAAACAAGTGCTACACAAACAACTAAGAAAGTAAGGATTCGAAGGGTGGTCCTTGTGTACCTTAATCTGATGTTTGGGAATCAAATCTTCTTTAACCACTCTTATCACTTCTCCAGCAACTCCTTAGGACCTTAGAGAAAACATTCATAACTTAAAATTCAGCAATTAACCCAAAGAAACCAAGTTTCAATCTAGTAAACCTCACAAGTGCTGGAATTCAGCCACAACTCACCTTCCTTGGTTTTCCTTGATGCTACTGAAGTGAAACCCCAAAAGTAACGCTTGCCCAGTTTGGAGAACAACTTGATAAGCCTAGGGAAGTGATTGCATGCAAGATTCAGAGCTAGAATCCAAGAGGAACAAGCTGCCAACAACAGCCTCTGCACCCGCCAGAATGGCGTGAAGAAGAAGAGGAGATGGTGATGGATTTTGGTGTGTTTTTGTAAAATGAAATCTGATGAAATGAATCAAGGACCTTTGTCATATATATATATAGAGAATGGGTAATGGCAAGCTCGTGATTTTGGTTTAGTAATGAGGGCAAAATCGTCTTTTCACAGCTTAGGAGCATTCCGGAATTTTATGGTTTTTACTTAATCCTTAACCTTCCGTAATTAAGTTCCAATCCTTCATTATACTTAAACTAAATCCTCAAAATATGTCTTATAACTTAATAAAGATATTTTGGCTCATTTATCCCTTAAATCATAATTACAGAGTATCTCAAACACCATATCGATAATAGCTCGAAGTCTCAAAATTTCAGAACAATGCTCAACGTTCTTAACGTAATTCGTAAATAACTTAACTTAACTCATAATTTGCATTCAGAATCACATAAGAAACATATAATATTCAGATTCACAGACAAACTTCACATAGGAACTATTCACAATTTTCTTATTCCTCAAAGACGCATTTGATTAAGTACTGATTAGTATCTTAACGTATCTCGTTTATCTTAATGATATCGTCTTAAAAAAAATGAGGCTATCACACTCTACCTCCCTTAAACAAGTTTCCTCCCGAAACTTATATCGTACCTTAGATTAATGAGGATACCGATCTCGCGTATCTAATTTGTTCTCACATGTTGTTTTTCCTGTTCCACAGTTGGTTATTAGATCCTTGGCTAAAGTAATGTCGGCCTTGTAATACTTTTCTTTTTATCAAGAGTCTTAATGTAACATTAATTAATTCTTAGTTACACAGATTCATATCTCCAAATCTCATAACCCAAAGTTTCAAAACTTTTATAACATATACCCAAATCTCTTAAGGTAACAATACTATACAACTTCTTCCAGTAATCCAGAGGAGAACATGAGTTACAAATCCATTAACATATTTGATTGGTCGTAACCATTTAGTGCAACAAATCGCAGAACAATCCATATAGGACATATCAGAATTCATATTGCTTTAAAATCACACTCATAATGCTTGTATGATGGCAATTAACAACCAAATGTGACAATCATAATTATAACAAACACCTCTCGGAGTATTCGTAAATTAACCATAACAGTTCTTGAAACAAAGGTTAAATACCTATAACCTGAACTACCTCCATTTTTTTTCCTCGAATTTCTCGCACTCGCTTCTTAGTCTCATGATCTTACAGGCCTGATGGGAATTCCAGGCTCACATCATCCCAATAAATAAGTGTTCGATCTTTATCTCCACACAGAGCTTTATACGAAGTTATACTCGATTGGTAGCTTTTGCTATAGAAGAATTCCGTCCATGCTAATTTACCTCTCCATGAACCCTTAAAGTCCAATACATGAGCTTGCAACATATCTTTCAACATTTGATAAAACACCCTATTTGCTCATACCACTTCTCCCCTCACACATCCCTTCTTGGCAATTTAAGTAGTTTGCATCATATTGCAGCACATCTCGCTTCAACCCTTTCCACTAAATTTTTATATCCTGATTCATCTTGTCTTCTTCGTGATGAACTGAGTACGCACTGGTATGCGTCTTTCTAGAATTCTTTCTCTTTTTCCCCTATATGTGATTCATCGTTACTCACCATTTTCCTATTTCTTTATATTCTTTCGTCACCGTATACTTCAAAAATCCGTTATCTCATTTTCCTCTATCTTTAACCACAATTCCTTGATAAACTTATTTTTCCACTTACTTAGCTCAAATTTCCTTAAAAGGAATATTTTTGTCATAAAACATTTAGTTCTCCATATAAATTCCCTTCCTTAATCATATTCAACTCTGATTGCATTACTCTTTACATAATCCCATGGTGTCGAAATGATGAAATCATTTTCCTGGCGAGGTTCCTGTTCAAAGCATCTACTACCTTATCTGCCTTCCCCGGTGAACTAAATGTCTACATCATGATCCTTGGCAATTCTAGCTACCTTCGCTATCTAACTTTCATATCTTCCTAAATAAAGATATTCCTTAAGTTTTAATGATTAGTATAAACCTTTTAGGTTACTTAATTTAATAAAACCTCTATAATTTTAAGGCAAATTCCTTAGCTTCCATTCCAGATCATGCGCAAAGAAATTTTCTTATGGCTTTAACTACCTAGCTAGGCGCATAGGCTGCCACTCGCTGATGTTACATCAATATACATGCCAAACTTTCCTGGGAAACATAGCGATACACTTTAAGTCCTTCTGTCCCCGAAGACGAAGCTAGAACTAGGCATTGGTTAACCTTTTCTTTAACTTCTGGAAAGCTTCCTCATAATTCTCTGACCACTTGAATTTTATTATTTCCTTAATACTTCTTTAGGATGCGCTTCCTGATTCTTTGAACATACCAAAATATCATCTACAAGAATTGTCATAATTTAGTCTAATACAATTTAAAATATCACTACATCGTATTTACGAACGCTACTGGTGCATTACTACGCTCGATCGGTGTTTTCACAACTCATAGTGACCATAACCCATCCTAAACGTCATATTCGAAATATTTTCCCTTCATGTGTGCATCTAGTAATATTCTTGATCTTAGATCTACTTCAAATACCCCAACTCCTTTTAATTGATCGCATGAATCATCTATTCGAGATTACGAATTCCTATTCCTAAATGTAATCTTATTAGTCTACTGATTATCTTCACATAATTTCATTAATTCATCTCCTCGTTAGAAACATTGGTCGAATATAATCTTTTTGTACTATTCTTCTAACTACGTCACTAACCTGGCCATCTTAGCTTTAAAAGTAGGCGTGGTCACTGCCACCTATCATATATAAAATTCGATCACCTTATATAATCGCAATGCTCGCAAATTCTCGGATAATACATCTGGGGAATCATCAACTACCGAAGTTCCCTCCATCCTCCATTGCTTCCTTATGATTCTCTACTATAATTGAATTATGTAATCAATACCTTCCAGTAACGCATCTCCATTTATCACCCTGCTCTGTTCTTCCGAGCTTGACAACGACACCCTGCTATATAATACTATCTTTGCTTGGTTCTTTCTCAGCCAAGACATCCTCCAAAATTATATTATAATACTCCAAATCGAGAAATATTAAACCCACATGCAACCTTGACCCTTGCAATCTTAACTACACAATTTCTAATTAATCATTTACAACAACTCGGCCCTCTATCAGACATATAAATTGTCATAATGAAGTTTAACAACAACGCGATGGAGATACATAAATGCGCAGTCCCCAAACACAACAAATTAGCTAAGGCTTTACAATGTTTTTTTTTCTTCCTGAAACCACATCACTTGAAATCTCCTGCAACTCTGGTGTAACTTCGACTTCCCCTCGACGTTTCCATCTTCGCTTCTTGATTCCCCCGTCCGTAAATCTTCCTTTTCTTCAATGTTCTTTTCCTTTTTTTTAAAAAAAAATTTCCATCTGCACTTACTCTAGAGCACAATCATATGACTTCCCTAAGGTCGAATAAGACCCAATTCTCTTGAGTTTCAGTTCCTCAAAACAATGCCCGACTTCCACCTTTTTTTCATGACAATATTTAACCTACATATTTGAAGAAATCATATGCCAAATCCATTATATACAGATTCCATTCTAATAAGTAATATCAAGTTTTCAAATTCCAAAACGATCTCTGTACTGCAAAACATATAAGAGAGACATATAACTTATTCGTATTCACGTTCGTTTCACAATCGAAACCCATAACATAGCCAACTACAACACATGTTATTGGAGGTATATAAGTTATTTATAAAACAAATCACAAAGTACTTGTAACTAACATATATAGACTCCAAAAGTTTAACCTGGTCAATTCCCCATCATAATCTGTAACACCCCGATTAGGTTATTACACAATCATATTGCTTCTTATATTACCGAAATGATATCCATATTTTCGGAGTTACTGCCCCCATACCTTCTACCTGGATAATCATATTACATCCTAACAAATTGTGTACGACAATTATTATTGTATGTTAATAAATCTTACCCCATATCACCCTATCAAACATAAATATACCAGGATTTAGCTATCTACCTGAAACTTATACTCCAATTACTTACACTCATTATTCATATTAATCTCTAATCCATAACTTACAGTAGTACTTCTCAATGTTTGAACATGTCCATATTACTCCTAACTCCATACTCGTTCCTTTATAAACTCATAACAATAAATTCCTAGCTCTCCATTTACACCACTAGCTTAATGCAAAAACAAAGCTTACTTAAATAATACCAACGTAGCTAGTTTGAGTTTACATCCTCATATATACACTCTTTGTTCCAATTTATCCTCATAGTTTCACAACAAATTTATTTATAATTACATTCATAAAAGAAATACTAACACAAAGCTTTAGTACAACCAATTATCTTCCACTCCGTCTTTCTCTCCACGAGTTTTACGTTCATACATCGTTCCATGGTGAGAATCGTCTGGTATGGCTAACCCCGCCTCTGGCACTCTAGAGTATAATTGATCTCACCTCCATTTCTTCCACAACGTTTCCAACCTTAACAAACTCTTATCCTTATTGTTCATAATTATATCATAACCTTGAATCACTTCAGTAAACCTATACAATTCTACCATATTCTATTAGACTTGACGAAAACTAGCCCATGGCTCACAAATCACATTATTGGCTTAAGTCCCTGGTTGCCTTTAGTGGCTCCTACAAGCCTCCATAACCTCTTTCTATCGTCATACTGTGACCTAGTGCCCAACTAGCATGGTCAACCGCATCATTTACCATTTACCGATAACATAATAGGTGTCGAGTCCTCCTTTTATAAGCATATTCTCACTTACGCTTTAATGGAATCTACTTAGAACCATTTATACCCAAATCTCATATCATTCACATACACATTCGTACACATAAATTCACATAGCACAAACATAATCACGCACATATATTCATAAATGTTTTGAAAACCTATATATATATATATATATATATATATATATATATATATATATATATATATATATATATATATATATGAAATTGGCTTTAATTTTCCATTCTTAAGAAAATACTTGTTTAAACACTCTTATTGTTTCTAAAACTTGCAAATTAGAAATACTTAATTTTGGATTTCGTAAACCTTGGCTCTGATACCACTTGTCACAGCCCGCTCCAAATAGCAGCTTAATTAAGACCTAATACTGATAATTACGAAGTTAAGCTGCTAATTAAAGGGACTGTTAGGGCGAATTTCCGCACCTTCCCTGCTAGGGAAAATTAGGAAATCTCATAGTATCCAAGCTTATTATGAAAATAAGTTATAATAAATTAGTTATTACAATATATTTTGAGTACACAGATTACAAATCGAAAATACAAGTTTACCCTGCCAAGGAACATTATATAAAACAGATTATCTCATAGCAGCAGACTAAACACATTGATCATGACTTCACATTCGCACACATGAGCTAACTCGTACATTCTCTCTAATCCTGCAAAACAGATGAATCTGCCCCCACCAGGACAGGTTCATAGAACAAAACGGGTCAGCTTACGCTGGCACACAAGTCCCACCGATTCCAAAATAATAAGGTGGCTGAAATTACGCAATCGTTTCTTATACTCAAAGCGTAAACTCATAATTTACGAGATACTTTTATTCTTATTCAGAAATACGTTAATACTTGCTAGAAATACGTTGGTTCTTTCCTGTAAACTTCCATAGAAATACTTTTGCATATACTGGAGAAATTTCCAAGAATTAGCTCAAGATATCACACATCATTTTCCATATATAACACAAATAATAATCTTATACTTATTACAAACATAGCATAACTCCAGGGAAGGAACACGAATGGAGAGGGCTAAGCCACCACTCCAGACTTTTGAGGGACGTCTCCCCACCTTTCTTATTTCTGCTTGCAAGACTTATAGGTCATGACCCTACATAACGGAGCAATACCCGCTCCGGACACTAGTGGAATAAAGTCCAACCGCTGCGGTCAAAACTGGGCTTGCCGCTGCGGTTTTGGCCCGCAACGGTTGGACCAGCAGCAGTTTTCATAAAAAAAACTGTTGCAGTTGTGAACCGCAGCGGCAAAGCACAAACCGCTGCGGTTCCAAGGCAAAACCGCAGCGGTTAATAGGCAAAACCGCTGCAGTTTTTCCTTGAAACCGCAACGGTTTGTTCTTTGCCGCCAACCTCTTTGTATGCATTGGAACATTAACTGATGCGGTTCTCTTAGTAAACCGCATCAGTTAATGTTATATATATATATATATATATATATATATACAAATATACTACCTCCGTCCCGAGAATAGTCGAACACTTTCCTTTAATGTTTGTCCCAAATTAGTTTGAACACTTCCAATTTTGGCATGGTCCCACTATTAATATATTATTTCTTTTACACATCTTTGGCCCACAATCTACCATTTATCAATAAAAAGTTACCCAGCTTTCTCTCTCCTCTAATAAAAAATACCCCACCAACTCCTATCACATCTACTTTTTAAATAAAATAATATTTGATAACCACACTACAACTTATCACCTTAAACTACGTGTCCCAACAAGTGTTCGGATCTTTCGGGACGAGGGAGGAGTATATATATATATATATATATATATATATATATATATATATATATATATATATATATATATATATATATATATATATATATATATATATATATATTTGTATATATATATATATATATATTTGTATATATATATATATATATTTGTATATATATATATATATATATATATATATATATATATATATATATAAATATATATATATATATATATACAAATATATATATATATATATATATATACAAATATATATATATATATATATATACAAATATATATATATATATATATACAAATATATATATATATATATATACAAATATATATATATATATACAAATATATATATATATATATACAAATATATATATATATATACAAATATATATATATATATACAAATATATATATATATATACAAATATATATATATATATACAAATATATATATATATATACAAATATATATATATATATATATATATATATAATATTTTGTATATACATAATATTTTATTATATCTAACCTGCTAGAGTTGACACAAATCCCACAAGCGCGTCGTATAGAAGTCAAATTAATATATATATATAAATATAAAATTTGGAGAATGTACTACAAATGAAGTTGTACTAAGTACTAAAATCCAAAATAAACATCAATTATATTATTGTACCTAAATAACTAGCAAGTAGAACAATAAGAACAAATAATCTCAAAGTCGCGGCATCATCTTCACATGCAAATTTCGGTAAGGTAGTGTGCTAGCAAATCTCGAACCTCGTTTATCTCGGTTGTGGTGAAAGAACTCTCCCTTTGGTTGAATACCTTAAACATAAGGAAACACACATAATATCAATTTTAGTTTGAGTAAGACCTTAGATAATTCTAAAGAGATTAAAGAAATCGAGCTTCAAAAGCCAAAATCGGTTAAAAATGACAATCATTTACCCAAAATGGGTTTCAAAGCATATAAGTGGAGTTTAATTGACTCTTATAGTTATATATGTACCTATTGGAACTATTTATGACCTAACATGTGGCTAAATGCGGGAAACTAAGTGAAATGAGCTTCGAAGGCCAAAATCGGCCCGAAACGGCCTTCATTTACCCAAAATGGGTTTCAAAGCATATGAATGAACTTTAATTGACTCTTATAGTTATATATGTACCTATTGGAATTATATATGACCTAACATGTGGCTAAATGCGGGAAACTAAGTGAAATGAGCTTCGAAGGCCAAAATCGACCCGAAATGGCCTTCATTTACCCAAAATGGGTTTAAAAGCATATGAGTGAACTTTAATTGACTCTTATAGTTATATATGTACCTATTAGAACTATATATGACCTAACATGCGGCTAAATGCGGGAAACTAAGTGAAATGAGCTTCGAAGGCCAAAATTGGCCCGAAACGGCCTTCATTTACCCAAAATGGGTTTCAAAGCATATGAGTGAACTTTAATTGACTCTTATAGTTATATATGTACCTATTGGAACTATATATGACCTAACATGTGGCTAAATGCGGGAAACTAAGTGAAATGAGCTTCGAAGGCCAAAATCGGCCCGAAATGGCCTTCATTTACCCAAAATGGGTTTCAAAGCATATGAGTGAACTTTAATTGACTCTTATAGTTATATATGTACCTATTGGAGCTATATATGACCTAACATGTGGCTAAATGCGGGAAACTAAGTGAAATGAGCTTCGAAGGCCAAAATCGGCCCGAAACGGCCTTCATTTACCCAAAATGGGTTTCAAAGCATATGAGTGAACTTTAATTGACTCTTATAGTTATATATGTACCTATTGGAACTATATATGACTTAACATGCGGCTAAAGGCGGAAAGAAAACAAAACTAAGTGAATTGAGCTTTAAAGGCTAAAATCGGCCCTAAATGACATACATTTACCCAAAATGGGTTTCAAAGCATATGAGTGAACTTTAATTGACTCATATAGTTATATATGTACCTATTGGAACTATATATGACTTAACATGCGGCTAAAGGCGGAAAGAAAATAAAACTAAGTGAATTGAGCTTTAAAGGCTAAAATCGGCCCTAAATGACATACATTTACCCAAAATGGGTTTCAACGCATATGAGTGGAGTTTAATTGATTCTAATAGTTATGTATGTACTTATTAGAAGTGTAGATGACCTAACATGTTGTTAAATGCGGGAAACTAAAGAAATTGAGCTTAAGAGGCCAAAATCGACTTTAAATTAAGCTACGTATATTAGTTTTATATGTATATATATATATATACATTCTCAATATCCCCGACTTCCTTGCAACTTGAGGCTATATCGAACATGAACCTCAAAACATAGTAGCCACACTCGGTTCCCCCTGGTTGCTGAGCACACTAATATAGAATTACATAAAAAATCATGTAATTAACATACATGGTTGTTTTTTGCTAAAAGAAAGAAGTACGTAGCTTAACTAATATGTATTACCTTCATTGCTTTCCATTCAGGTATTTTTCCCGTGCTCTTAAATTTCTTGAAAGAACTGTAGTTAAGTTAATTTCATGTGAGAAGTGGCCAAAGAATGAAATTAGTAAAAAGTGTAATGCTTATTAGCATTTTAAATAACAAATATACCTATTTATGCATGATTTGAGGAATAAGTATCGTGGTGGATCTTGAGCTACAGAATCAAAATGATATAATGTGTTGTTTGAAGGACAAATCACAACGAGCGACCAATGGAGACTAAAATGCCAAAAAAGTAAGGAAGCAATCATGTGAGTACTTCTATTGTATATATAATGATAATTAAAGTGGTAAAAATAGATACAATGTTAAGAACTATACTCTTCAAAACAAGGGGCAAGTATGAACTTATGTTGTGCACGTAGAGATGTTTTGATACATAGCCAAATATACTCCTTCACCTCATTTGTGTTTTGCAAACAATTGTCGGCTCGGGTGAAATTTGGACATAACCACCCAAATTGCTCTTGTATGCTCTTGCGTCCACAACGATCATCTTGGAGTAATCTTTAAAGCACAACCAACTTCGTAACATAAATATATTATTGTATATTGCAAAGCATTTTTATTTACTTCAAAAGTACAAATGTTTTACCTCATGAAGACTTGAATCAAGGAAATATTCAACATCTCTCCGCAAAGGAACTCTTTCAAATCACCCTTAGACACCCATGTCGATGTATCCTCAAAGTAGTTGAATTGCGTGGTACCCAAATTCACCTCGAGAGGTGCATCATCCGACATATCACGCGCATTTGCATGTAGCCATATGCATGCCTTAGTGAGACACTCGATCTTTGGTTTCTCGATCCAAGTATATGTAGTTGGTTTTTCTTGGTGACTTGAATCTTGCATTCCTTTACCCAAAATGGCCTTCTTTGGCCCACTTGAACCCTTCTTCTCTGAACCCTTCTTCGCCTTCTCTAGAGGAGGTGAGTCCGCCTTGCTTTCCTTGGGCTTGTTTATTCTCTCCAAAACCTAATAATTCAACGGTAAAAACATTCAACTTAGTTAGTAGGTAGGTATGAAACAAATCATTATGAATATGGATTTAAGTTGCTTCAATTTACCTCGTCTGAAAACCTCACCTATGCCGATGGCCACAACACATAACCACCACGAGCGTCGGTCAAGACATTTATATCAATTGACGGTTTAGGCAGCGGAAGAGCAAAGTCTTCGTAACCAGGAGTAATGGTGACTACACTAACCGCCAAGTGCTCATTGTCCACAGGCTCATGATGGACTATTGCTCGTTCACTTCGTGGTTGTGCATTTCCTACAGCCACCATAATCAAACCCTCATCTTTTACATCTAGTAAAAGCTGGCAAGGCGTTTTTTCCTTCAAAAAATAAATGAAATTGAGGTTACGAACATGCAATTACAGAATATAACATGTTACTTAGTTTTAAAAATTATAAGGATAATAGTTACCTTTAACTCAAGTATAGATGGTGGGGATTTTTGTGTGTTAGGATGGCTAGCTTTGTCCTCCAAAAGACGATCTAGTTTAGGTTGATGTATCGCCGGTAAACCAAACTGTGAGAGGACCGCGTTGAAACTCTCCGTGAGTTTCTCCGTGACTTTCTCCGTCACTTTCTCTGTGACTTTCTCCGTAAGCTTCTCCCGAATAGCTTGTGTCATAGCTTCCATATCATGTGGTTGAGAGCGTGATTTTGTACCCACGGAGTAATCTTTAGAATACGCTTTTGTCACACCTAGACGAATACCACCTAAACCCCTCAAACGTCCACTGTGGTCCTTTCCCAAAGTCTCATAAAGGGAGCTTCTAGGGTTTGTTGTTGATGAAGTGTGGAGGTGCGGCGGTGGAGGTGCGGCGGTGGTGCGTCGACGGTGAGTTATTGAGAAGGAAGGAGGGAAACTTCGAAAATTCGAACCTAAGGAAGGAGGGAGTGCAGGGAGTGTTCACACAAGAAATGTACTGAACTCGACCAATTTCACGCGGGATTGAGGAAAAAAAAACAAAATAAACCGCTGCGGTTCATAAAACCGCAACGGTTAATAGAGCACCGCAGCGGTTAACTGTTAACCGTTGCGGTTTTATGAAAACCGCAGCGGTTTGTTAGGCCACTTTTCCCACCCAAATTTTCGACGATTTACCGCTGCGGTTCTCTTAAGGACCGCAGCGGTTTAGTTGCGACATATAGCGTTTTTTCCACTAGTGGGAGCAATACCCGCTCTAAACATATAATGAGCAAACCCGCTCTACACATGTTGTTCACTTCCCCTTATAAAACAGACAAAAATATTTATACTAAACACTTATACTTAAATACTTATACTCAAATACTTATACTTAAATACTTATACTGAAATACTTATACTTCTATAATTATACTCAAATAACTTACTTAAATACTTATTCATAATCATTATTTCAACCATCATAACAAACTTTAACTTGTCAAACCAGTTTCGTAAAACAAGCTTGCTATGTCAAGTTCCACTGCTTTCGGAAAAGTGACTTAACGATCAGATTTTGAAAGGATGTTGAGATTATTTGAGGTGATTAAAGGTAGTGTTTCTCATGACATGGCAGAATGTAAAGGTTTTGTAGAAAGAATATTAAATATATAGAAAGATTATACCACACAGGTAAACATATGCCAATGTTATGCATGGTTTTCGGTTTTGTGTTAAAGGATAGCGGTTTTTATGCGAAAATCACTTGTAACTCTTGTGTTTAGCCAAAGTTTTGGTGTACAACTTAGTATATGAATAGGTGCAGTAGGTTTTCTTCACTAAAAAGCATTTTAGGAACCAAAAGAACAGGGGTTTATTAGCTCGGAAAGCAATTAAGCGAAAAATTGAGTTTTAAGTGTTGTTTACTTCTCAAACGGAGGTTGTACTTGGCATATGAGCGGAAATACGAAACAAAGGTTTATCAAAAATCAAGACATGAACTTTCCAGGAGTATACCATAAAAGACCAGCAACATTTAAGGCATTTAATCAAGGTACAATCAAGTAGTATCAAGGTTCGACCGGTTTTAGAGGAACTTGACATGCAACGATTTATATCTCGGAAATCATTACCAAAAATTCACATGCAACACTTTGAAAACCACTACTTATAACTCATTAACAAATCAGTAGGTTCCCAACAAAATATATATTCGAAGATCACACATTTTCCATAAAACAAGTGCTACACAAACAACTAAGAAAGTAAGGATTCGAAGGGTGGTCCTTGTGTACCTTAATCTGATGTTTGGGAATCAAATCTTCTTTAACCACTCTTATCACTTCTCCAGCAACTCCTTAGGACCTTAGAGAAAACATTCATAACTTAAAATTCAGCAATTAACCCAAAGAAACCAAGTTTCAATCTAGTAAACCTCACAAGTGCTGGAATTCAGCCACAACTCACCGTCCTTGGTTTTCCTTGATGCTACTGAAGTGAAACCCCAAAAGTAACGCTTGCCCAGTATGGAGAACAACTTGATAAGCCTAGGGAAGTGATTGCATGCAAGATTCAGAGCTAGAATCCAAGAGGAACAAGCTGCCAACAACAGCCTCTGCACCCGCCAGAATGGCGTGAAGAAGAAGAGGAGATGGTGATGGATTTTGGTGTGTTTTTGTAAAATGTAATCTGATGAAATGAATCAAGGACCTTTGTCATATATATATAGAGAATGGGTAATGGCAAGCTCGTGATTTTGGTTTAGTAATGAGGGTAAAATCGTCTTTTCACAGCTTAGGAGCATTCCATAATTTTATGGTTTTTACTTAATCCTTAACCTTCCGTAATTAAGTTCCAATCCTTCATTATACTTAAACTAAATCCTCAAAATATGTCTTATAACTTAATAAAGATATTTTGGCTCATTTATCCCTTAAATCATAATTACAGAGTATCTCAAACACAATATCGATAATAGCTCGAAGTCTCAAAATTTCAGAACAATGCTCACCGTTCTTAACGTAATTCGTAAATAACTTATCTTAACTCATAATTTGCATTCATAATCACATAAGAAACATATAATATTCAGATTCACAGACAAACTTCACATAGGAACTATTCACAATTTTCTTATTCCTCAAAGACGCATTTGATAAAGTACTGATTAGTATCTTAACGTATCTCGTTTATCTTAATGATATCGTCTTAAAAAAATGAGGCTATTACACCCATACTTGATTTTCAGGCACGAAATCCATTTCAGATTTCATGGCCTCAAGCCATCTTTCGGAGTCTTGACTCTCCAAAGCATCTTTGTAGCTAGTAGGTTCTTCTGATTCTAAAATCGTTATTTCAGAACTTTCTGTCAAAAGGAAATCAATATATCTCTTTGACCGAATGATGGTCCTACTAGACATACGTTGGGGAACAACAGAAGAAGTTTCTACCTCATTAGGTTGAGTGACTTCGCACGGAGTATCTCCAAGTGGGACGGTAGGAGGTACGTGAATTGAATGCACCGCCTCCTGAGCATTTTCATGTCGGGCCGCCTCTTATGAGGTGTTAACCTCATCCATTTGTTGCTCATCTCAAATTTCTTTGAGATATACATTTCTCCCACTTGTTTTTCTGGAAATAAACTCCTTTTCCATAAAGACACCATTACGTGCAACAAACACTTTGTTTTCGCTTTGGTTGTAGAAGTAGTATCCCTTAGTCTCTTTTGGGTAACCCACAAAGAGACATTTATCGGATTTGGGTGAAAGCTTATCAGAAAGTAAACGTTTTACATAGGCTTCACAACCCCATATCCTTAGAAAAGACAATTTTGGAACATTTTCAGTCCACATTTCATATGGTGTCTTTTCCACTGCTTTGGATGGTGCTCTGTTAAGTGTGAGTGCCGCTGTTTCAAGCGCAAATCCCCAGAATGAAATAGGAAGATCAGCAAGACTCATCATGGATCGAACCATATCAAGTAGAGTTCGATTCCTTCTTTCAGAAATGCCATTTAACTGTGGTGTTCCTGGTGGAGTCCATAGTGAAAGTATTCCACAATCCTTCAAATGATCACCAAATTCTTGAGATAATTATTCACCACCACGATCGGATCGCAATGCCTTAATTTTCTTCCCAAGTTGGTTTTGTACTTCATTCTGGAATTCCTTAAATTTTCCAAAGGATTCAGACTTATGCCGCATGAGGTAAACAAATCCAAATCTGGTCACATCATCGGTAAAAGTAATGAAGTAATTGTACCCTCCCCTAGCCAACGTACTCATGGGTCCGCACACATCCGTATGTATGAGGGCTAAAAGGTCATTGGCCCTTTCACTTGAACCTGTGAAAGGAGACTTTGTCATTTTCCCCATTAAGCAAAACTCACAAGTATCAAATGATTCGAAATCAAATGATTTGAGAATTCCATCTCTATGAAGCTTCTCAATACGCTTTGAGCTTATGTGGCCCAATCGACAATGCCATAGGTGTGTAGGGTTTGAATCATTTGCTTTATGTTTCTTGTTGTCTATGTTATAGATGTGGGTTTCTAAGTCTAGCACATATAAACCATTTGATAACTTAGCGGAGACATAGAACATATCATTCAAGTACGCAGAATAACAATTGTTCTTTATTGTAAATGAATAACCTTCATAATCCAAAATAGGAATCGAAATAATGTTCTTTGTGATAGCAGGAACATAATAACAATTACTCCCTCCGTCCCAAAATACTCTTGACACTTATCAAGGCACATAGTTTTAGATGATAAGTTGTTGTTTGGTTATCAATTATTATTTTATTGAAAAATAGATGTGATAGGAGTTAGTAGTTAGTAAAAGTAGTATTATTTTATTTTAAGGAGAGAGAATGTGGGCCATGGTTAGAGTTGGTATGTAATAGGAGTGATATTATTTTATTTGGAGGAGAGAGTGTGTGGGCCAATGTTTAAAAGGTAGAAGGATTAAAATAATTGTGGGTCATATCCAAAAATAGAAGTGTAAAGAGTATTATGGGACAGATGAAAAAGGAAAGTGTAAAGAGTATTCTGGGACAGAGGGAGTATTAAGTTCTAAAACTAATCCTGAAGGAAAAAAATAGACTTTATACTCCCACTGCCAATGTAGCAACTCGTGCTCCATTGCCAACGCGAAGATCTACTTCTCCCTTACCCAATGTTCTACTTCTTTTGAGGCCTTGCATATTACAAATAATGTGCGCACCACAAGCGGTATCAAAAACCCAAGAAGCAGAAGTTGCTAAGTTAACTTCTATAACATACATATCTGAACTAGAAACTCCTTTCTTTTGATCCTTCAGATACTTAGGACAACTACTCTTCCAATGACCAACCTTGTTACAGGTGTAACAATAGTGCTCATCAGCAACTTTTGGTTTTGGTGGAGTCTTTTGCTTTTTAGAAGTTTTAGACTTGGCAACTTGTTTGCTTTCGTCCTTCTTAATAGCAATCCCAATCCTATTGAGCGATTGCCCTTTACTAACCATAAGAACATCCTCATATTCTTTTCCTGGCTGGTTAGGGATGTTTCGCTCAGTCTGAGTTAGCCTCTCATGCATCTCTTGCATCGTTGCTTCCTCCCCTTGCATGTGAAAGTCGTTGAACTTATCAGTTCTGAGAACAATTCTCATTTCCCTTTCACTTGCAATGAAACGTTCAGCATTCAATTTGTCCTTCGAAAGGACGGAGCGCAAATTACACGTAGAATTGTTGGTGTTGATGCTGTTGTTACTAGACATAATTACTACAACAAATAATAAAGCAAGATTCAACCGATGTTTATCAAGAAAGCAACAATTAAAAAAAATTTAATTAACTACTATCCTTTATTCAAAATGAAAGTCCCCCATTGAATAAAGAAATAACCAAGATCCCCTCCCACTACAATCAAACGGACTTTGGCCCTGCCTTCAATTTATAGTAGTTGAGGTAAGTAAACACTTTAGTAATTATAACTAATTATAATTCTTGGTAGACAGGTTAACAACTCCTTGTTTACTCCTATCTCTTAGCTTCAAAACCCAAAACTTTGTCTTTTGATGATTTTGTTGAGTTAAACCAAACATTAACATGTAAGTTTCAAAAACCTACCCTACTATCCTCGAAACTATGAGCAACACCTTGCTTTGGCAGAACCTATTACTCACTATCTAAGGCGTTATAGGTGTTGTTTGGAAAAGCAATTAAACTCAATATTACATGTTGGGGACCTAATTTTACTATGTTGGTTAATTAAAAGTGAACACATAACATAAATAACCACACATATAAACTTAAGCAAGCATTTAAACATGTTAAACGCATAAATAAATATAAGCATAATTAAAAGTAATCCTAGTATGGCCCCTAAACCTAGGAAAACTGATCTTCGTGAATTCCTCCTTGAATCTTCATGGATCTCCATCCTTGATTCTCCATGGAACTTCATTCTTGATTACATATAATTTATAATTTAAATAACTAAAATTTAAATTACAAAAATACAAACGGTACGCAGATCGTATTTAATTTACATAAAATTTAATGATGCGCATATCGTATTTTCTATCCTAATTTTGGGCCATACTAGTCACAACATGCAAAACATAATATCAAATATATTATATTAAGCATCCATGTATATTTAATATCATAATAAAATAAATATTAAAATTACTCATTAACAATTAATAAGCAAATAAAACATGTCATTTACAAATTAACAATTAATAGTCTACATGCCAACTTAGTTAAAATTATAACTAAAAGAATAACTTTCTATTATTTTCATTCAATTAGGACTTAAATATGGAATTAATCAAATTAATTATTTGCATTATTGGAATTATAGTTATGCTCAACCTAAAAAATAGGAAAAACGTTTTGTTTTTTTTAACAAATTATTTGGATATTTTATTTAATACTAAACCAAATAATTAAACAAGAACAAAAAAAATTTATTGATAAACATTTCAAAGCATAATAAATGTCTTTGCAATTGTAAACATGAAGTAAACAACCTAAAGCCATTCTCCCATATGCTTAAGCCCCATGGACCTAGTATGACGCTCATGCTTAGGTTGAGCAAGCGGTTTAGTCAGAGGATCTGCTACGTTTTCCTCAGTATGAACCTTGCTTACTTTCACATCCTCTCTACCAACGATTTCTCGAATGAGATGGAATTTCCTGAGCACATGTTTAGACCTTTGATGCGATCTAGGTTCCTCCTCAAGCGTTCAATTTGACAGTAACTTTCAAACTGAAAAGAGAGAGAAAAACCCTATTATTTCCCTTTGGAAAATCCGGCCACCCTTCCTAAAAGTAAGAGAGTGAAATTTGTTCATCCTCTTCCGTTCTAGGAAACGTGGGAATTCAATTGGTGCTCGTGGACTAAGTAGAGGGACATCAATTACTAAGTAGAGAGAACATTATGAGATATTGATGTCACATATAAACATTAGAAAAAGTAAATGTCGTGGGAGTAGAGAGTGAGAAAGAACCAATGTGGGAAATAAGAAAAGATGGTCCATCGCCAATAACGAATTCCTTGGTGCCATCATAAGGTGCATGAAGAGCAAGGTTGTTTAAATCATTTGTAACATGATGAGATGATCCACTATCCAACAACCAAGAGGAGGAAGGAACAAAGGTTGTGGTGGCAACATAAGCTTGAGGGGCCTAAGGGCTGCCGGTTTGACTACACATTACTTGTAGTATTATATTCTGTCCATATGGGAAGATGATATTGCGGAATAGTTGCTTAAAAACAAGACATTGAGAAGCATAGTGACCCTTGGTGCGACATCATTGACAATTACCTTTATATTTGCAGGGCTGACGAGAGGAAGTTGATGATGATGTAGGAAGTAAGCCATCATTAAAGGGATGAGATTGGCATTTTGAGCTGGAGAAAGGAGTGTTTGGAGGATGCATGTTGGTATTAAGAATGACTTCGAGCTTAATAAGCTTTTCATGAAGTTCTTCAAAAGGATGGATGTGTCACGAGCATTCATCGCGTCAATAACGAGTTTAAAAACATCATAATCAAGCTCCTTACTAAACCTTGTCAATGAAGTCCTCATGATCTACGGGTTTGCCAAGCAGAGCAAATTGATCGTACTAGCCTTTATAGCTTGCATATAATCAGTATTAGATCTGAGAGTAAGACTTGGTAATAATATGGCTAAGGCAGTCTTTGAGTTGGTTGATGTGTCCTTTGGGCAGATTAATTGGCGTAGGTCGGGCCTAAAGTTTTCTAGTTAGCTTGAGAAATCTTTGCTTGGGAGATGAGAGGAATGAGGGTGGGAGTGAGTGTACCAACAAGAGCTCCAAAAAGGAATTTATCTTGACGAAACCATTAACAATAGGCAGGGTCAGGTGAACTTGAAGATTCATCAGTTATAAACTTATAATAAGAGATGGACAAGGATCAGTGCCATCAATAAATTTGTATAAATCAAAACTAATAAGAATTACCTCAATTTGGGTCTTCCAAGCAAGATAATTTGTGGTTGTAAGCTTAATGGAGTTACTCAAAGAAATGATAGTGAAAGGTTTATCAAATAGAAGATTGATCACCATTGCTAGACATGGTTAGAAAAATAAATGAAAGGAGGAAGGATCGAAGTAAGGATGATACCATATGAGAGATGATAAAGCTTAAGTAATATCCCTTCAAAAAAAAAAGCTTAAGTAATATTATTGATCTTGGAGTTATTTAATTTTTTTTAAGAAAGATAAATTTCATTAACTGAACGTCGTACATTATCTACAATAAATATTCAAGAAAAATAAAACACAATTTAACAAGATCAAATCAAATTCTTCTTCAATGTAACTATGATGACAATAAACCAGATCTGACAATATAGCATGGCTCCCTTTTGTTTAATGAATCAAACATCCTTTTATGGGAAAGTTTGTCATTCTGACATAGTTTTGAGAAGAATTTTCTTCATCTAGCCATGTTGACCTCATCCAATATTCCGTTACCAATTGCAAAAGTATAATAGCAATCGACTAATTAAATAGAACTTTCAAATAAATTACGAACACCAATTTTTAATCTTCCACATGGGAAGAGAATAACTCAAAATCCAAACTCTCATGAAAGGAGAGAAAGAACCCAAAATTTGGGTAGAAAGCTCTCAAAAAGAAAGAGTATGAAGGATTATTAATAATAAAAGCAACAAAAGCTAGAAGATAAATAAAGGATTGGGGGCTTATCGCCATCTAAAAGATGATGGTGGCCTCAACCTGGATAAAAAGATTGGGATTTTTGTAGTAGGAAGAGGGAAGAAGGGAGAAAGGAGAGGAGATGAGGCGACGAGGTAGTGCATTATATATAGTACTTGAATTATCATAGTTTTGAAAAAAAAAACATTTTTAACATTACTCCCTTCGTCTTTAATAGATTTCTCATTTCTCCAATCCGTTTTGTATCGTCAGTATCTTTAATTACATATTAATAAAAAGTATAAAAGTTTGATTTTCCAAATGTACACAATGAGATGAACCAAACAAGACCCCACATGACTAAGCTTTATCTTATATTTGGAATTTTTTTTTGAGAATTTTCTTTACCTGTAAATAATACCCAAATTAAAGTTGTGAAATCTAGTAAGGGACGGAGGGAGTATTCAGTATGCAATTAGAGTAAATTATTTGAACAAAAACAAAGATAGAGAAAAACGATAGTTACGTAAAATATACTTCACTTGTCAAAAAACCTACGCCTCCTCTCCCTATTTTTCTCTCTTCTCTCTCCTCTCCCACAAACTAATTTTCAACCTAGGGGTTACCACCACCCTTTTGGGCGGTGGTAAGCCCCTTTTCTCCTTTTGTTACTAGTTTTTTTATGTTAATGTTTCTAATAAACTTCAGTCTCTCTCTAATGGAGAGTTTTTCTACCCATTTATTGGGTTATATCTACCCATATATTGGGTTATATCTACCCATATATTGGGTTTTATCTCTCTCCATGTGAGAGTTTGGAGACTTTGTTTTTGGGTTTTTGTGTAATTCAAGAGGTTGATTTGTTGATTGAAATTTGTGCGGGGTTGCAACAGATGTCAGTACTTCATTTACAATCACTTAAATTGAATCCAGTTCTACTTCAAAACTACAAAAGATCGATAGGCCCCCTTGCAGAAGGCTGCATCAGACAGCGATGTGAAAGACGAGGGTTTTCAGAAGTGTTAGATCTATTCAACTATCGTGGTTTTGTCATATTAGAATTGTATTTATTTCATTTTGATATGTATTTGTTTAGTTTTGACTTCTATTGTCAATGTCGTATGACTTTGAATCAATGAATGGATTTTTAATTTCAAAAAAAAAATACTTCACTTTCCTTACAGGCTACTACAGCCAATAGCTAAGTGCTAACCCAGATCTACCGCTGCCCCCCCCCCTCTCTCTCTTTCTCTCTCAAACCCTAGCCTCCCCTACCCCTTCTTCTTGAGTTAGGGGCTGCCATGGATGATTTCATCCATGGTAAGCCCCTTTTTCCCTTTTATTTTCAGTTTTTAGTTCATTTTCTTGTTTTATTTAATAAATTAGTCTCTCTTTATGAGTTTTTTTCAAACCCTGTTATGGGGTTTTTAGTTTCTGTTTTGGAAATCTCCTTCTCCCCTATGGGAGTTGTGAGTATGGTTTTTTTGTTTTTAGGTATGAGAAATTATTCTCATTGGTTGAAGTTCGAGACTCAACATGAAGGTATTGGAATCTCGGATGCGTTCAACATGACTCGATCAAGAATGTTCTTCCCAAACTATATCAGAATGATAAACTTCCTCATTAATAGCTGCTTGATTCAGCAAATACAAGGGGGCTACGCTGTATTGCTCGATCTGGTTCATTGTAGTTTCTTCGAAGACGAATTTGATTTAGTATTGTTTAATTGTGTCTTGTTTTTCTTTAATACCTACTAGCTTTTAGACTTGTGCAAACTGCACGGGAAATGTTTTGTTTTATAATTTGAAGATTTTAGAAAGTTTCTCCTATAATTATGACGTGAATATTAACTTGTGATTAAAATTTTATAATCGTGTATTGAGATTATCTTAAAACTGGCTTATGACCAATGTTTCAATGGTTGATGTGGTTAATGTCATGGTGAGTCACATGACCAACCATTTAATTCTTAAAAGATTTGATAGAAAAAGTATTTGCTCTATCTACTGCTTCCCTTAGAGATTAAGATAAAATCACAATTCACACAACTGACACTCAGCCATACACCCACTTTCAACAATTCTTCTCACTCACACACTCTCTCTGTTGTCGTCTTGCACCATCGGTACACCATATCTGACCACCCATTGGCCATTGCCCCACTTAGCCATGATTTTAATTTTTTAAATCCTAAAAGAGGAAGTCACCAAAAGTATATATGCTTGGATTTTAATATAGAGCATAAACAAATTAGCCCTCTAACTATAGTTTTACCTAAAAATAGAAAAATTTGACATTGGGGGGTCCAAACTGTAGGCTATTATCTTTAATAGTTCCTAACTATTGATTATTTTCTGTAGGACCTAAATATGACTTGTAATTTTCATAGGGCCAAGCTTACTTCTAATCGTTTGCATAGGAGCTAATTATGGACTTTTGTGATTTTAATTTATCCAGTTGGCCCTATTAAAATCAGAAGAACCCATACTTAGGTCCTGTAGAGAATAATTAATAGTTGAGACCGACAAAAGACAATGGCCCATAGTTGGGACCCCTCGTGTCAATTTTCCCCAAAAAATATGTACATAAGTGTATATGTATAGACAATACACTTTTCTATTTGTTTTCTATGCCTACATATTAGTTATCACCTAACAAATTTCACAATCATTTTTCATATGACATTTAAGCCGGATTATATATATGACTTTATTATATGGCACTAAGCGCAAAAAAAATATCGACATATGTATATGTACACAAACTTAATGTTAAGTTTGTGGCATTAAGTTTGTGGTTTTGCCTTGTTTTGCCTAAATTTTAAAGTTTATTACATAACATTCATTTGTTATCAGGATGGGTTGGGTTGAAGATCCAACCCGTTTAATTAAGTAAGTAGGTCAATTCGAACCCAACACAGGTCGACCCATTGCCAGCTCTAGGCTTAAATAACTTTCTCTTTTGAAAATTTATTAAGTTATTCAAAAATGATTAATTTATTAATAGATTTTTGAATCTTCAAATTCATATAAATTTTAGAATGAATTATCATATTAAACTCATATAAAAGTTCATGTGATTACATATTATTTTTTGTTATTTTGGAAAAAAATAGTATATCAACAATACGTTAGCTTCTACTCAATTAACATCTACCTAATTAAAAAATTGACAGTGATTTGCCAAATATATAAAAAAAACAATGTAGTCTGGGATCTTCAAGTTATAAAACTTCATTGTTGAAGGCCGAAAATAGAACCACATATATAACTCTAAAAATAAGGTGTAGCAAGAAATAAATTGACTGACATATTCATTGATAGTATATCAAGGTAAATCGTGCAAAAGTACTCAAGAATATTAGTTGTCAAGCACGAAAGTCCAAGTGATTTGTCAAATAACTTGGAAAATATATTACGGGCATAATACATCAACATCTAACTAATACAAAAATTAACGAAAATAGAAAGTAAAAAATTCAAACTTATTGATGTAGATTGATATATATTATTAATTGTACATTCAAACTAAGCTGATCATATTATAAACTTGACATATTTTGCTTATATGTATAATACTCTCGGTAATTATTAAATATATTTATGAAATATATCAAAAGGAATATAATCAAACTAAAGTTTATAAAAAGAAAAAGGCAATAACTATGAGTCTATGACTAATCAAAAAGTAATTATTTTATAGATATGAAACGATATATCGCATACATTGCTTATTTGAAATACTATATATATTACATCATTAGGAATATGATTATATATGTACTTAAATGAACAATTGAAGTACAACTGGCCTATGACCTATGTCTTCAGTGGCTGATGTAGTTAACATCACGGTAAATCACGTGACCCACCATTTAATTTTAAAAAGATTTGATTGAAAAAATATTTGTTGTGTCTACTGCTTCCCTTAGAGACTAAGATAAAATCACAATTCACACAACTGACACTCAGCCATACACCCGCTTTCGACAGTCCGCTCATGCACACACACTCTCTATATTGCCGTCTTGCACCATTGCTACACTACATCTGACCACCCAGTGGCCACTGGCCACCCACTGGCCACTGCCCACATAGCCATGATTTTAATTTTTTAAATCCTAGAAGAGGAAGTCACCAAAAGTATATAACTTAGTAAGTGATGAAAAGCCAATCTCCCCTATTTCCTTTCTTCTTATATTTACTCTATGATTTGTCAGATTGACAATCCCATTTGAAATTTAAAATGTCAATTTACTTGGATTTTAATATAGAGGATAAACAAATTAGCCCTCTAACTATACTTTTACCCAAAAATAGGAAAAATTGACAACGGAGGGTCCAAACTATAGGCTATTATCTTTGATTGGTCCCAACTATTGATTATTTTCTATAAGACATAAATATGACTTATTGTAATTTTAATAGGGTCAAACTTACTTATAATCATCTGCATAGGAGCTAATTATGAACAATTGTGATTTTGATTTACCCAGTTGGCCCTATTAAAATCAGAAGAGCCCATACTTAGGTCCTGCAGAGAATAATCAATAATTGAGGTCTACAAAAGACAATGACCCATAGTTGGGACCCCCGTGTCAATTTTTTCCAAAAAATATATACATAAGTATATATGTACACAACACACTTTCCTATTCGTTTTCTATGTCCTCATATTAGTTATCACCTACAAAATTTCACGGCCATCTCTCATATGACAATTAAGCCCAATTTTTTTATATGACTTTATTATATGGCAATTAAGCGCAAAAATATCGACATACGTATATGTTTAAGTTTGTGGTTTTGCATGGTTTTATCTATATTTAAAAGTTTATTACATAATATTCATTTATTATTAGATTGGGTTGGGTTGAAAATCCCAACCCATTTAATTAAACAGGTTGGGTTTGGGTTAAAGATCTAACCCATTTAAGTAAACAGGTCAACCCGAACCTAACCTAGGTTAACCCATTGCCAGCCCTAAGCTTAAATAACTTTCTCTTTTGAAAATTTATTAAGTTATTGAATACTGATTAATTTAGTAATATATTTTTGAATCTTCAAATTCATAATAATGAATTATCTTATTAAACTCATATAAAAGTTCCAGTGATTAAATATTATTTTTTTGTTATTTTAGAAAAAAATATTACAGGAACAATACATTATCATCTAATCAATTAACATCTACTCAATACATATATATATTTTGAGTAGACACTTAGGCAAAATGGACTCAGGTTTATATATGTATAGATAGATTGCTTAAATAAACACGTGGCATGTTCAAATTTGATACAAATATAAATATATAGGACATTATATGTCCCTGTTCATGAATGATTATCCCTAAATAAATTTTAAAGTACCTTTTGTTTCTTTGAATTTTGATGTTTATCTAATGTAATTTATATAAAAAAACAGTATTATGTGGACCTAGTTCACACCAATATTAGCGTGGATCAATGCTTTATAGTGACCCGTTTTGTTACATATTCACCTTTTCCAACCTATAGTTACTCTTATATATACAATAACTTACTATAGTAACACTTTTTTTTTCATAATCACCCTTTTTTTATATTGATGTACCATAATAAGAATTACCTCTTATTAATATAGTAAACCTTTTTTCTCATGTAGTCATCACGTACAACCTTAGAAACTAAGCTTTATATCTATTGTTTTTAAACAAAGACACAAAGTAACCCGCTTTGTCATAAATCACATGTGCTAGTATTAGGTCCAAACTAAATATAATGTGGATCATATCCATATAAGTTTTTCTTTGAAAAAAAAAAGTAAACCAAAAATTATCCTTTGAAGTTATTAAATTTGTAGTTAATAATCTAAAAGATAAATTTCATGGAACTACCTTTTATAACAAAAAAATTTCAAAAAAGTACCTTATAAATTTTTTTTTTCAAAAAACTACCTTATAAAACAAAACCCGTTTCAAACGACCACCAATTGACGACATCCGTTAATTTTGACCGTTAACCCCTCCTTTGACCATCACATGATGGTCACGTGAGTTCATTAAAACTAACAAAAACTCAATTTCAACCCTAAAATAATCCAATTCAAATCTAAGATCATGACTCACGTGAGTTTTAATGAACTCACGTGACCAACATGTGATGGTCAAAGGAGTGGTTAACGGTCAATATTAACGAATGTTGTCAATTGGTGGTCGTTTGAAACGGGTTTTGTTTTATAAGGTAGTTTTTTGAAAAAAAAATTATAAGGTAGTTTTTTGAAAAAATTTGTTATAAAAGGTAGTTTCATGAAATTTATCCTAATTTAAATGTACCATTTTTTTCGTTTAGGCATCTCTAAAACCATCAGTTGTTACTTGTTAGGGCCTGTTCTCCCCAACTTATTTTCAGTTTAGTTCAGTTTAGTTCAATTCAGTTCAGTTCCTAAATTTTAACCTTACTATTAGTTATAATTTAATTCAGTTCAGTTCAATTCAGTTCAGTTCAGTTCAGTTCAGTTCAGTTCAGTTCAATTCAGTTCAGTTGTTTTATGCCAAAGAGAACAGGCCCTTAGTCCAATCTCCCTCATAGTTTTTTTTGGTTACATTGTGGGACTCTCATATTCACTCCATCCTTTTCCTCTCTCACGGTTACAACTCTATCTTCATTCATTCGCAAAACAATAAGCTTCCACCACATAAAACAAAAAATGCAATACTATCCAAGTGGTTCTACAAACGATTCCATCAATTTTAAATCCACATTGTTATTTATAGTCAAAAGATCCAAATTACATGTTCATACAAAAATTAGTGCCCAAAATAAAACCCATCAAAATCTTTGTCTCTCTTGATTTAGACATGCACAAATGATGGCCAATTAAATTTCCGATGAAGATTTTCCGGCAGCTTAATCGATTGTCGAAGATATTCCTGAAAACCGATAAAATCTCTTTTTGTATATGTTATATCGCTTTTTTGAGTTTCGGCGTCGGTGCCAATTGTGGTGTCTGTTGGGGTTGAAACGGTGACGCTTGAAGAAGCTATGGTGGTTGTTGTAGGGGGGTGGTTTTATTGTTCTGTTGTTGTTGGGTTTTATTTTTGTTGCTGCAATGATATTGATCTTGATTTTCTAAGTCTTTTTCTTTGGTGGTTTGATTGTTCGGTTTCTGGGTTTTTTATGGGTTTAGTTTGTTCTTTCTTCTTTGTCAAAAAAGAGAGAGAATTAGGAGGAAATGGAAGTGTTTGATTTTATTTCTTAATTTGTTGTACGTGAATGTTCAATTTAATAGCAAAGATGAAGAAGTTGACAGCGGCAATTTAGGAAGGAATTGATTTGTTTCCCATAATTCCATATTATATAACTTCCCGATGAAGAGAAGGAATGCTTGGAAACAAATTATACCAAAAACAAACATTGCATATTAATAGGATGTGACACGTGGCAGCTATATTCTTGCTCTATTAATCCGTCATGCAATGTGAGGGCTGAATTCTTAAGAGCTTGCCACATAGGATGAAGTTTTCTTGCTTTAATATTATACTTCATCCGTTCTAAAATAAATGAAACACTTACTATTTTAGGCCTTTCAAAATAAGTGAAACGTTACCTTATTTGGTATTCACTTCTCTCTATCTCTCTCCTCATCACTGGGTCCCTTCTTTTTTTTCTCTCTATCTCTCTCCTATTCTAAATCCCCGTGCCAAGGCCTACGTTTCATTTAAAACAGAACGGAGGAAGTATATGATTGTAGAGGTTGTTTGACCTTTAATTAATGAAATTTCTCTTAAAAAAAAAAAAAAGTGCTAACCCAAACCTATAAATTTCGAATCCAAAACGGTGGGGAGAGAGAGAACATGCTAGAACGAAATAGTAATCTAGGGTTTTCTATTCGATTCTTCAACCAAAAATCTTTGTTGAAGAATCTCCCTAATGTCCCTTCTTCTGCATTCTTTACGGAAACGTCATCAATTTGTTCATCTTCAACCTCTTCTTCCTTATAAACTTCCCTCACTAAATTCACACACAATGCTCCAATTCTTCTTTCTCCTCTTTCAGAATTCGCTTCTATCGGAATTGGTACAGTTTCTCTCCTTAATTCAAGTTTTATCTCACTCCATTTATAAGAATTGTGGTTATTTTGAATGAAATGAGTGGTTTTTAAAACTTCTAATTTATGAAAAGTAATGAATTTGTGTTGGGGTTAAGTGATCTTCTCATGATGATTTAGTTTGATTGTTGATTTTTCATAACTGGGTTATAAAATTGGTCTCGGGGAATAATAGGTATTCGAAATTCTGATTTCTCATCATTGGGTTATAAAATAGGTCTTGAGGATTGATGGGTGTTGAAGTACTGATATTGGGTTATAAGATTGGTCTTGAGGATTAATGGGTATTTGAAATTCTGATTTCTCATAATTTGGTATTAAGAGCCAAATAGGTCTTTAAATTAAACGGGTGTTCGAAGTTCTGATCTATCATCATTGGGTTATAAAATTGGTCTTGAGGATTAATGGGTATTTGAAATTCTGCTTTTTTCATAATTGGGTATTAGAATTGGTCTTGAGGATTTATGGGTTTGAAGTTCTGATTAAATTGGCTGTCCTAGATGATGAACTTGTTGTTACTGCTATTTGCTGGATATTTGATGTTCGTCACATGAAGCATATGACTTGTATTGATAACCGTTTAAAAAAAAATTATATTCTTGACATTTTTGTGATTGTTTACTATGCGATAATAATTGTATATGAAAACCAAGGTATTTGTATCAGTTATTAGCTATATTAAGGTGGTAAGATATTGTTTCCAATACACGGTATTTGTGATTTAATATACACATTATAATTAAATATTCAATTAATACACTGTTATGGATAAAAAAATCGTCAGAACAGTTATGGACTAGGCATCACTTTTTTGTATTCAGGTTATTAATCTCAACTAGTTGTTGGCTCGGGCGATGCCCCGAATCATTAACTAATGTGAATTTGAAGTATTAAATCAAACACTTGCGAGAAGTGGAAGAAAAGAGTTACATGCGTTGGATTGTGTGGGGGGAGGGGAGAGTACATGTGGCAACATGACATGTTTTTGCCTTGGGTTTTAGATATATATATATATATAGATTGTTATGTTGTCTGAGTACATGTGGGCTGCTGATATTGGTATGATAACTATTGCGGTATTTGTCCTTGCTAGGTGATTGATCCTCTCTAACTTTCTTGAATATGAATAACAAGATGGTGGTCTGATGGTACGTGTTTTTGTTGCTTGTCATGCCTTTTGTTTCAGAAATGGCTGTTCCTGAAGTAGACAAAAAGTTGCTGGAAAATCTGGAAGAAATGGGATTTTCACTTGCTTGTGCGACACGGGCACTTCACTATTCTGGTGAATCAGCTGTTTTGTTGCTATTTTGGCATGGAAGTGAAATTATCTGCAGTCTTAGCTAAATTGAATGGTCTTAAGTAAAATGATGTCATGTATATGCTGAATTGTGATTTATTAAATGTTATGCTTTTGTAGGACTCAAGGCTTATCAGTTTACGAGTGAACCCTTTGTTTTCGTATCTCATTTTTACTCTGCTTTTATAATTATGCTTTTCTTTGATTATGTGTTTCTTGCGTAACTTGCATTTGGCAATTACCCGCTCTTTCTATTAAGAGAAATAAACAAGCCAATTATGGGGTCCACCATAGTATGCACGTTCTCCCAGCCGATGGATCGGCTTTGATACCATTTGTTGGGCCCACAAGTTCACCTACAGCTCCATCGTTAGTATGATATTGTCCGCTTTGGGCATAGCCCGCACGGATTTGTTCTTGGACTCTTTTCCAAAAGGCCTCATACTAATGGAGCAGGTGAACTCTTATAAACTAGACAACTCTTACTTATCTCTCTGATGTGGGACTTGGGATGTACACCCAACAAGGTTGGATATTATTGTAATGTCAACTTTTGGACTAATTTTGTGGGTAGCTCCGTAGCTGTCTCAGTTGTCTACTATAACAACATAGGTCTTTATGGTTTTGTTGATCTTACTATTACGGCATTTTTAGTTAGTAATGTTATCAATTTCCCTTGTTAGGAAATACCACTCTGGAAGATGCTATTAATTGGATCGTTGATCACGAGAATGACTCGGATATTGACCAGATTCCTCTGGTATGATATTGATCTCTAATTAGAGTGATGCTTATGTATATTCATAGAGTGATGGAAAATTTGTAATATGTGCTTTGGTGATGCTTATGTATATTCAGTAAGGGTACAAGTTACCCTGGAAGGCCTAATCCCCAAACCTAGCTAAAGATTTCTCTTTTATCAATTGCCAATCTTACCCTTTTTCCAGTTCTAGGTTACGTTAATATAGAGAAACCAGTGATCAATGGAAAGAAGAAAATTAGTTTAATTCTTATTTATATTAGAGAAATTGATGATCAAGGGTAATGCAGGATCTATTCACTGGAAGAACAGCTTCTTGTGTGTTTTTTGCTTGAAATTTCTAAACCTTGGGCCAGATAAAACGAACAAGTCAGTGAAACTTAATAGTGCTTCGAACTGTTTCATGTATGCTTCTGGCAGTTGTCTATACAATTGAAATCTTCTCCTAACAAGATATGACTACACATAGTTTTACATTTCCATGGAAGTCCTTTTAGTAGATGTATGTTTGTTGATTACTTTCTGTTTCTTACATCTTGTAGATTTATCCTGTTGTCTGCTTTTGAAGGTCGTCTTTTACATAATATGTTGGCACTTAATCCTTACTTTGGTTAATATGCTGAAGCTGAAATCATATGGTGCATATCTGAAAACATATGGTAGATATACTTATAGTAGGCAATTATGAACCACAAAGTACATTGTTTCTCACCTTTAATGTTGAGTAAAGAAGAATTTTTGCATGATAAATTGATTATCGCTGGTGAAAATAAAGTCATCTACACTGTCCGTGTTCATTATGATGCTTTAATTGTAACTTCACTAGTGCACTCAGGTACCAATGGAAATTGATTTGGATGCTCCTAAACCATTTCTTATCACAGAGGAAATGAAGATCAAGGCCCAAAAACTGAGGTTGTTTTTTGGAATTTGTCTTGAATTCTTACCTCTTCCAACCTGAATTCTCTTGAAGTTTTGATGATAAAAAGGAATATTGTTCATCTGGCAAAGCCTTCTATGTTTTTAATTATGTTTCTTTCTTGCTTCTACTAAAGACACGTAGCCAACCAACTGAGCAAAGAGAAAGAGAAGGAACTGGAAAGAGAGGAGGAAAAGGTATATCTTGTCTTAGTATGGTTTCATCGAATGTGTGATATGTGTCACAGCTTGACGATTCTCCTTATGTAATATGTAGATTTTGATTTTCTTTAGTTCCTTTCTTAAGATTTTTTTGCATATAGGATGTCAAGACATCTCTTTAGTAAGTTTGCCATAAAGAGACTACAACTCTAGATCATGAAACTATCAGTCGTAGAAGAACATCTTCTTGTAGCTTGTTGTAGTCTTTTTGTAATCTCTAAAGGATGATGCTTTGACCAAAATTGTCGTGAGTACCATGAATCCCGGATGCTCTGATCTATGTAGGTTCATGAAATCCTAATAAAATGTTACTTATATGACATTAGTACGTTACTTGTATATGGAGGTGTCAATACATGTCACTTGGATTAGATTACAACTTACAAGGTACTTTTAGGACATCATAAATGTTACGTATGTGGTGTTCATTTGTAAGCATAATAGCCCCATTTCTTTCATTTGCATCAACATAATATGCCGATGCTTGTTAGAATATCTGATGGGTTAGTTGTAATATTTTTCATACCCTCAAGTTTATTTTTCTTTTACTTGAGGTTTATGGATTGGTTGTTTAATTATGCACCTGCTTGCATCTAGAGTTGGCGGGTAAGATATAAAACTAATGACTAATAGATGTACTTTTTGAGGGTTCCCATGTTACTTGTACGAGCTATTGCTTGCCTAATGAATTTATGGACTAAAGATTGTATGATAGCTGTCAGAAAATGTTTAAACTTGTTAAAGGGATGGAACACAGTAAAATAGTTTAGGTAAAGGCGCAAGGCCACGAAAGTAGTTTCTAGCTACATTGAACTTCGCATACGATGAGGCACTAAAGTGGTCTTTTAATATGCCACTGGATGCCCGAAGAGTTTCTTTTTTAGAGAAGCAGTAAAGTGTCTATATTATATGGCACATACAAAGTTAAATGCTTGATGCTGCAGGAGAGAATTCGAGTGGGGAAGAGAATTCTTGAGGCAAAGCAAATTGCGGAAGAAAATGCAAGAAAAAGGTATATTATAAGCTAGTTGGTTTATGAATATTGATCGTGCCTAATATCTTGATTATCGTCTTCTGGATGTCTAAGACTGGCATTCTCTGTTCCCACAGAATGAAAGCTTTAAGAAATGCAGATAAAGAGGAGGAAATAAAAGCAAGGGAGAGAATACGTCAAAAGCTAGAAGCAGATAAGGTCTTTGTCTGATTCCAGCCAGCTTTTTGTTTTAAGTTACATTGGTCACTAAAATCAGTCTGATTATGTCATACCAAAGCCACCTTTCTGGCTTCCTACTAGTCGGCGTGGAGCAAGGGGAATATGTATAAAAATTGCATCTGATAAGGATATAATGGTTTATTTGCATATTTGGTTTTTTGAGTGGGTGGCTTGAATTAGTAAGTTCGTAACTAGCTGTTTCATGTTTGTTATGAGAAAGATGCCTCTGATGACAAGGTATTTTGCTTTTCTTGGATTTGTATGCCTCTGATTTATCCTGCATCAGATTAATATAAATACCGCCCTTTGAGATCCATCAAATCACCTGGTATCTTTTAAAGTTTGATGCATGAGGATAATGAAATCAGGGCTGTGTAGCAAGTTTACCAAGAGATGGTGACACAATGCTTGGTCTTTCGATGTGTATCAGACTTTGAGGACCTGTCCTGCCAATACTGAAAGGGGATATGAAAGGCGCCACTTAGTCTGCACCTGACTGCTTGTGCTTCAAATCCCCGCCTTAATTCTGGACCTGGAAATGATTACCTAATGAAATCCAACCCAAATCCGCCCGAGAATCAAGGGTGAACTTAATCTTTTAGCCTGAAACCTGAAAAAAAAACCATTAAAAACAACCGGAAGATGGACAGGATTATATGTATTTCATTTTATATTCAAAAAAATTATTTTTCTTGACTTCTCGGACGACCAAATTTGTTTAAACCATCCAATTAAAAGCCAAAACTGCGCTTCAGTTCTGTAATCCTCTACATATATACAAAGTACAGAAAGTGTTTTCTCTTTGATATACAAGGTTTCAATTATATAAACAAGTTACTGCTTTATGGTACTTGTAGTGGCTAGTCATAAGCTAATATTAGTTTAATGTTATTGATAAGATTTACAGGCAGAGCGAAAGTCAATGCTTGGAATACAGCCTGCTTCGTCATTATCAATGCAGCCTGCATTTCATGCGGTACAGGAAAAACCAGAAAAGGTCTGCTTTTGATTGCTTTCTCCTTTTCTTTTAACTGGTGAGGATTTCCAAGTAGGAAATCTTGTTTGTATCCCTTGGCCTATAGTTAATGGATGTTTCTGAAAGGACTTCTAGATTTCTGTACTATCTACAAATATGCTAAATTTCTTCACTGAATTTCAGGTAGCAAAGCCTGTGAAATCTACTAAAAAGGCGGAGCTTCTGAGTGACTGTTTACGATATCTAAGGCGTTACCACAAGGTTAGTGGCATGGCTTTCCGATCCTTTATTTGTTTCAGCTATTTTGCAAGAAGCAGGATTTCCAGAGAGTTTCCTAAAGTCCCCTTCCTTCACCACTCATTTAAAAGGCATTATAAAATATAAAAAGTTTTAAATATAATTGACTTCCTGCAAGACAATCTTGTTCTCAACATCACTTTATGTGTACTGGCTAATGGCTATAAGCATTCATTGATAAGTTTTTGTTAACGATAGTGATTGGTGTTGAAAAATGCAGGTTTCAATTATGAACATAAATGACTTTGTTCCTGAATGCGTTGTATAGTTTGATTTGGTGGCTCCTTTTCTTAGATGAAATTCAGATTTTGGCCTGGTAGTCATGAACATAAATAATTTTTCATGCGGTGAATATAGTATACCAGTGAAAGTATAATATCTTGGGGTGGAAGCATGTCTGCACAATGAGGGTTTACACTCTTACAAGAGTGTAAATTACTCATGAAAATCAGCGCAGTATTGGGAAATATGTGGGGCATGTTCGGTGAGTGTGATTCTTGGTTACCACTGCAATATGCCTTTTAACATATGCAGAATCAATGAGTGATGTCTACTATAGGCACCCCGTGTCTGTTGGACGTTGTCTGCTGCTGTAGCTTGCACATCTTGTCTTCAGATAAATTCACATATGAAATAGCTTCTTGCTCATCATTTTAGGCTCATATGAATTTTATGATCTATCAATTCTCTCACAAATTGACAAAATGACAAGGTAACCAGTGACAATACTCGTCTTTAGATAAAAGAGTACTAGAAACAATAGTCGCTTGAGTTTTAGTTCTAAAACTGATTTGCACCAAGCCAATAAATTAGGAGCAATAGCTAGTTGAGCGAAATCTTAAGCCACTTCAAGTTTCAACGTTCCCCTCATGTAAGCTCCATCATGAGCTAAGTTCTCTAGCTGCAACTTTTTCCTCTTCGAAAGAGTATCATATATACTATATAGGCACACTATGTTTGTCCTCATAACTGTCTATTGAGTTGAAAGTGGTGATTACTGAATAATTATTATGCTACACTTTCCCATGATATATCACTTCATCTAAGTTTGATTATAGAAATGTTAACCATATATCATTTCTTTATGGTTATAGGATGAGGATGCCAGAGTAAAGAAGGCTTTCCAAACTCTCCAAATATACATTAGAAATGTCATGAACACTCCTGAAGTGGAAAAATTCAGGAATCTACGGCTCAATAACTCAGTTTTCCAGGTACACATTTCATGGATCCTAATGTAACTTCTTATATGTAAAATCCATACACTTTGGATGACAGTGCCACGTGAGATTGTCTTTGCAAGTAGTGCCATTGTCCCCACTGGCTGTATGGATGAGCTGTAACTTACTGCTGCATTCTGTTAGGCTATGGATCAGATGAACAAATGTAGTTAAATGGGACAGCAAGTGGGTTACACTTGGATGTTCCACTTTGCCTGGATGTGATGGGATGGTTTTACATATTTTTGGGCGAAACCTAGGTACATCGTACATGTGAAGGAAATGGTACAGAAAGTTGCAGAATATTAGAGGAGGATTGCCAATAGTTTTTAAAATTTAGTAGTGACAGTTCCTGTAGTTTCGTGAAAATAAAAGATGAGAGCCTAGCGGAGTCATGAAGTTCTTTTAATAATGGGGTTGTGAACTATCTGGATAGGATGATAATTCAATCGACAACCTGATGGCGTGTATCTAACCTTTTGTTCTTGTAGCTCATCTGTATGCTCTTTAGCTAACAGTCCCCCGTTTTCAAAATTCAACAGGAAAGAGTCGGCAGTCTGACTGGAGGTGTTAGGTTTCTGGAACTTTGTGGGTTTGAAAGGACGAATCAGGGGCAGTTCTTGTATCTTCCTAGGGAAAAGGTTGACATGGAAACACTAAATTCAGCGTTGTCTGTATTACACTCTGCAATGACCAATCCTTTTTTTGGAATGATATCTGTTCAACCACCTTGAAGTCCATGGACAAGGATGATCAAGACAGATAATAGCAGAACAAGGATGATCAAGACAGAAAATCTTAAAACTTTAAACACACCAAATATAGCCGTAGTGATTGTGGGATAAGCTGTATGTAACCAAGAGTGAATATACGTAGAGGACTTGTGTCACAAATTTGTGCTTGTCTATTCTGGAAGCGTGGAAAGAAAGGTTTAGCTTCTTTGTACAAAAACTTTTGCTCTTTTCAACTTTTCTAACTTATTTGGCATTCATCTCTCATATACATCAGTTTTTGGTGCTTTCTCTAGTTTCACTAGTAGCATTATATTGTACAATAGAAATGCATAGTTGACTATTTGTATTACACTGTGATGATACATAACATAGTAGAATAGGATTCTGTTATAGTTTGCTAACTTCTGTAAAATAGGACTGCATAATTGTCCAGGGTTGTAAATGAATCAAGTTATGCCATTAGACTATTCATGTGCAATTTGACTTGGTTGAGCTCAATTATCATCTTGTTAGCGGGGGAAGGAAAAACTAGAGAGAGCGAAAAAAACCTGGGTTAAAGATTAGGCTAGGGTATCTGTTTTGGTCTTAATTTTGCCTGAATTGTGTCCCTTAAGATTTCAGATACCTGTTTTCGTTGGCTGTTTAAATTCTAAATAATTTGCTTTCATATTTTTGTTGTGGTTAGTAGTTTGGTGTCTTTGTGGTTTAGTTGGTAGATTTCAAGTATCAGCTTGTTGAAATTGGTAATCAATCGTGGTTCTAGTGGGTATGGCTTTTAATTGGATATGTTAAGTGTAATTGTCTAATTAAGAATATTAAAGCAGTATTAATGTTGGATCTAGATTACTGTTGCTGGGAGTCGCTGAATTTTTTATTGAAAATGGCATTAGGGAAAGTTGTTTGACGAGGGAAGGAGAAGTAAGTGGGAGGAAGGTTTCGTGTTCTTGGGGTCTGGTTTTTGTTAGTTGTTTTTTGGAATTAACTCCAGTTAACTCTCATTTTATGTTAGCGTTGATAAATTTGACATTTTTAAAATCCATAATTTAAATATTGCTTTCCAATTTTGGGGGTTCATACAGGTTGTGACCTTTTCACAAGTTCTTTTCAACTCCCTCGTGGCATCTATATACCCCCACTTTTTATAGTCATTTTTAATTTTTCCTATACTTCATATAAGTTCGTGTATAAGCAACTACATTTGTACGCATCATGTACATAAGGAAAGCAATTGGGCGGGGTGGGTGTGGAGGATGGTCCCTCCACACGCGCACCCACATAAACTCTCGTCCCCATCTCCGCCCCACAACCCATTGCGCAGGGTAAATTTCCATATCCGTCCCCGCCGCAGCGGGTACGTATTTAAACTCATCCCCGCCCCAACACCCGCATTAGTACCCATCCCCATCCCACCACCCGCATTAGTACCCATCCCCGCTTCATACTCGCGTCATACCCACTTTATATCCGCAACTATCCTCCCAATTGTCAAACAATCTGCGACTACTACTTCATAGAATAATATAGTAAAAAAATAATTAAAATTGATAAGTTACCCAAATAGACAAATTTTAGTCTTGAGTTTTCAACTCCTCATGTTATGGGTGATGGCCTAATGGGTCAAAGCTCATATTACAAATTTACACTTTGCAAAATAAGATTATTAATAATATAAGTATATAACATGGATTTTTATAGGATTTTTTGTCAAAAACCACCTTATAAAACATGAAATTTGTGAGAAATCACCTTATATAATTTTTTTTTTTGCGAAAACAAACCTTAAACAATTTTTTTTTTTTGCGAGAACAAACCTTATGCCGAATTCCGATCATTGATCGAAGTGTTCGGCATTCACCATGCTATGTGCAAGACAAGTGACTTTTTAAACCCAACAAAATCCATGACATGGTCAATGCCGAAACTTTGGATTAATGATCGGAATAAGGCATAAGGTTTGTTCTCGCAAGAGAAATTTTGTTTAAGGTTTGTTTTCGCAAAAAAATTATGTAAGGTGGTTTCACACAAATAAATTTCATGTTTTATAAGTTGGTTTTTGACTAAAAATCCATTTTCATAATTAATATTCTAATATATAATATATTTTTTAATAGATAGAAGGGTATGAGATGGAGGAGAAGCGGGGTGGGCGGTGATGGGGCGGGTATAACATAAAATCCACACTCACTCCATCACCATTGCAAGTACGATTTTCATCCCCATCCCTGCCCCATCCCCACCAAACCTAGACCCATCTTCGCTCAAGTTGGGAGGGGATGGGGGAGGTCTCCTACTTGACCCGCCCCTCTGACATCCCTAACATGTATTTATCATAGTTTAAATAAGGAAAATTCGTCAAAAACTACCTTATAAAAATAATTTTCTTGTAAAAACCTACCTTATAGAAGAAGGTCAACACCGAAAAAAGATGGTCAGCTAAAATCCTGCCAAAATTAGCATATCACAATTTGTTGCTTTAAGATTTATTACCTCCATTTCTTTTTAATCACACTTTCCTTTTCCTCTTTGGTCTATTTCTTTTTAATTTACAAACTGTTGCTCTATCTATTTTTGGTAATATGTCCATATATTTTCTTTTCTTTTTCAACCTATGTGGTCCACTTGTTTAATATAATAACTCACCTCAAAATTTATCTCTCTACCTTATTAGTTTCTCTCTCGCTCTTTTCAATTTCTCTCTATCTATTCAGTTTCTCTCTCTCATTTTTTGACTTCTCCTTGGTAAATTTTTTTTTAAAAAGAGGGAATAGTTTCTTATAATATTTTTTAAAAGGTAGTTTTAAAAAGACAAAATCTTTCCAAAAAGAGCTTAGTAGCACCTATTATGATATTTCCTAAAATGGAAAATGTTGCACTTATTTAGAAACAGAGGAAGTATATATTTAAAAATAGAGTAGTTCCTCACAAATTTTCCTATTTATAAAATAGGAGTTAAGTACAATGTTGGGTACTCAACTTTCACTAAAGTTGCAAATTAAATAAGGTACCCTAGTTGTAAAAGTTGCATAAAATTTTTATTTCTCTTTCTTTAAAAAATATTATGTCTTTCCCTCTCCTTCCCCCACAAGGCCACCAGCCCACCACCCACCTCCTCCCAACATTCCCCCTCCATATCTCAACAGCACTGCCATACCACCACACCACCGCTCACGTCGCACTGGCAAACCACCACCACCACTGAGTTTTTTTCCTCTCACGACGCACGGAGATAAAGACATACCAAAAGAACCGGCCATTGGCAAGAATAACAAGAATTTTCTTATTTTTCTTGTAAAATTGGAAGATTCACGCAGCTTTACAATTGTTATGATATTGATTGAAGGTTATGAAACCACGAATTCAATAAAAAAAACTCACGAAAATAACAAGAATAAGCCAAAAAAATCTAGCAAAACAACGAAAAAGAAAAACGAAATTAAACTATATATTAAAAAATTACTGATCCTTGTGATTGAAATTTCCCAGAAATTCCTTGTCAAATTGGAAAATTCTCCTGGCTTTACAATCGCTCATAGATTGATGACAGGTTGAAGATAAAGAATTCAATGAAAAATAGAAAATAGAAAATCAGATGGCGAATTCATGATGGCGCTTTTGAAAATGTTTACTCCAAAACTGAGTGCGAGTTTCTCTCTCTTCCTCTACTTCTCAAAATTAATCCCCTCCACCACAAAACCCACTGGTTACTGTAAGAATTTATGAGTTTTCATTCTTGTAGATGTCAATGCCCCGCAAAATTGGGGTCGTAAAGTCCTTCACTTTCATCTTGGTTTATTTAACGTAGTTGCGCTGCTAGATGGCGATGAAGGAGAAAAATCTGTGGTGGTGTGGTGGTGACGGAAAAGAAGAGTTACTGGTGTGGCGGTGTCGTGGTGTAGTGATGGAAAAGAAGAGTTACTGGTGTGGCGGTGTCATGGTGTAGTGATGGAAAAGAAGTTAAGAAAGTGACGAAAAAATGATAATGGGGGACCTAGTAAAAATGAAGAATAGGCTCAAGAAGGGCGGGGGGAATGGTGGGAGGAGGGGGTGGTGGGCTGGTGGCCTAATGGGGAAAGGAGAGAGAAAGACATAGTACTTATATTTTCAGAAAGAGAAATGAAAATTTTACGGTTTTTTCATAGATACCTGAGTTTTTAAAAAATTCACTGCAGTGTTTTCAAAATTCATGGTGCACCCTCAATTTTATGTAAATACACCCAAATACCCTTACTGACTAACGGTGTTAACCGCCATTAGTCTTAACCGTAATTAACCCCCTAACTAAACCCTAATTAACCTAACTAAACCTTAAAATCTAACTTCTAACTAACCCTAACCTCTAACTTCTAACCTAACCCTAACCCCCCTCCCACCACACCCCGAACAACCCCAGGCAACCCCCCTCCCCCACCCCAGTCGAAATCCCCCCCCTCCCCTTCTTCATACTTCGCACTTTCTAAAGTTCTTTCTTTCTGTCTTTACTTCCATCTTCAGCGAAGACGTCGTCGACAAAGTAGTTATCATCACTCGGCGACGGGGGGTGGGGTTCTGGGCTCGCAACGGGGTAGGGGAGGGGTAGGGTTTTGGGCTCGGGACGAGGGGTGGGGGGAGGAGTGGAGTTACGGGCTCGCGACGGGGTAGGGGAGGGGTAGGGTTTTGGGCTCCGGGACGAGGGGGTGGGGGGAGGAGTGGAGTCCCGGGCTCGCGACGGGGGGGGTGGGGTTCCGGGCTCGCGACGGGAGTGAGGGGCGCGGGCGACGGGGAGTGGGGGCTGGGCTCGCAACGGGGTGCGGGTGGTAGGGGAGGGAGGGCTGGCGGGGTGGGGGGCTGCAGAGGTGGTGGGAGGGTGGAGGAGGGGGTGGTGGGAAGGTTGGGGTTAGGGTTAGAGTTTAGGATTAGGGGTTAGGGTTAGGATTAGGGGTTAGGGTTAGGATTATGGGTTAATTAGGGTTTAAAAAAGAAAATTAGGATTAATGACTAACGGCGGTTAACGTCGTTAGTCATTAAGGGTATTTGTGTGTATTTACATAAAACTGAGGGATACCTGGTGAATTTTGAAAATATGGGATGTACCTGGTGAATTTTTTGAAAACTCAGGGGTATCTGGTGGAAAAACGGTTTTATGTAAAAATAATTTTTTATCTCAAAGTTCAGTACCTTAAATAGTTTTGGTGACAGAAGTTGGATTGAGTACCTTATTTGCAACTTTTACAATCAGGGTACCTAATTTGCAACTTAGTCTAAGTTGAATACCCAACATTGAACGGGTAGTTCCTCACATATTTTCCGAAAAATAATCAACTCACACGGTCACACCTATGGTTACTATTGGTTAGTCACACGCGACATGCATAGTTTAATTAGTTTTGTCCTCTCGCTCGCGCTCGCGCTCGCTGCGTAATGCGTAGGCGTCGACTGTCACTTCTCAGTAACTATTTCTCTTTCCTTTTTCAACAAGCCCAGCAAAATCGCACTCTCAGGAAAAATACCTCACCTGTTTAAATCTCTCTCTCTCTCTAAACCTCGAATCTCCACTCCCCTGATTGTGACTTCTTCAGCAAAGTGTCAAATAAAAAGTCCCACAAAATCTAGGGTTAGGGTTTTGCGACTGGAAATCTGAATAATTTCCCACATCATCTTCGATTCTCGGGAAAATGTATGCTGATCGTTTAGAGGGAGAATCCAAGCCGTCAATTAGAGACAGGCTTAACGGAAACAACGGCGTTGGTAATTCCGTTCGCCGGAGAACCGTTATCGGAAAAAGGTTTTTTCTTTTTTGCTCTTTTTTTGTGTGGAAATTGTAATTGTGATTTATCTTTTGTTTCATTTATGGAATTCTTGGACTTAAACAAGCATGGAGAATTGTAATTATGGTGCTTTATTTTTTTTCTTTTTCCGTTTGATTTTTGTCGGATAAATTGGTAACAAGATTGTTTTAGTTGATAGTTAAATTTTTGCTTACTTTGATTTTATTGAAAATAGTGAACTTTTTGTAGTTTAAGTCTTTAAGCGTAATTTTTTTGAAGTAGAAAGCTCATGGAAAACTAGAAAGAAGATTTGAACATTTGAGAGAACTTGAGGCGTGTGATTAGGGTCTGGAGCATCATTTGGGTGCTTTTGTTAAAACCTTTTTGTTGAGCGAATAGCTGAATCATATATTTGAGTATTTGAGTGTTTGTGGACTAGAAAGTGAGTGAAGAGTATGTGGAAAGCAGGGTTATTAGTGCATATTTATGTACTTGGTTGAAATTTGAGGGTTAGTGTTCTTCATTGGATCCTTAGTGTACTGCTGCTCCGACGACTTCTTTTTCCATATGTGTTGAGGGGATGGAAAAATTAATTGGAGCTTCAAGTTCGAATAAGAGTCCGCCTTAACATCTAGTTTCCACTTATAGAATGGATCAAATGCCTCTTTGAAGCTGTCAACTTGAGAAGCTATCATATACTGGTTACTTTTATTTTCTTTAATAATTCTGAAGTAGTATTTAATTGATGAAGATTTTTGTTTCTAGTGAACATCACATAATTAGATACTCATGACCATGATTTTTCTTTTTTGATATGCTGCTCCCTCTCCGGGTGGTTCGTGGAATTCACTAGTGAAAGAATTAACTCTTCATCTTGATTAGTGCTACTAGTTATGGTGTTTATTGGTCAAATATACAGATAGAGTGCTAAATGGCAAGGTTTAGGGGTGATGATGTGGACATATACAATGAAATGCTAAATATTAGGTTTTTTTTAGCCTTCATTGTTTTTGACTTTTGGTTATTATCCAATTACTTTAGGTATGACTCTTAGCTAAGCTATGCTACTCACTACATGTATCCACTAGGATACGTGTTCGGGTGTTGGACTTGGCCATTTCATAGTAAAATTTCTATGATTTTGGTTTAAAGTGAAGTATCTAAGTGTTCAACCACGTCGGACATGACACAAGTGCATAAGGAAGTTAGAAGAGTCGGAGTAACATAGGAGCTAGGGTTTGTTTTTTCAGTTAATGTAATTCATTAATTTGAAATTATACGACATCTAGAATATAAGACAAAACTATAAGATACATATCAAATTAGAACAAATAAAATTCTGATTAGGGAAAACAACGATAGTTGACATGTGGATCAATTTGTAGTTGAAAATAATAATCAACGAACAAAGTCCCTAAACTCTCACAAGGAGAGAGATAAACCTAATATATATGGGTAATATATAACGAATACAGTCGAAGGAGACGGAAAATTGGTTATGTCTCATGCCACTCTCTGATCTAAGGCTCTTTGAAGTCTTTAATTGCCTTCTTTGTCGTGCAAGCCTTCATTTACATATGGGATTGTTGCAATTTGCAATTAGATTCAAGTAGGAGATTGGCTTTGATCTTTCATTTGTTGTTGAAAGGAAAGCACATTAGAAAGAATATTGGTGAAACTCCCACTTTTATAAATTTATATCTTTTAAAATGTAGGTCTTATTGCTGGCTTTCTCATTCCCTTTGAAGTGAGGATGCCGCTAGCGAGAAGGTTGATGGACTCTACGAAGGATTTAATTTTGAAATTATGTGCAATGTGACTTGGAATGGACTTACTTACCTCATTTAATTACATTATGATGATAGGCTTAGCAGTTAGCACCTTGGTTTTCATGAGAGTAATATTGGAAATAAATTATTTTATGCAGAGTTTTGTTCTCCTTATTATGTGGACAACCTCTGACTCTCCTTTTGGTTCTATATTTACATAAGAGTTTTGCATCAAAGGTGCGCCTCGCCTACGAGATGCGCTCCTTAGCCTTGCCCTTGCGCCTCAATGTGCCTTGCGCCTTTTAAAACTAAGCTTTTGAGGTAATAGTTTGGTGTGCTTTTATTTATGCTATAAGTCTCCTCATTTTTATTGTTGGAGGTTCAGAACGATAATCCATGTAAACTTTGTTATCCGGACTGACACCGACGGACCCTGGTATGAATTTGTGTCAGATCTGACACTCTGCATTCGGGCACCCAGTAAAGAGTAAGAGTAATAAAATTAGTCTCCAGAAACTGTAAATTGGTAATGAGTTGGTGCAGCAAAACCTTAGACGCTATCTTCCCTGTCCAATGTTAAAGAACCAATGACAAGGAAAACAGTAGCAACTAATTCCTTTCAAGTATAGGGTTCAAAATATAAACCCTAGATCTGTAAATTCAAGGGGTAATTTAGTAACTAAAGATGTTATTTGTTGGGGTTTTACTCGTGGGGCTAAGGCGAGCTGGTGCCATGGTCGGTGCTCCGGCCGATCGTCTTTTCTAGTGACTATTGTTGAAATTTCTCTTTCGTCCTCATGAGGTTGGCCTCTGCTTTCTTTTTTCTTTCCTTTTTACTCTTCTCTTGAAACGTACTGGATGACTCTTGACAGGATTCCTTTTCTCTATGCTATGCCATGTGTAGGAGCATTTTTTTTTTCCTTTTTTGTTCCTTTGCTTCCTCTTTTGTGCTGCCCTTTTTGCTGCTAGCACTAGGGCAAATCCAGTGTTAGGGCTTTAGAACTCAATAGCGTACTTGCGCATAGCATATTAACCAAGGGGCAGCCTAATCCAACTTGTGAATAAATAAATAAAAATATTATAAATAGATATATACTACCTCCGTTATTTAGTACTTGCAACATATGGAAATGACGCATGAACCATGGAGAAGGAGAAAGAGTGAAACATGGCCCATGTGATTAATAAACTTGGTGTGGTGATTGATAAAGATAAACTTGGCTGAGGGTTATTGATGGCAGAAATGGTGATGGATCTAACTTTTTCTTTTTTTTTATATATAATAATAAGCATTTGCTTTATTTACACTCTGCATGGATAATAATTTTGCTGGGAAATGATGGAGATGGGCGGGCAGGGAAGTGGAGGAATTTCACTGTCTTCCAATATGGATTACACAAAAATTTAGGGTAAGCAAGGGAAGGTGTGCAATGGCCTGCTGACCTTCCTGAGGTGGTGTAAGTCCTGTCTCCTGACAGATCATGATAAATTTTTTTCCACGCCTGAACCAGAAATTAAACTTCTTCTGCTGCCAGAGGAACAGATGAGTTTCTATTGTTTGACCCACACAGAATCTACCGTGTACGAGTTATCCACTCCGGCCTATTCCATCTGCGCTTCTATTGTTTGAGTTTCTGCTGCCATATCATCTGTCTAATCCAATTTCAGTAGATAAGCCTCTGCCCCCATGAGTATTCAACACTAAAGCCTTAGATAAATCTATCCCACAGGTCCAAAGTGTTTAGCATATCAGCTCTCTGTGGATGACTGGATCTGGATGTTTTTTTGTGATTGGAAAGGAAACTTTGCATGCCTTCCCGAAGCTTGCAAGTTTCTCCCTTCCCTTGTTATGCTAGATGATTTGTGAGTGTGCTTTGTGTTCCTTTTCATGCTTGTTTCTACCTATGTCCGCGTTATTCGAATAGAACAATATATATTCGTAAAATTTGAAATGTATATGATCCAATGTCATGTCAGCGCTGTCTTGTGAATGTGAAATCAGATTTTAATTCTCTCTAGCATGGGTACATCTTCTAGGTCACGTATTCGTACCCGCACCCGTACCGATACAATACATTTCGTGAATATGTGTAGCCATGTCCTCGTATGTCGAAATTTTGCTGTTTTCCGTCCCCGTACCCGTCTCTATGCAACTTATGATTTTATTGGCAAAAGTAGAACTCAAAACCAAAATGTTTCTTGGCTTGCTGTTAGTAGGTAAGCTTTAACCAGTCTATGCCTAATGCCTTATGGGGTCAAGAATAAAGATTTGGAAGATGTGCACTGATGGTAATTTTGCTATTACTCTTTCCATCCACCAAAGCCTCTCCGATTTCTTGTGGGCACACGTATTAAGGAAAACTTTTGTGGTTGGTCTCTGTTGAGTAAAGTTAAGAAAAAGTACAATGCAAGTGGCTTTTATAAGTTAATGGTGGAGAGAGAAAAATGATAAAAAAGTAATGAAGGGAAAGGATTGTATTATTTCAATTGGTGGGTCTAGTCCATATAAGTAATTGGACCAATCATGAATGGTTAAATGGGAAAAGCTTTGTGGGATGGAGGGAGCACTTGTAAGTTGTGTCAGAAGTTTTAATGGCTTTAGTATATTACATCATGTGGTAAATTATATTTACTACTGGAGTCATGTATGTTGCAAAAGTCTGATGAATTACATATTTTTTTGGTTTTGATTATGTATTCATATACTTGCGTACATATGTCATGGAATACCACATATGCTATTGTGCTATAGGTCTAAATATGTCATGCGACCACAAGTTATGCTAGACTTTATAGTTTATTCAGTGGACAATCTTTGGATATTCTCTGAATTGTTGTATCCATATCTGCAGGCAGAGGCAAGATGACAAATGGGAGCATGATCTTTACGATGATGAGCAGTCTAATATATGTATGGATCAGCTGAGCCATTTACTTAGTACTAAGTTTCCTCATTTATGTTTTATAGACAACATTGGGTTTGACACTGTCAATTGACTTGAAGCGCGAAAACTTGGTGGAGGTGATCTACGTTTGAAGCTTCAAAGGAGGAGCTCTCAGCATGATACCCAAGGTGGAGGTGTTCGAGATCTGCGTGAAAAATTGTCTGGTTCAATGCATTCACAACCAATAAATAAAGATCCCCTGAAGCCCAAACCTGAACCAGAGGCTGCTAAACCTGCTAGAAGAAGTGTCATTGTTGCCACACCTGTTGCAGAGCCCAAGAAAGTTCCCAACTCAACTTCAAGGAAGAAGACTCAGCAGAAGGTGATATTTTCTTTCTTTCACGTACTTTATCTGCGTTCTGCTTGTGTTGCACCTTTCTTTTAAATTCTTTGAAGAATTGATTGATTGTATGAATATTAGCAGAATAAGTATGCAATATTCTTTCATTTGATAAGGGTGATTGCGTTATGGATCTATAGGACTGTTGAACTTATTTGCTGACTGCTTTGCTGGATGGGAGAACATTATCCCTGTCAAAGGATTATTATATTCATTCTCTTGATCTATATCTTTCTTCTTGCAGGCTGATTCATCAGTTGATGGATTTCTTCAGTCCTTGGGTCTTGAGAAGTATCTTATTTCATTTCAGGCAGAGGAAGTAAGTACCAGTTGCATGTGATTGTGTACCTTGACTACCTTCCACATTTTCAGTGAGTCTTAAGAGCTGAATTTGGTTTTGTCTTCAGGTCGATATGACAGCCCTTGAACACATGACCGACGAGGACCTTAAAGCAATGGGAGTACCGATGGTAATGTCTACTGAGTACTGAATGCTGAGTTGTTAACCTGTCATGTATTGTTCTAATGTCCATAGCATGCCCAGTACTCACTACTCAGGCCACAGTGACGCAATGCTTATTTGATATTCAACTTAATCTTGAAAATTTGGAATTAGGTTAGAAATTTTTTCTCTGTTGATGATTTTTATGCAATGTGCGAATACTTTGAGGGCGCTATGCTTATCTCAGAATATACATTCGTTTAACTTCGATGGGGTTGTGTGCTAATGTGTATTTGCAATCGGAAATCTTGGTAGGAAATTGTGCTAGCCTAGATACTTTGGGAAGATTAGGTTTTCCAGACTTGTGTTTTTCAACGAAATTTCAACAAACTTGGGGATCATTGAGAAACCTTATCGTTTCACTTGATACTTATTGTTTTAGGACTTGATAGCAAAGATAAGTAAGAAAGAAATCAAGGAAAACGAGAAAACCTCCGGGTTCGCAAAGCAAAACAACCACCACTTTCACCAACCAAACAACCACCAATCTAAGGTAATAATAGGAAATTGTGCTTGCCTAGATACTTTGGGAAGATTAGGTTTTCCAAACTTATGTTCAAAGAAATTTCAACAAACTTGGGGATCATTGAGAAACCTTATAGTTTCACTTCATTGAGAAAGCCATCTTGGATTGAGTAAGCACCGCTCCATCTTTTCCTTCAATCATCATAGTTGCAAAATCTGCATCCTCATATTTCTTTAAGATGACTAAACCCGAGAATTCTTGCTTCCATGGGAGATAGCATAAAATATTAAATATCTCCTTGATAAGGCATCTCCAACAGTGCTAGAAACTCTAGTCTTATATATTAAGAAACAAAATTAAATGACTGGAGAAATTTCACCGATTTAGCGTGCCTAGGATTGAGCTTGTACTTCCCATTTAGCATGCATAGGATTGAGCTTGTGCCTCTGAATGAAGTACGCATTAAGCAGACTTAATGAGTCTAATGCCCCAAAGCTCTAACAATAGCATAGAATTCCTTGTCATAAGTGTTATAGTTGAGCCTCGAATGATTAAGCTTTCACTGAAATATGATATTGGCCTCCCTCCTTGTGTAAGAACAGCTCCAATCCCAACTCCACTTGCATTACATTGTACTTCGAACACTTTATGAAATTTGGTAATGCTAAAACAGTAGCCGCAATAAACTTGTCTTTAAGTGTCTTAAATGTTTTCGTGCTGAAAAATCACAAAAAACAACTCTTTCTTGATGCACTCAGTTAGAGGAATAACAAAGTGCTGAAATTCTTTATAAACCTCCTGTGAAACAAAGTTAATCCATGAAAGCCTCAAACCTGTGTGATGTTTCTAGGAACCAGCCTTAACTTAATTGCTTCCACCTTGGATTCATTCATAACTTAATTGCTTCCACCTTGGATTCATTCATAACTTAATTGCTTACATTAGCCAGTTTGTAGATTGGAATTTTGGTGAAAGTAGCAAGTGGTAGTGGACCTTCATAGTGTCAGAGTTGATTGTTGTGGCTATCATGAGTTTGTGACGAGGGGTGCTTAGCTTGGATGCCATTGCCAGGTGATAGTACTGATGATGGGTACTGATAAGGTGGCTGGTGCATGATTCGAGAATATGGTTTCGGTCGCGGAAACGATCACGGTTTTGCTGGAACTGAATATATACATTTATCTCGGATCGCGTCATGATTTTCGCGCACAAATTCATTTTACAAGTCTTTCAATGCTTTTAAAATTATTATAATCTTTGTATTATTATCATTATTATTAGTGAACTATGACACTAAAATAAATAAATAAAACCTTGTGTACTACTCGTATTTTCATTGAAAGGTACTATTACAGAATACTGTAATTGATAGTGGAAAAAGAAGAAAAAGGAAGTTACGTGAGGTGAAAATAAAATAAAAAAGACAAAAAAAATGACTAAGAAAATAGAGGAGTGCAAATTGCACAGAGTGGGGAACATAGACCATTCTTTAAAAAAATACTTTCTCCATTTTTTTTTACTTACAACGGTTTGACTTTTACACTATTCACAAACTCTACGTAGTTTATCTTTGGTGATTTATAGTTAAGGAAAAATATATTTATGTCGGATCTTGTTAGATTCGTATCAATGTAATATTTTTACTTCGAAATATTCTTCGTATGCATCTAGAGAGATTTGGCTGTATGGGCAAGGTGCTGACGGAAGTAATTTTTTGTGAGATGGACTTGTGTGTCAACAATATCCTGCCCAAAGCTTTAAAAATTATGTATTTCATTACTGCTCTCAACTTTTTGAGGGAGAAGTGTTGTGTACATCTTAGAGCAATTTGGTCCTACCCAATTTGGCCCATACAGCCGCAATTTTCAAACCTTTGAGAAGCCATCCTTTCCTTTTTCCTGTTCTGATATTTCAGGGTACTTAAAAGGCTGTGCAAGTTAGTTTTCTCTGTTCTGGTGTTGGCATTTTAATAGCCTTATATGAATTAACTGAAGTGGGAGCCTTTTCCCGCTTTCTGCTGCTTACATTGCGAGAACAAGATTAGTTGGAAGAAATAGTTCAAAGAAATAATGGGTGTTCCGTGGGGAAGAAACCACACCCAGTTCCTTTAAGATGCTCTAATATTTTGGGTTCGTCTGTTCAGAAACACCAAAGTTCGATCTAGTGACATGTCCAACTGTCTCCAAAATTATCTTTCTCAGATATAGTAGGAAAGAGGGCAGGGATTACTTGGGGGAGGAACTTCATTTTATTGCGTTCCTTGATAAATAAGGGGAAGTGAGGGACAGGAGAGAAAGAGACAATCATGTTATAATGCTTTAATATTGTGGAGTCATTGTGGGCAATGAAATTTTGTCATAATATTGCTCAGATTTAGAGTGCTAGGCGATTAGGCGTCATACTTTCTTGTTGCTTCTCCAACCCAGCCCAACTTAGCATATCAAACTCTTTTCTTTTCTTTTTTGGTTGGGGGGGGGGCTAAGGACATCGCCACCCCAAGATCCCCTAATGGGGTTTGATTCCATGACCTCACATCATGCTGAACATCTAGGCCAATACTACTTGTTTCCTTTATTATACACAAAAGTAGTTCCTTTTTTTTTTAAGCCTATGACATTAATGTTCTTTGCTGTTTGTTACAGGGTCCGAGAAAGAAGATATTGTTGGCATTGAGTTCAAGGGGTTGAGATGGGGAGTGAAGCTAATTGTTTTCTGATCTATCCCATGAGTTTTGTTGACAACCCTGTTCTCTGCAGTCCACTGTTGGTGGCGCTGTGTTTTACTTGGTATATATATTCCTGCTGGCTAAATGTTGTCATTTTTCAGTTTGACAAATTGGTTTGTACTGAGGAAGCCCCAGGGAGCTTCTTGTTGACGTAGGTGATATTTGTAGGAAGGGTAGGTTGAAACTATATCAGCAATTTGTCTTAAATGTTACTTTAATATTTTAAAATATTTAGTTGGTTTTTTTTCTTTGAATCTTTAGTGCTGTTACTACTCTTTTACTCTGACCAATCGTTTTCATTCGATGAAGCTGTATATTCCTATCAATATTAGGATTTTTTGTCCCAAACTACCTAAACTTTTTGACACTTTGCAAGAAACTACCTTAACTAAAGTAAAATTGTCCAAAACTACCTTAAATACCATAAACCACTGTTGACAAGTACCAAAATGGTTTACCTACCCGTTGACCATGGTATTTTGTTCATTAAAAATCATGTGTCAGCACGTGACTTCTTTTTTATCATCAATCTCACCCAATTTACCCATCTTCCCTCCTAAACTCACACAGTCACACTACCCATCTTTTTTTTGAGGGAGGAGGAAATGTTCTCTGAAAAATAATGGTAGGTCGGTGAGAATAAATTATGGTGAGTCAGGGGAAAAAAAAGAGAATAGGTAGTGTGACTGTGTGAGTTTAGGAGGGAAGATGGGTAAATTGGGTGAGATTGATGATAAAAAAGAAGTCACGTGCTGGCACATGATTTTTAATGAACAGAATACCATGGTCAACTGATAGGTAAACCATTTTGGTACTTGTCAATAGTGGTTTATGGTATTTAAGGTAGTTTTGGACAATTTTACTTAGTTAAGGTAGTTTCTTGCAAAGTGCCAAAAAGTTTAGGTAGTTTGGGACAAAAAATCCTTTTTTTTATTGTAAAATTTGAAAATTTTACTTGAGACGTGATGCCTCTACTCACGGTTTTGTGAAAAGGTGTCAAGGGAGCTTGGACAAACTATGTACGTCGATTATTATAATTGTGAGCGTCAACTGATTAGGGCCCGAGGACGAATACTGTTTCATGTCAAGTGTAACACCCCGTAATTTTCCCTCTTTATTTTTGGTGTTAGTTTATTTTAAAATGATATTCTTTTCGTAAAGAAAATAAATAATTTATTATGATCAATGATTTTTATTCTTTATAATTTGGGAGCCGAATTATTATTTTATTATATGGTGTGTTAATGTGTGCATTATATTTATATTTATAATATAATTTACGGTTTTTTCACCATATACCCCTGACAAATTTTTTTTTGCACCATATACCCTTTCAACTTTTGAAATGCACCATATACCCTCGACGTTTCAAAAAATACACCGACATGCCCTTATGACTAACGGCGTTAGAGTTCCGTTAGTCATTAGGCCCTAATCCTACCTCTAACCCTAATTAACTAACCTAAATCTTCCCCTAACCCTAACCCTAACCCTAATCTAATACACTAACCCTAACCCTAACTTTAACCACCCCTCCCCCACCCCCTCACCACCACCCCCCCCAACCACTACCCCCAACCACCACCCCCCTCACCACCCGCCGACCCCCTTCCCCACTCCCTCGCCGACCCCCTCCCTTTCCCCACTCTCTCCCGCATCCCCGCCGACCCCCATCTCCTTCCCCGCAACCTCGCCGACCCCCTTCCCCTTCCCCACTCGCAGCCCCGCACCCTCTCCCCCTTTCGCCGCTAACCCCCCCCCTTCCCCCGCTAACCGTAACCCCCTCCCCCTCCCCCTCCCCTCCCCCGCCGGGTTCAATTCGAAATCAATAATTGAGTTCAATTCCCGCAAAATCGCGCAAGCTATTGAACGCCTCCATAATCGTATTTCAATGTTGCGGGTTGTTTTTGAACTCAAAATCGCGCAAAAGGACCGCGAAACGTTAGGAATTCCCAAACAAATCGTGATTTAGGATGTTGAAACGCTTCGTCATCATCGGTCTTGGGATGGATTGAATTTTCCGGTGATTGCGAAACCCTTGGTTGCCGATGGAGCGCGAAATCGTATAAAATGTCGCGGTTTACAATCATGGAGGATTAAGTAATCTAAAACCTCCAATTGTTCGCGGGAGTTTGTTAATCATGGAGGAGTGATATCAAGGCGTATGTAGTAGGAGAATGCGTGAACTGTGTGAAGAGGAAGGGGAGGGGGTCACCGGGAAAGGGGGAGGGCGACTGCAGTGGTGGGGAGGGGGGCTTCGGGGGGGTGTTGTTGAGGGGGTGGTGGGCCGGTGGGGGTAAAGGGGTGGGGTGGTGGTGGGGGTAAGGGGTGGGGTGGTGGTGAGGGGGTGGTGGGGCGGTGGGGGTAAAGGGTCGGGGTGGTGGTTGGGGTAAGGGGGTGGTGGGGGGTGGGGGTGTTAGGTGTTAGGGTTAGGGTATTAGGGTTAGGGTTAGGGTTAGGATTAGAAGTAGATTTAGGTTAGTTAATTAGGGTTAGGGTAGGATTAGGGCCTAATGACTAACGGAACTCTAACGCCGTTAGTCATAAGGGCATGTCGGTGTATTTTTTGAAACGTCGAGGGTATATGGTGCATTTCAAAAGTTGAAAGGGTATATGGTGCAAAAAAAAATTTGTCGGGGGTATATGGTGAAAAAACCGTATAATTTATTAGAATTATTTTCATTATTAAGTATTTTCAAAGTTTAGGCGCGATTTAGGAATTAACCGTTTTATCGCGTATCGGGCTTTCGGAGCATGGATCGTTGTTGAATTTGGACCGAAAGTTTTGTGTGGGTGTTGGGCTTGGGGCAGCCGGCCAAGTGGAAGAAATAGGGGAGCCTTCTTCTTTCTTTTCTTTTTATTTTCCTTGTGACTCTTGGTAGTTTGTAACTCCTATAACCCCCTAATTATTCTCCTTCATTAAAACCCTTTATTTCAACCATTAAACATCCATAAAATTCTTATTTTTATTCAAAGAAGTTCAGCCTCATTTGCATTTATCACCTACCGTTTTTCAAGAAAAGGGAAGAGAGAAAAGGAAGAGGAAAAGAATAGAAAGTTCAACCCGGTTTTTCCTGTCGCACCTTCACAAAAATAACCGTAGCCGGAGATCTAACTGTTGGATCGTTTTCATTTTTGGACACAACGTTTATAACGTCTTGTTCTACATTCTGACCGGAGCGATTTAGAATCTGAGCTTTTGATCATCGGGAATCATGGTCGTAACAGAGCAGTGCGAAACAAGAGTTTTCAACGTTCAAGAAGAAATGCTTAGTGACTTGTTGCTACAATTCTCGTTTGTTATGCCTTGGGGTTAGAAGAGGATTTGGATTGCATGCTTAACTCGTGATTGTCTCTTTAGACTCAGCTCTCCTCCCGACGATCCAGGTAACTAGTTGTTATCTTAGAACCATAGTGATTAGGGTATTATTCGGTATTAGATTAATACGTTAGGAATTATCTAAAATACTTTTTGAATGATATTTTTGACGAAATTTTACATGAACATACGTGACACATGCTATGTGAATACTGTGTAGAGAAAAATTATTTTCGCATGATTTTTAATATTTATTTGATTTAATTAGTATTTTGTGCGTTTTTGGCTAAATTTCATAATAATTATTGAACGACTGTTAAAATTGATGAAATCATTTTTCTTAGATCATGTTACATGCGTATAATGTATTCCATGCCTTAGAATAATTTTTATCTACTGTTTACTGTTTTAGTTAATTGATATATCTGTTTTTGTAATTTCTGTTCAGTCAGTATATAATTCACGAAAATTATTTATAGAGGCAGAAAAATTAATTTATTTGAATAATATGTATTTCCGTGAGTTTTTACATGTTATGTGAATTTTTGGTAATTTTTGGGCGTCTGTTTATATTTTTAATTATTATAATGGCTTATTTGAGGAATCTGTATATTAACTGTTAAAAATACTTTTTGAGTCCGAAAATTATAAATAAAAAATTGTACCATGTCAGTAGAGCTATTAGGGTTATATGATAATTTTTGTGTGATTTTACTGCTCGAAATTGTAGATTTCATAATTATTATGGTGTTTTTGTAATGAAATTGAGGACACACTATTAAATTGTTTGAAGGCTTGTAAATCAGATATAATTTATAATTTAATATATTCTGGGTTGATGATTTTCAGTAGTATACAGTATGCATCATTTGAGTAACCACATGTTTAGGTTTGATTTATGGAATAAAATGATTTAATTGTTATTACTCTTTTAATGAATATGATTTAGAGTTAATTGGTGATGTATTTTGATTGAAGTGTGGTTGCTGTAAAAATTAGTATAATATCATTGATGATGTTTAGAGATGATTAAGTTTTATTGTGGGAGATATTTGTTGAAAATTTGTAAGTGATTTATTTTGAGGATTTTTGAAGAATTACTTTTGATGAATTATGGGTATAAGGCCGGGTGGCATCCCTTTTGACGAATATTTTTGAGATGAATGATACTTTGATGATATTTATGAATTGTGATTTTTATTTTTTTTTGAGATAAGAATATCCGGTGGGATAGATGTAGTCCCCGGTGAAGAACATGCCAACCACCTGGTTTGCGAACTAGGGGTAAGCCTGGGTTAATTGTTGTCGTCCGAGAGGTCAGGGAGTTCTGCGTGTTCTACCCTGCATCGGGAGTTTGGCCATTCTTAGACACAGGCAGTGGGGAACGTAAGCCCATAGGACCGACTGGAGATTGCGATCTGACAAACCTTAGGAAGTGATTTGCGAATCACTAGCGTTCGGTTTCTGTCTCAGTCACTTGTTTTACCTATACTTTTATTTTTTTTTCTAAAAGTACTCTTGAGATGATTTATTTATTTTTATCCAACTCATTTGCTATTTATTATTCATTTGCGTTGTTTGTGAGTTATATGGAAGTGGATGCATATTGTAGTTAACTTGACTTAATTATTTCCTTTCTTATTAATCTATGTCTGAATCGTACTTTGATTGCTTTTGTTCTGGGAGAACTGCTAGTTACTCCCCACTGATTGTGGATATTTGTTGTATATTTTGCAGGTTTTGTTGATGGGGATTTTCTTTGATTTTGGGCTCGGGTTGAGATGCGAGAAATAATCTATTAGGGGTTTTAGTTCTAGAATTCTCTTTAGTTTGAGATAGTTTTTTTTTCATTTCGATTTTAATCTAAGTAATTAATTTACTTATAGTATTTACTTATGTTTGTTTTTATCACTTAGTTATATAAACAATAATCTTGTAGTAGTGACATTCCCAGAAGACGATGTTTCCGCCATAGTCCTATTAATTATATTATTATTTCTTTCTTTTCCGCCTTTGAAATTCTGGGGTGTTACATCAAGTGTTCATTTTAAGGGAAAAACTTTGTCTATCCACTAGGTAATCTGCCCACTTGAGATAGACATTAATAATTAGTGCAATTCAACTTAGTAGAATTAATTATTTTTTATTTGTCTATTTCTAATGGGTAGTCTACCCAATGGGTAGATATATCAATCTCCTCATTTTTAAAAGGGCTTTTAAGTTTTCACCCGTCCATGTAACCACAATTTCTTTTGGATGTATGACAACTTTGCCTTGCCTGCGCAAAATTAGTATTTGCCAGTGCATGAAATGCACGCATGAGGGAGACATGTTGGACTGTGATGACCATATGCCATGCAACTCTTCACCTAAGAGATGCCAATCTGGTGAATCGTTTGGATTCTGGTTATACCATGTAGGATTTGAGATTAGGAAAACAGGGTCAGTTGCCATTTCAAGGCTTGGTTTGTCATTGACTTCCATTCTTTTAGGGTGCATTTGTCTTATGAGGACTTAGATCCAAAATGAGCAGCAAGTCATGCTGTTAGAGTTTAGACGAAACAGGTTTACAATTTTGGTGTTAATCTAGATCTGAAAAATATCACTTAACGAGAATTGCCAGACTTGCCAGCAATAATAGCTTGAAAGTTTGAGTTTTGAACCAGAAATGTCATCTTTAACTTAAAGAGACATGTACCCTTGTAGACCAAAAAGTTTCAGGTTAGGATCCATATGTACTTGAAGAAATTTTTACTATTTGTCGTCACTTGAAGAATATTACTTCTTGACTGTGTTTCATGAGTTATTGATAACTTCAGAAAAATTGGAGATGATTTTTCAAAGATCTGATTTAGGGGCCATTTTTTTGGGGTTATGCAACATTTAAGCCTATCATAGCTAGTTACACCAATATTTATGAGAGGCCTATACTCTATCCTAATCACATAAATACATGCTTGCCTCCAAGCTCTACTTTGGGTTCAACAATAGGGTTACACTTGTGTCAACATCAAGACTGATTCAGGTTTTCTCATTCAATACATCAAGTCAACTTCAATGCAGATATCACAGTCAAATCACAAATGGGCCATAGAAGATGTTCGACGGATAGCACAATCTCTCTATTGGTGTCGAGTTACGAAAGTGTCAAGGAACCAAGTTCAACAAGCTCATGGCCTGATAAAACACTGCCGGGTAAATTAGATTCCTTTATTTAGTTTGTAATCTTGTAAACTTCTTTGATGTCAAAAAAAATATCCTATGGTGGCTATACACATACACATGCTCGCACGCACACCCGTAAGATCAAGAGGTTATCATTCTTTTCAGGTAGAATACTGTCTTAACGCAACAAATTTTGCACGAAGAAATGCTACTCTTGGTGCCTATGAGATTAATAACCCGAATATAAATATTTGATGCATAGTCCATGATGTTAAGAAATGAAAATCAAAAAGTTTTAAAACGGTTACGAATTAGGAATTTCTCGAATACAGATCATATGCTTCATGTGACAAACAACAAAAATCCAGCAAATAGCAATAACGAGTTCATCATTTGAGACAACCAATTTAACTAGAATTTCGGTTATCCATAAATCTCAAGACCAATTCTATAACCCAACTATGAAAAATCCGACTTTCGAATATCCATTAATCCTCAAAACCGAACTTATAACCCAACAATGAGAGATCAAAACTTTGAACATCCATGATCCCCAAGACCTATTTTATAACCCAATTATGAGAAATCAACAATAAAACTAAATTATCATGAGAAGATCACTTAATCCCAACATATGTTCACTACTTTTCAAAAATTAGAAGTTCTAGAATTCACTCATTCTATTCAAAATAACCACAATTCCTAGAAATAGACTGAAAGTAAAACTTGAATCAAGGAGAGAAACCAATTCCTATCGAAGCGGATATTGAAAGAGGAGAGAAGAATTGGAACATTGTGTGTGAATTTAGTGAGGGAAGTTTATAAGGAAGAAGAGGTCGAAGATGAAGAAATTGGTGTCGTTTCCGTAAAGAATGCAGAAGATGGAACATTGAGCATTCACATTCATTAACCTCCCCATATTTTCTCTCACCTCACCTCATTAATCCAAATCACTTTCCACTAACTTTTTCATCTACCCTTCCCATTTCACAATTCCATACCTACACTCATGAGGTTCCCCATTTACCTTCTCACTCCAACTCTTCCATTAACCTCCCCATATTTTCTCTCACCTCACCTCACCTCATTAGTCCACATCATTTCCCACTAACTTTTTCATCTACCCTTTCCATTTCACAATTTCATACCTACACTCATGAGGTTCCCCATTTACCTTCTCGCTCCTACTTTTCCGTACCCCCACTACCTTTCTCTCTCTTATTTTCCATATCCCACCAATATTAATTAAATAATTTAATTTATCACATTAGTTTTAGATAATATTAATTAAATCAAAATATGATAATTATGTTAAATAATTGCCTTCTAATAATCAAATTCATTCGTTAATTGTATTACGTTAACAAAAGCGTTATTTTCAATTACTGTAGTTTAATTGTTCATTGCTAATTACACTAATTGACCCGATTAATGTCAATAATTATGATGATTGAGATCCATAATTATCAAATAAGATTTATGAAATACTTAATAAGTGATTTAAATGAGAAATTATGTAATTTTTGAAGTGTTGAAAATATGTCAAGATTGTTCTCTATTTATAGAGGATAAAAAATATGGTCGTTGGTATAATTTTTTGTAATTCCATTAAATTAAAAAAAAAGTTATGGCAATTTCTGTAAACGGTAATATTACGTTGAAAAAGTTAAAGAGAGTGACAAATGGCAAAGCGTGAGTGGCTCCAAACCTGGCGCGTGTCATAAGCTGCATGCCATGACAAATGGCGTGATTTCATTGGCCAACATCAGTTTTTTTTCTAAAAAAAGGAAAAGTTGCTAGAGAAACGTGCCACACGTGAGAAGGAGAGAAGAGGGGATCGGTTGGTCCTAGCCACATGTTCCCATGTTATTTGCCCCATTATCAGAACCCTCCCTCTTTGTTGATGCTCCACTCATTATGGGAAGCATCCAACAATGGTGGGGAGTTCATTTTTCCCCTTTTCTTTTTGGGAAGCATCCACAATGGTAGGGAGGTCATTTTTTCCCTTTACTCTAAAATGGGGAGGGTAATTTCCTACCATTGTAGTTGCTCTTACATCCCGTTTGGTAAGAGGCCATAAATGGTGGGAATGGTAATGCATTATAGTGTAAATTTGTACTAGAAATCCAATGTCATTACCTATGGTAATGCTACTTCATCCCAAGATATCCAATTTCTTCCTAAAATTTCATTACTATCATTTACCACTTGGGAAGGTGGTATTGGGTGGTAATGGAAATTTATAATAGGAAACCCATGTTTTGTGATAAAATTTCATTCCCATGGTCATAGGGTTGTTCAGAGTGCGGTTTGGACCGCACCAAACCGCAACCCAAACCGTTTTTTCGCGGTTTGGGTTGGTTTGCGGTTTCAAAATTGCAGTTTGGGTTATTGTTGTATTCCATGTTTTGATGATGCCAAATACTTAGGTTATTATATAGTTTTTATTTTGTGAAAAATATAAAATCCAAAAATAATGTAATGTTTATTTTTGCATTTATATCTTGTGGTGAAAGATTATTTATTGAATCTAAGTCAATATATTATTTTATGCACTTTGAATTTTTATTATAAGATATGTTTGATATATCTAGTAACTTAGAATCTTTGGATAAAAGATTCTTAGTTATTAGATGGCTGTTGCTTTGCTTTATAATAGGTTAAAAAGTGTGTGGCATATTTTGTGGAACAACTTCCATGAAGCTAGCTAACTGTTCCAACAAACTCGCTGGAGATACTCCCACTAACGGCTAGTTGAGGTTGGTTTATTTCCGTTACAATAAACGTGGAGGAAGTGCAGCGAAAATAGGGCAATGATCTTTACTTTACTACAAGCTCACATCATGGAGAACGTGGAGCATTTTATTTCCAGAAGAACAAGAAATTGTAGCAGCTATATAAGGAAGAAATTACTTAGAGAAAAATATAAATTTCTTGAGCGAAAAATTGAGAATTACTTAGAAAGTTCTTCTTGTAATTTCCTCTGTTATTCAACAAGCATACTTTGTAATATTCATAGTGTTTGGGTAAGAGAAAATTCAGAGAATATCCTTGTAACCAAGAGAGATAAAGAAAGAGAGAAAAGAGAAGACTTTGAGTGAAGTCAAAGCGAGTGTCATCAGTTCAGGGGGAACTGAGTGACTGGGAACAAGTTCCTAGAGGAACAGAGAAGGTCTATTAATAGGTTGTAAAAAGATCGAGTCTTTTGGCCTATTATAGTAAAGAGAGTTTGAGTCAAAATCCCTCGTGGTCAAGGTTTTTCTTCCTATTGGGCCTAAGAATTTTTCCTTGTAAAAATCTTGTGTGTTTGTCTCTTTCTACTTTTAGTTTGTTTTAATTCCGCAATATAATTCGAAAATTTTCCCTCTACTACAATTCACTCCCCCTCTTGTAGTTGATCTAGTGTTCATACTAGAATAACAATTGGTATTAGAGCCTAGTACCTCTAGAATCAGCTAACACTGAGGAGATTGTATCTGGGACAATGAACACTACGGGAGAAAAGCTTGATGAAGGGTATTCAACTCAACGCCCACCTATGTTCAATAGCAAACATTGTCCATACTGGAAGAATCGTATGGAAATATTTATCAAAGGAGAGAATTACCAAGTATGGAAGGTAATTAAAATTGGTGACTTTGAAGTCACAAAGAAGAACGAGAAAGGGGAGTTGGTTCCTAAACCCCTTGCCGAGTTTGACAAAGAAGACTTCGACAAAATGGAAATGAACAACATGGCCAAGAAGCTACTCCATTGTGGTCTTGGTCCCCATGAACACCACCGAGTCATGGGATGCAAGACTGCTAAGCAAATGTGGGAACTCCTTCAAATCACTCATGAAGGAACAAGTGAAGTGAAACGATCAAAGATCGATATGCTCATGCATAAGTATGAATTGTTTCACATGAAACCAAAGGAGCCTATTCAAGACATGCTCACTCGCTTCTCAAACATCATAAACGAACTTGAATCTCTGGGAAAAATAATCTCTCCTGAGGAACAGGTTCATAAGGTACTAAGGAGTCTACCACAAGATGAGAAATGGATGGCCAAGACAACGACATTGTTGGAAATCAAGGACTTCACAACGTTCAATATTGAACAACTTGCTGGTTCCTTGATGACCCATGAGTTACATCTAGAAACTCATGAAACTGAATCATCAAAGCCTAAGGCTCTGGCTCTCAGGTCAGAGGAACAAGAAGATTCAGAAACTGATGATGAAAAAGCTGCGATGATTGTAAGAAGATTCAAGAAATTCTTCAACAAGAATTACAAAGGAAAGGTCACAAAGAAACCAACGAAGCTAAGTTGCCATAAGTGTGGAGGCCTTAATCATTTCATCAAGGAGTGTCCTCAATGGGATAACGAGAAAGCAAAAGGGAAATACAAAGAGAAGGGCAAGGAACAACAGAAGTCTTTTTCAAGAAATGATATGAAGAGAGCCATGGTTGCATCATGGGGAGAGTCTGACTCAGAGGAGGAGCAGGAACAGACTGAGGAAGAAACTGCCCATCTGTGTCTCATGGCGAATATTGAGGACAAAGTGGAAGCATAAAACCCCAAGGTAAGTTTTAATGCCATTGAAGAGGAACTTATAGAACTTAATAAAAGCCAATTACTAAAACTTTTATTAGAAATCTTAGATGACTACAAGGAAGTTTGCGCAAAAAGAGATCAAGTAACAAATGCCTTGAAAGTCACTAAGAACCATTCTAATTGGCTTAACACATTAAAATGTGATACTGAAAAAAAGATTCTTTGAACTTTTTGACAAGTGTAGAGTTTATCAAGAAGCATTTGAAAAGGTTAAAAATGATAATTATCTTTTGAATTTGAAATTGACAGAATTGAAACTGTGTGTTCCTGAAGGAGCAGTCTCTTCAAATAATACCAGAATGAATGCTGAAAATTTGAAAACTGACTATGAGAATGTTTTACAAGAAAATTTGGTATTAAGGAAAAAACTGGAGTCCTCAAGGAACAAGCTTCCTGACCCAGTCACATGGATACAAAAGTATCAAAACAAAGAAAGAGATGGTCTCGGTTTCAATCACAAGAAAAAGAACAAAAAGAAAAAATATGTTGATCTGTCAAATAGTAAAATATGTTCTTACTGTGGGAACAGTGGTCACATTGTGTCTGACTGTTCCACCAGAGAAGAACGTATTGAAAGGAACACGTACCTAGTGAAACAGGTTTGGAAAATTAAGAAAGACTCAAGTCCAACAAAGAAACCCAGGTTAGGCTGGGTTCCTACCACTAACTAGTTTGCTATGGTACAGGCTGAAGTGAGGGAGAACAACCTGTGGTACCTCGATAGCGGTTGTTCTAAGCACATGACAGGAGATAGATCAAAATTTCTCTCACTCTCAGTCTTCAATGGAGGTAATGTGACCTTTGGAGACAATCTTACAGGTAATATAGTAGCAGTTGGTAAGATTGGTAAATCTTAGTCACATTCCATAGATAATGTATTTTTGGTCGAGGGTTTAAAACATAGTTTACTTAGTATATCTCAGTTTTCCGATAAGGGAAATTCTATGAAGTTTACTAATGAGTCATGTATAGTCAGCAATGAAAGTATAGGAACCAAGATCCTTGAGGGAACGAGGAAAGGGAACACCTACATGGTCGACCTAAACCTTGTTCCTAGGAATAATCTCACATGCTTAAGTGCGATCGAAGCTGACCCTCTACTATGGCACAAACGTTGCGGTCATGCAAGCATGTCCCTACTGCATAAACTAAGTGGGAAAGACTTGGTAGTTGGTTTACCAACAATTAAGTCTTTGAACCACGGTGTTTGTGATTCATGTGTTAAAGGCAAGCAAGTGAGATCCTCCTTCAAATCCAAGAAAATGGTAAGCACACAAAGTCCATTGGAACTTCTTCACATGGACTTATGTGGCCCTGTACGCATCCAAAGTCGATCTGGTAAGAGATATGTGTTAGTCATAGTAGATGATTTTTGAAGATACACATGGGTTATTTTCCTTCATAGTAAGGATGAGACGTTTGATGAATTTCTAACCTTTGCTAAAAAGATTCAAAGAACAAGTGGTTTTAAATTAAAGCATTTAAGATCTGACCATGGTAAGGAGTTTGAAAACTCCAAGTTTGATGAATTTTGCAGCAATGAAGGTTTAGATTATAATTTTTAAGCTCCAAGAACACCACAACAAAATGGTGTAGTCGAAAGGAAGAACCAGACCCTTGAGGATATGACAAGGATGATGATAATTACAAGCGGTCTTCCGAAGAATTTTTGGGCTGAAGTAGTGAATACAGCATGCTACATCATCAATCGTGTCATGCTAAGGCCAATCACTTTTGAAGACACCTTACGAGCTCCTTAGAGGAAGAAAACCCAATATTGCTTACTTTCGTGTTTTTGGATGTAAATGCTTTGTACATAATAATGGAAAGGACAACTTAGGAAAATTCGATGCTATAAGTAATGAAGCTATTTTTCTAGGATATGCCTCAAGTAGTAAGGCTTATCGTGTTTACAATAAGCGAACAATGTGTGTTGAGGAAAGTGTCCATGTTATATTTGATGAGACTAACTCCTTGCAGGAACATAGTCATAATGATAACTTTGAAATTGGTTTGACTCGTCCTGATGAGCTTAATCATTATGATGAGGAACTAACCCCTGCAGGAAAAGAGAAGAAGCAAGTTCCTGATCCAGATAACCCTGTACCTGATTCTCACGAGTAACAAGCAACATGAGGAACTCAGGAAGATCAAGGAGCTCCTAAACCTAAAGAAGATCAAGTGAATCAATCACCTCAAGAAACTCAAGATGCAATTAGGAGATTTGATCCAAAGCCTTGGAAACACCAAAATTCTCATCCTTTTAGAATTGATAACAAGTGACATTGAAAAGGGAACTCGAACGATATCCCAAATGAAGAATTTTTGTACCTTTCACGCTTTCTTATCTATGACAGAACCTAAGGACCATATGGAAGCGCTCAAAGAGGCTGATTGGATCAATGCTATGCAAGATGAGCTAAATGAGTTCCAGAGGAACAAGGTCTGGCACCTGGAGACTAAGCCAAAGAACCAGAAAGTTATAGGACTTAAATAGGTCTTCAGGAACAAGCTCGATGAGCATGGAACAGTGGTAAGGAACAAGGCCAGACTTGTAGCCAAAGGTTATAATCAACAAGAAGGTATTGATTTCGATGAAGCCTTTGATCCTGTTGCTAGGAGAAAAGCAATTAGAATTTTGATTGCCTTTGCTGCCTTTATGGGATTTAAGTTTAACCAAATGGACGTCAAATGTGCATTTCTAAATGGTTTTTTACTTGAAGACGTCTATGTGGAACAACCTCCTGGATTCGAAAATCCGAAACTTCCAAATCAAGTCTATAAGCTTGATAAAGCTCTTTATGGGTTGAAACAAGCTCCTAGATCTTGGTATGAAAGGTTGTCAAAATTCCTGCTTTCACATGATTTCATAAGAGGTAAAGTTGATAGAACCTTGTTCCTTCGATCAAAAGGAACAGACATATTAGTAGTCCAGATTTATGTTGATGATATAATATTCGGTGCTACTAATTATCTTCTTTGTAAGGAGTTTGCTGATCTTATGAGTAGTGAGTTCGAAATGAGTATGATGGGAGAGTTGAACTTCTTTTTGGGTTTGCAAATCAAGCAAACTGAAAGAGGAACAATGATCCATCAACAAAAATATGTCAAGGAAGTGCTGAAAAAATATAGACTGGAACAATAAAAAACCAACCACACTCCCATAGGAACATGAACAAGGTTAGATGAAGATTCAAATGGTAAGTGTGTAAACGAGAAGCAATATCGAGATATGATTGGTTCATTACTTTACTTAACAGCAAGTAGACCCGATATTTCATTTAGTGTTGGTTTATGTGCTCGATTCCAATCAAATCCCAAAGAATCTCACTTAACGGCAGTTAAGAGAATTCTAAGGTATTTGAAGGGAAGCGATGACTTATGTTTGTTCTATCCTCGAACTGATGTTTTTGACCTAGTAAGCTATTCAGATGCGGATTATGCTGGAGACTTGGTTAATCGCAAGAGCACATCAGGTATTGTCCAGTACCTAGGAACAAGCTTGGTCTCATGGAGCTCAAAGAAGCAAAATACTGTTGCCTTATCCACAGCAGAGGCAGAGTATGTGGCTGCTGCTGCATGCTGTTCCCAGGTCCTTTGGATCAAGCAACAAGTAAGAGACTTTGGCATTAAGTTTAAATGTGTTCCTATCTATTGTGATAATACTAGTGCAATTTGCATTTCTAAGGATCCAGTTCATCATTCAAGGGTCAAGCATATTCACATTAGGCATCATTTCCTTAAGGATAATGTAGAAAAAGGTCTTGTTAAAGTCGAATTTTGTCCAATAGAAAATCAAATACCTGACATATTGACTAAACCACTTCCTAGAGAAAAGTTTGAGAAAATTCGCTTAGAGCTAGGGATGATTAGAATTCATTAAGTGTGCTACTTCAAATAAAACCCTTAGTTACAAGATTACACTAAGTGGCCAGCAACATTTTGTGAATTTATTCACTCATTACACAATCATTGTAAAGAACTCACATTAGTCTTCATAGTACTCCCCTTATTATCCATGCATATACTTGAGCAAAAATAGAAAGGTCACTGTACATATAGCTTGAACATGTAACATGCATGAGTTCACACCTTCTATTCCTTTTATTTCTTTCCACGTAAATATTATCTCCATTTTATTTTATTTTATTCGATTTTATTTTTCATCAATTTATTATATTTCTTCATTCATCCCCCACAAATAAATTTTTTGGTGGCAACGCTTCACCAACGTTCATGTACAAACCTGAAAATAAAATGATTCAACGGATTTAAAGAAGGAAGGGAAAAGCCGCATTTAATTCTTTTTCACCATCTCCCATAAATCTTCCCCAAATAAAAACCCATCAAATCAAACCAAAATTTACACGGCAAATTCACCTCTTTTACCCAAAACCATTAACTCTGCAAAACCGCCTTTCTCTCTCTCTCCCAAAAATCTCTCAACTTCATCTTCTTCACCTAAACCCTAAATGGCTCCCAAGCGGAAATTCTCCGATGATACCAAAAATTTTCCGGCAGAAAAATCTTCACCTCTGGTGGATTACAACGAAAGCGAGAATGAATCTTCCAACTCAAATGAAGATTCCTTGGGTTCTTAAGACAATTCGGCTGAAAATGAAGTAATCTCTCCAAAGAAGGAAGACGATTTGGATGATGCGGAAACAGAGCAAGAAAAGGAAGTCTTGTTTCTACAAAAAGGGGTAAGAAATCTAAGTCTTCCAAGTATATCATTGGGTTTTGCGTTGATTTCACCTGGTGCAAGAAAATTAAGTGGGGTCAGTTTCTTGATCTTGTTAAGTTTCAAAAATGGGTTAAAGTGTTAAGTTTTGATGAGGGTCTTTATGAGAGTGAGATGAGTGAATTCATTGCAAGTTTTGAAAATACCGAGGGGCTGTGCATTAGTGTCTTAAATGGCAAATTGGTTAAGTTTAATGAAAAGAATCTGGGTGAATAGTTTGAGGTACCTACTGAAGGGTACAAGGAATATGTCAAGGGTAGGGCTAAGTTAAATGTCAATGGTGCTTCCAATTCTACTATACTGAGTTTCTTTGGGGGTGAAGATTCTGACCTGTCCCTAGATCAGAAAGATCTCTCTCCATATCATAAATTTTTATTTCACTTAGTTTGGCGTTTTATTTTGCCAAGAACCTCCAAGAGGACTCAAGCGAGCTTCATGGATCTTTCTTTGATGTTTTGTCTTGCTAAGAATATAAAAATCAACTTCTCTGCTTTAATGATCTCTCACCTTTCCTACTGCATTACCCACAATACAAAAGTTGGGTATGCCAACCTTATTTCTGTTATCCTCAAAAAGAACCAAATCAAACTCCCTTCTAGTACCTCTTTTGATTTAGAGCCTGATAATTATTTGACCAAAGAGACTTTATCCAAGCTGTCTCTGAGGGTACAGGGTGAGAAGTTAGAATTTGAGGTTGCAGAACCTAAGAGAAAGGTAGAGACTGGGATCAAGAGGAAGTTTGAGGAGGAGGTCAGTGCTGAAGGACCTAGGTCAGTGAGGAAGAGTCAGAGGATTGCTGTGACCAAGGCTCCCAAGGAACAGGGTCAGGGTGCTGTTCATATTGATCTGGAGGAGGATCAGGCTCCTTCAGGATCAAGGGCTGTTGATTTTCTCCTTCTCTCCACTACTGGTCTCCATGGGATTCTACATTCAATTCAGGAGTCTTTGTCCCTCCTGCACACAAGAGTCCAGGGTGTTGAAGCTAGGATTGCCAGAGTTGATCTTCAACAGGAGCAGATCCTCGTAGGAGTGAAGAAAGGAGAATCTGCAGTTCGTGAGAAGATTGACGATGTGGTCGCTTCTTATGTTGTTCGCCCCAAGCCCTCTAAGCCCTAATCCCCTTTCCTTCCCTATAATCCGCTGAAACAATGTTACAATTTTTTTGGTTTTGTATTAAACAATGGTGGATGGTTGTTACTATCTTTTTATCACCCTTTTGGATGTAAATCACACATCAATTTCCAGTGATAATTTTTTTTTTGTTTTTATCTTTTATCTCTTATTTTTTTTACTTCTCTTCTTGTTCTCCTTTCTTTCTTTTATCTTCATAATGAACTCAGCTTGTGCATTTCTCATGTCTACGTGCATTGATCCCATCTTAATATGCTCATTAAAATGTTTGGATGACTAGTATTATTAGATGAATGTTTGAGCTACTCAGCCTTGACATTGTTGTATATGATGCACTCTTAGAGTCCTGCTGGGTACTTAGTTGTTTTTGATGATGACAAAAGGGGGAAGTAGAGTGACACATAAAAATTCAATTGTAGTTTTCTTAGTTTCTAGGTGATGATTTTCGGCTTTTTCTTGTCCATTTTCTTCAAAACTGATTTATGGTAGGATTAATTAGATTGTTAGTCCCTGTTAGTTTAGTGCTAGTTTTACTTTTTAGTCTCTTGTTAGTTTTGTTTGTTTTATTTTTTTAAAGTCATTAGCTCTTGATTCTTTTGCTCTAATTATTTTATTTTTCTTATTTCAGTTTATATTTTTATATGCCTTATATTTGCCATCATTAAAAAGGGAGAATATGGCTGTATTCCATGTTTTGATGATGCCAAATACTTAGGTTATTATATAGTTTTTATTTTGTGAAAAATATAAAATCCAAAAATAATGTAATGTTTATTTTTGCATTTATATCTTGTGGAGAAAAATTATTTATTTAATCTAAGTCAAGATATTATTTTATGCACTTTGAATTTTTATTATAAGATATGTTTGATATATCTAGTAACTTAGAATCTTTGGATAAAAGATTCTTAGTTATTAGATGGCTGTTGCTTTGCTTTATAATAGGTTGAAAAGTGCGTGGCATATTTTGTTGAACAACTTCCGTGAAGCTAGCTAACTGTTCCAACAAACTCGCTGGAGATACTCCCACTAACGGCTAGTTGAGGTTGGTTTATTTCCGTTACAATAAACGTGGAGGAAGTGCAGCGAAAATAGGGCAATGATCTTTACTTCACTACAAGCTCACATCATGGAGAACGTGGAGCATTTTATTTCCAGAAGAAGAAGAAATTGCAGCAGCTATATAAGGAAGAAATTACTTAGAGAAAAATATAACTTTCTTAAGCTAAAAATTGAGAATTACTTAGAAAGTTCTTTTTGTAATTTCCTCTGTTATTCAACAAGCATACTTTGTAATATTCATAGTGTTTGGGTGAGAGAAAATTCAGAGAATATCCTTGTAACCAAGAGAGATAAAGAAAGAGAGAAAAGAGAAGACTTTGAGTGAAGTCAAAGTGAGTGTCATCAGTTCAGGGGGAACTGAGTGACTGGGAACAAGTTCCTAGAGGAACAGAGAAGGTCCATTAATAGGTTGTAAAAAGATTGAGTCTTTTGGCCTATTATAGTAAAGATAGTTTGAGTCAAAATCCCTCGTGGTCAAGGTTTTTCTTCCTATTGGGCCTAGGAAGTTTTCCTTGTAAAAATCTTGTGTGTTTGTCTCTTTCTACTTTTAGTTTGTTTTAATTCCGCAATATAATTCGAAAATTTCCCCTCAACTACAATTCACCCCCCTCTTGTAATTGATCTAGTGTTCATACTACTATAACAGTTATGATTTCAAGCAAACCCCGGTTTGGGGTTTGGGTTGGGTTTGAAGTTTTGTAAACCGAAACCGCACCATAAACTGCAGTTTTATATGATTTTTTTTAAAAAAAATAATCTATTTTGATAATCTTTTTTAAAATACACTTGACAAGCTGGCATACGAGTATACTAATACGGGTATTAGGTATCTGGACTTCATATTTATTTGGACTCTTTATATTTATTACCAAATTTTTTTTACTCTTAGATTACAAAATTAATGTCGCGGAGGAAAAATGGTTAAACCGCAAACCAAACCGCATCAAACCGTTTCGTGCGGTTCGGTTTGGGTTGATTTGGGCAAAAGTGCGGTGCGGTTTGGGTTGAAAAAATGTCAAAGCATATATTTGCGGTTTGGGTTGGGTTATATCCCAAACCGCACCAACCCAACCCGCGAACACCCCTACATGGTCATTGACAAGAGAACTTCTTTACAAATTTATACTAAATTTCATTACCATTACCACTATTTATTACCACTAACCAAATGGGCCATTAGGGAAAGTCTTCAAAACTACAAAGATTTTTGGTTAAAGAATCGCATAATTAACCCTAAATTATATTAAAAAAAAATTGTCAATTACACATCCCAGATGAAATCACATAAAATTTGTTGCTCTTCTTTAATCATCACTTTTTCCCCAATATAAAAGACTGTATATTTTATTTTTAAGGCTTGTAATTTTTCTTGTAAAAATTTTATATCTTATGTGCTGAATCTATAGGAAACTGGGGAGAAAAAATAGATCTTTAACTCAAATCCTAACATTTTAATAATCAATTTCATGATAAAATTGAATATTACACCGTTAACATTTAGAATTAAATGAACCATATCAATCATCTTTTCAACTTTTATTAGAAGTATACTAAGAAGTATGCAGTATAAATAGTGTCAAAAGTCAAAACGGGTCATTTAAAAAAGACGGAGAAAGTATATGTAGCACTACATTAAGTACCAAAGTTTTAACCCTTCTAATACCAAGATCCTGTGCAATCGCCCAACCCACACCGACCCAGGATTGCCACTGTTATAAGCATTTTATTTGTAGTTCGAACATAACATGCTTGCACTCGCTTTAACTCAATCGTAAATTGTACTTCTTTCGAGGGGAAAAACTAGTATTTTGGCCCGGGCGCTGGCCCGGGTCAGTTACAGTTATCAAATATAATATTATACATAAATTTTATAATTGATTTTATTAGCTTTTCGTAATATTTTGTCTAGTGTGAAATTGGAAAATGGACATTATGCCATGATGAGTTGCTTAAAAAAAACTTCTAAGGAGTTGGAGATGAAAATAACAATTTCAATGAAATTAGGGTAAAATAATGTTTACTTGATAAAAGTGTTTGAGATCAAAAAGTTTGTCTATGTATTTATAATTACATATAATTATAAAACTTTATTATGTTTTACTTTGAAATAGTGGTTTAACACTTACATTTCGTTTCAAAGGTCTTGTATTCAAATCCTTAACTACGTATTGTATTATAAACATGTGAAAAAGAGTGTCACGTGGCACCGTTCCTTTGATGAGAACGCCTTTTAATATATTTGTACTAGCCTTGTATGCACGCGATGCGTGCGACAACATATTAGTATTAATATTGATATTCAGAGTCGTAAAAAAACATTAATATTAATGCGAAAAATAAACATGTACTTCGTACTCACAATTTAATTTTACAAAACATAGGATTGAAAATGAAGATAAGATAAGTTGGTCGATACTTAATTTTTCTCATCACGTTTAACTATTTTGCTTGAATAATATCTTGACTACGACAATTATAAAATCGAAAAATGCAAAGAGAGTTATACTCTTTTTTTCTCGGTAATTTTATGAATTTTTAATTTATGTTCCTTGTAATTGTATTGAATATTTAGGTAAAAGAAAACTTTGTATTTTTGGCTTTACAATTGTTGAAAAACTTCTTTGTTATGTTAGTTTCCTCATCGCAAATAATATTTTAATGACAATCTTAAACTTTTTTATGTTAGTTTTCTCTTTTTACCACTTTCCTTATTGCATAATTGTATTTCAGGAAATGAATGAGAAATTTTGAATATAATTTTTTAATGTTTCAAAATAGGAGTATATAAGTCTTTTCATAGGGAACACCATAGCTCCCCCTTAGCTTATACTCAAGAATTTTGTATAATAGAGATAAATTTATACACCATAGGAGTATAATAGAGATAAATAGGGGTAGTCTTGATTCAGGGGTTTGTCTGTGCCCTTTGTTATGTTAGTATCTATCTATACACCATAGGAGTATAATAGAGATAAATTTGTATAGATAGATACTATTAGTGAGAATTTTGTAACAAAGGGCACAGACAAACCCCTGAATCAAGACTACCGACAAACTAGTGAGGTCGAACTTTGTAGAACAAACATACTTCTATTATGCCTGAAAGACCCTTCTAGATAGCCGTTAAAACCCCAAAACTGCAACCCCTCTCTCTCCCACCAAAATCTCTTCCCGAATTTCACAACTTCTCCTAAGTCCTTCCATTAAATCACACACCAAGTTTCGAAAGATGGAAGAACAACATATCAACAAAAGAAGAAAGACAGAAGAACTCAAGAACAAGACAAAATCAACAAAGAAAATAAAGATGTATTGTCCAGCATCATCAAATACAGCAGAAATAATGGCGTGGGAAGACCATAGATTAGATATAGGCACTATTGCTCGAATGTTCGGGCTCGAACCCGTGACCTTGAGGCTCAACGGACACTTCATTAGCAGAGGAGTAGACCTTATTGCTTCCTCTGTTACATGGAGGTCGCTTCTCTCTTTCTTTTCTTCTCGGGGTTTGTGCACTGGTACTGATTCTTCCGATGCTCTCGTCGTCGACGGCAAGCTCGTCAAGTGTGGGACCAAGAGTACGTCTGTTTTCTCTCTCCTCGCTTATCTTTATGAAGTACTTTTTTTGCTTGTTTTAAGTTGGTTTGATTATTTTCTTTTCTTGAGAAAGTTAGTTTAATTTATTAGAGCTGTTGAGGTTTGAAATCTTGAGTTCAAAAGAATAACCAAGAATTAGTTGTTATGACTCCTGCAATAGTAGATGGACGAAGAGATTGATACATCTATACACCATCGGTTAGGTATGAGGAAGTGTTGGTAACATGCTAGGGATAATTTTGGTATTTTCATACATACGTCTCTTCCAATTGCTAATAGTCTAATACCGTTTCAGTACCAATTGGTATTCACCTATGACCATTTCAGTAATAAACCAAAGAGGCATAGGTACTAAGTGATACCAACGGAAAGAGACGGTATCAAATGACCTTGGTGGAGTCTTTTTGGGATTCCACCTGTTGGTTGCCAAGACAAGCTCGTTTATAAATATCTCAGTTAGTTGATTACCCACTGGAAAGGTAAAGTTTTATCCAATGGACCATGGATGAATTTTCTATGAAATCCTCATTTGTAATTGAACGAGGAGTTGTTTAGTGGGGCGGGGAGGTTAGCATTTGAACGGGTTGGGGCAAGGCACAACTATTACAATTTATAGAAGTTTGAGTAGTGAAAGGGTGAAGCCGTGTTGAATATGTAAAAATGATATTTTCTCCTTATGATTATTATATCAAACTTTATGCCGCTAGGTCTAGGAACCCTATAAGTTTGATAGTAATATATACTTCCTCCGTTCCAAAATAAGTGAAACACTTGTGTCAAAAAGCTCTCACATAAATAAGAGAAGTGTTTTACTTATTTTGGAACGGAGGAAGTATATATATATATTTTTTAAGGTAAGGAGAAACCTTGACAAGTTAGGGGGAATAAAGGGAATCCCAACTTGCCTAGGGTGAGAATCGATCCCAATACCTCTTGGAACCGGGAGGAAAGCTCTAACCACTAGGCTATTCCTCACTCTCAAGTTTGATAGTAATATGTGACCAGGTGGAATTTGTTTGTATTTGTATCAAATCTTTTCTCAATTGTACTTACTTTTTGAATTGAGTATTTGAGTATGATGTTCGGTTAAATTTTTGTTCGATGAGTCTAGTGGGGTATTTTCGTAATTTCGTTATGATTGGGGATGACAATCTTCGTGGAATTTATTTAGCTAACTAAAATTTAGCCGAATAGAGTTTTTCTTTTGAATTCTTGAGCATTTTGCTTTAAATTTGGAGAGGTGGATTGGTTCAAAGAGTTGTTCTCATCATGTACGGGTACCGATACGGGTACGAATCGAGTATCCGATACGATAATCTTTAAAATTTAGGATGCTGAGACACCGTCCTAAATTTGGACTCGCATGTGAGAATACGGGCATTAAAAAACATATCTATATATATTTATATTTAAATTAAAAATCAAAAACAATTTCCATCAAATACATAAAAGATTGTTCTCAACTTCCAATCTAATATCCAACAAAATCATATCACAAGTCAATGGATCAAAACAACACAAAAAGAAACTGCTAGTCTTTGAGACTTTAACACACTAACAAATAACAACCAATATCTTATTTTTCAAGATCAAAAGAAGCCGCTTTAATATTAGGATCATCTATGTATAGCTCCGCATCTTTTAAGATGTCGTGAGCATCTATGTTGTCTCCCCCTACAAAAAAGAAGAATCATGAGTATGAACCATAATAATAAAGTTATAATTTAAATTCTAATGATACATTATTTTAGCTTCTAAAATCTTACCAATATCCCAATATTTTGATGGCCAATCTATGTACTCCTTTTGCTTAGGAAACAAACATCTTAAGTTGTTGTGAATGTAAACCAAAGTCTCCAACCTTTTAGATGTCAATTTGTTTCTTTTTACTGATTGAATGGAGCCAAATATGCTCCAATTTCTCTTACAGCAAGAAGAAGAAGCAAAAGTATACTTAAAAACTACCCCGGGGTTTTTTTTCGAAAACGCCCCTCCGACGCTCAAGTCAATAATTGAGGTAGAGAGAGAAAGCAGTAATTCTAGAGAGAGATGCTCTAGCTTTTTAGGCAAGAATTGAATACCTTTTGACTGATGGGACAATCACTATTTACAGTGGTAGTGAATTCCAATAAATTAGGGTATTTAGGTAAACTGTAGCTGGTGGAACGTTGATTGCTATAGAATTAGGGTATTTTAGTAATTTCGCTGGAAATGGGATGGTCCATGAAATGGGCCCAAACAATTAGTCCCACGCCAATTAATCGGAGTGAAAATCCGATTTTCAGGGGCAGTTGATTGGCGGAATTGAATGAATCACATTTCCGTTGTGGCCAGGCGGGGCCCAAGTTGTTGGGGGGCGCGTTCAAGGTCGAATCATCGTGGAGGGAGTTTCCAAGGCCATGGGGAGGCCCTTGTGCGCTGGCCGAGCCGAGAGGAGTGCCTCGTACTGACCGAGGGACTCACGCGAGCTGAAGGGCTAGCGTCCGAGCCGAGGCCCATAGGGTATGGCATGCGCGCGACGCATACTCAATTCCCGGCACGCGAAACCATACGTGGCATGCGAGCCATGGCGTGAGACGCAGACCACATGCGTTCGACGCACCCTATTCGCGCGCGACGCAAGCACGGCCGAGACGTATTCCCAAGTCTGCTAAGTGACTTAAAGCGAGCCGATGTGGTACATGCTGCGCTCGATGCAGGACGAGCTCGCGCGACGCACCTCTCAGACGCTCTGCGCAATCCTTTGACGCGTGACGCAGACCGAGCCGAGGTGGTCCTCCCTTGCTGCTGCAGCTCCTAAATGCAAGGGCTGAGGCGGTCCTGCTAGCGAAAGGGATACGTGTTATTTCATCGTCGAGCTTGGTTGGACGGAATGGCGTGGACATGTCGCGGCTTATAACCGGCGGAGGTCTTAATGACCCTTCGGTGGGCTATTAAGTACGTGACGCTCCTTGTTTTCCAAGGGAGGTCCTGAGTCATGACACTTATTTTATTTTTCTAAGTATGAGACGCTCCTCGTTGTCCGAAGGAGGTCCTGAGTCACAATACTTAGTTTATTTTTCAAAGTATGGGACGCTTCTCGTTGTCCGAGAGAGGTTTTGGGTCTTCCTTTGGAGGAGCCAATAAGGCGTGAAGTAGTGATACTTAGTTTATTTTTGTAAGTATGGGACGCTCCTTGTTGTCTGAGGGAGGTCTTGGGTCATCCTCCGGAGGGGATAATGAACCCCTGTATTCGAGAAGGCATGAGGTAGTGATACTTAGTTTATTTTTCTAAGTATGGGACGCTCCTCGTTGACCGAGGGAGGTCCAGGGTCATCCTTTGGATGGGCTAATGAGCCCCTGTATGTAAGAAGGCATGAGATAGTGATATTTAGTTTATTTTTCTAGGTATAGGACGCTCCTTTTTGTCTGAGGGAGGTCCTGGGTCATCCTTCAGAAGGGCTAATGAGCTCTTGTATTCGAGAAGGCATGAGGTAGTGATACTTAGTTTTTTTTTAAGCATGGAATGCTCCTCGTTGTCCAAGGGAGGGCCTAAGTCATCATCTCGGGCCTATTGAGCCCCAATCACCAAGACGATATCACTTTCTTCATGATGACGAAGCCTAATGGTTTTATGTTCATCAAGTTTCTTCCCAATAGTGTGGCATAATTGGAAGTTTGTACTTGAAAGCCCATTTGAAAAGTGGGGTAGAGGATTTTTCCATCCTTTTCACTATATAAGAGGAGAGGGAGATTTCATTTTCTCTTCCATTCAAAGCTTTCTTTGTCTCTATTTCTCTAGTTTATCTCACTAGAATTGGGGTTAGCTTCTTCTTTCAACCAGTTTCTTCACTTAAGGTACGCCCGACTTCCCTTTCTTTGTCTTTTCTTTTTAATAAAGGTTGACGCCCGACCTCTTTTGTTAGTAAATAATGGGGTTCGGTCTCAGTGGGGTAAATAAAGGCAAATTAGATAGCGAATTAGGTAACACTGCTCGGTCGTTATCCCTCTTACTTGTATTATCATTGCTCATTAAACTTTTGGGTGCGGGTCATGTCATAGCTTCCGTGAAAATAGTGACTTCGTTTTTTGTTAGGGACCAACGGAACTTGGCCGGCAAAATCGCCGACATGAGTGCGGTGAATGCTACAATGAGGTCCGACACCCTCAGTGACTCTTCGTTGAACCTCTTGATATAGTCACTTAGACTCTTATTGTTCTCTTGCCTGATTGAATTCAAATGGATGTTAATCTTCTCGTGCTTCCTGCCCGTAATGAAATGTTGAAGGAATAGTGCTCTAACACTAAGAATTTCGTGATAATTCCGGGAGATAACTCGCAGCTAAGCGTCATCCCTTTAAGTGTGGTTGGGAAGTAGCGACACCATGCTGCCTCGCAACCCATTTGCACGCTCATTTGTGCTTTGCATGGCCCATGTGGTCAGCCGGGTCCGTCGAACCCGCGTATTGCTCGATTAGAGGCATTTTTACTTTACTTGGGTTAGGGGTGTCTGTGATATTTTTCCTGAAGAGAGTCATGAAGTTTAGGACGCCCCTATTGACCATATCGGGCTCCCTGCGGTTGAGAGGAGGCCGAGTCCCTTTCATCCTCCCGGCACCTAGGCGAGTGAGGAGAGGATTTCTCTCGCTCTCAGCGAGGAGAGTGGGGCTGACCAATTTCACGCTTGCGTCTTGATGGGGCCACCCTTGAAGCTTCCTTCCTATTGAGGATTCCTGGGCATCCATCTTTCCATTACGGTGCTGGTTCTCTTCGATCGTCTGACGGGCCTCCTTCGGCCTACATTCTAATCGAGGGGGTCTCTGGGCTGATTGAGGGGGTATTTGCTCTCGGTTGTTCATGCCTCGAGCTGAGGGCTGAGGGGGTCCAGTGGCATTTGATTTTTGCATCCGAGTGGCTCTTTCCCTCGCCTCCACCTCGGGCTGAGGCTGGAGTTGGGGGTGTCCCCCATTTTGTAGAGTGGCCATCATGGCCCTTAGGTTTCGTTCTATGTTTTGGTTCAGCTGGTTCACTATCCTCTGAAGTTCAGAAGGTAGAGGTGGGTGTGGATGAGGGGGGGTGAGGGGGTGATGCCGAGGCCCATGCCCACGCCGAGGCCCACGCTCTAGCCGAGGCTGAGGCCCATGCTCTAGCTGAGGCGTGAGGCTCTCATCCTCTTGAGGGTTGAGGGTCTCAACGGTAGGTGTGCGATGAGAAGGTGGGTTAGGATCTGGCTCGGGAGCTTTACGATTTTGGCGGATTGGTACCATTTCGGCTCTCGATTGTGGCTTGAGATTATCGTATCTCCACAGACGGCACAAAACTGTTTCTGGTGAGAAATTTTAATTAATGATGAAGGGGATGACGAGAGAGTGCGAGATCTCCGTGGGTCTTGTCGCCGGGAAACCTGCAAAGTACACTGAAGTAGAAATTTGCAAAAGAAGACTTGTTCTGAGTCTTTCAGAGGTAGGAGGGACATAGCCATGTAAATTTCCATTAGCTAATCATTGAAAAAAATTTCTGAAGTAGGGATATCTTGCTAAATTAAATAATAGCATACTTGTATAAAACAAAACCTTCAGGAAGAGATATGTGATCTTCCTTCTGTTTTTCACTCAAAGCTAAACTTCTTTTCTTCTGTTCTGCTTCATCATTTTCTCTCTTAATCTGAGGATACAAGTCATCTGGCATTGTCTTGCAAGCTTGAACACCTTGGTTGGGAATTTTCAACAAATGCCCTTTGACTTTAGAATAAGAGCTAGTTACTGTCTTGTTGCAATATTTGCACCTCCAGACCCTATTTCCACCTCTACCCTGTGTACATAAAACCTCAACATATTCCACAATGGTGTGTCATCAAATCCCTAGGCGGAATTTGTTTGTATTTGTATCACATATTTTTTCAATCGCACTATACTTTTTGAATTGAGTATTTGAGTATGATGTTTGGTTTAATTTTCGTTCAATGAGTTTAGTGGAGGTACTTGCATAATTTCATTATGATTGGGGATCACAATCTTCATGGATTTTATTTAGCTAACTAAAATTTAGTCGAATCGAGTTTTTCTTTTGAATTCTTGAGTATTTTGCTTTAAATTTGGAGAGATGAATTGGATCAAAGAGAGGTTCTCATCATCTAGAACTTGATGACTTATGAATGTGGAGTACTAGTGTTCTTCTCAAGCTAAGAGTTCTTGACTTGATTGTTTTTCCCAGGAGCTCATTATCCAACATCTGAAGTTGAGAGGAGGGTAAATTGTATAAAACTACATGAGGAAGGCACAGGAATTGGTCAAACTTCCCACCATGAAGAGATTAACTCACCCAAGTACAAGAAGCTGAAGGAGAGCAACAATGGTGTATCTATCTGACTTTTCTGACAATGATATCATCTGGAGTCACTTTATTATTTAAATTTAGCTTGTAACTTTATTACTAATGGTGAAAATCATACTTCATGCAGTGTGTAAAAATGACAATCAGGAAGCTAAATGCAATGATACAGGTTTAAAAAGGAAAAATTGGCTGGAAAATATTAGTCCCTTGATCAAGAGAGTTAGAGTTGATAGAAGCTATTCAAATGAATTTTCTCTAGGTACGTGTTCAATTACTGGTGTATCTCAATCCTTGTTATCAAACTCGCATGAAAACATCGGCATGGATGATTAAAGTGATGTCCGGTAATTAGCAAAAGAGATTACACCAAAAGAGTGACTGAAGAAAGGAGTGCCCATTGTTTTGCAGGACATAAAGAAAGAGATTATTGCACCACCAAAGTAGGTTGTGGCTACCCGCTGCATGACAGTATGAAGAGAACGAGAGAAGATGATGTTATAGTGACAGCATGTTGCAAGAGAACTCGATGAATGAAACTTTTACTGGATTTTTGCATCCTGTTTCAGGCCTCTGTAAGTAATAGGTGTAATTAGACAAACAATTTTGTGCAATTTTCCCTCTTTTATGTTACTTTCAATACATAATGTTCGCCATCTCCATTGAACTGCTGTAGAAGGAACTTGCAGGAAGAAAATATGATCAAATGAAATTCTAGGCATAACCTCTACTTTCCGGAACAAAGTAACTTAATCGTTTCAATTGCTGGTGCTCTTCATTGAGGGCAGGTTTCAAAAGAACAAATGCCACTAACTTGAGGTTGTCCAAATCTATAAAAGGTTATATCCTAACGATACATGTAACATGGTGAAGTATTTGCACATTAATAACCTTGATCATATAGTGGATCTATACAATGTGCATATATCTCAATTCATTATACAACCACATATGTAAGTTACGTCATATTTTATCTTCATACTAGGCACAGAAAGAAGAAAGGTTCATCTTCGTAACACATTATAAAAGTCATTGGGGGTGCTTGGCAATTGGTTGTTGGTTGTTAGATGTTTGCAAATTTATTGACCGCCTGCCTTACTCGAGTTATGTTGGTTGTTTAATTGTTGATTGTTTATGAACGGTAACTCAACTGTTAGTGTTAGATGTTTAGTTAAAATTGAATGCAAAAGCTAAAAGCCAACAAATAGTTGTTGAAACCAGCTAATGACTTTAGGTCGAAAAGCTGGTTTTCCAGCTATTCAAAAAGTCATTTGCCAAAAAAAAAAAAATCGACAACATGAAAAGGCCAAAAGCTAAGAAAAAGCGATCCAAAAGCCATTTACCAGACATTCCATAGTCTTAATCGAGTCTTTCTAGTTCTCTCCTTCCTTGCTCTCTTCCCTCCTTTGACATAACTTCAGTTTCATGCTTCCTCTTACCTTGCTACCACAGCTTAATTAGTTTCCCCCTCTTCCCTCCATTTTCTTTTTTGATGTTAAAGTACTAGTTAATTATACATATTTTGTACACAATTGCCAGTGATATTCAGTGTTTGGATATTACAGTGATAGTGTCTACTCAAGTGTGTTTTCTTCACCTTAAAAATTAATAAGTTTTATGTCTCGTCAAATCTAAACATGTTTAAAAATAATATAAAATTAACGTTGATCCAGTCCAACCAGGTTTGATAAATTTTGTTCAGATAAGTTTAGGTAAAAAGCACATACCCTTGTTCCTTACTCCTCTCTTAGCATGTCAAATGCAAATTGTAAGGTAGTCCTTAAAGTATATATCCTCCGTTCTTTTTTTTTTTTTTAATTGCAATGTTCCCCTTATTTGGAAGTTTCATATTAATTGCATTATTTGGTAATATCTTCTTTCTATCTCTCTCCTATCACATGGCCACCACTTTTATCTATCTCTATCTCTCTTCTTTACATGGGTTTCTTAAAAAATTTGCCAATGAAGTATGTTGCAATTATTATGGAACAGAAGAAGCATAGAGTTATATATGCCTAAGGCACAATTTCAATTTCAATTTATATTATTAAGGTGGGTCCCCTAATAAACAAAATATTGAGATTGTAGGTTTGAATAGAATTACGTACTTCAAGGTGTATACTATATAGTGTACATTCTGCTTATCAAAGACTTGCCCATATCGTGGGTAACCAAATTTTTGGTAATTCCACATGAGTTGAAATGAGTGCAGCTATTTAGCGAACCGTTCGTTGGCGAACGATTTTGTTAAAAGACCCCGGTACCCTTCTTTTTTTCTTTTTTCTTTTGGTTGTGTATGAAGGTTAGTATGATTGTGCATCAAAGCTAATGTAGTTGTGCAATATTCGCATATATATGTATGTGCAATATTTGATGGGTGTATTAGTTGAGGGTTGTGCATTCTCTATGTAAGGTTGTGCAATATTTGTTAATGGTTGTGCACTATCTATGTCATCTTGTGCAGCAAGGCCAGTTTCGTTATGCATCAAGATCACTATGGGTGTGCAGCAAGCTCAGATTGGTCGTGTAGCAAGGTCAGTTTGGTTGTGCAGCAAGGGCATTTTGGTTGTGCACCAAGGTGAGTGTGATTGTGCATCAAACTCAGATTAGTTGTGCATCATTAGTCCGGTTGTGCATCAAGGTCACCATAGTTGTGCAGCAAGCTCAGATTGGTTGTGCACGAAGGTGAGTGTTGTTGTGCACCAAGATCAAATTAATTGTGCATCAAGGTCACTATGATTGTGAAGCAACGAACATATTGGTTGTGCAGCAAGGACATCTGAAAATTGTAGTTGTAAAAAAAGGGCAAAACAAATGATATACATGTTGTTCACCACCAAACAGTTTGGTATTTAGCTTTTTTTCCAGCTGAAATAGAAGCCATTTCCTCCAAATTATGTTCTAGTAGCAGCAATTTCTGCTACAGCTCATTAAACAGCAAACATGTGGTAGGAAATCAGTTTGTTGGTGCTTGGACAAGTGAACTTTAATGAAGCTTAAATGGTAGAAAAAAAAGTATTTCATTAACAGCATTTGAGCAGACTCCGAAATCACAATCAAACGATTTTGTTCCTTATTGAAGTATCAAGCTCATATTAATCAGTCAAGGAGACGATCCAGTGAACTAAAAGCGATTTACAGGTACAATCAAAGTAATATATGTTCGTTCAGATCGATAATGTTGATTGAGATATCAAGAGAACTTGCAATTGATTTCGTCCTAAGCTAAGAGAACCGAGCGTAAGAACTCGGAAATACATCCCATTTCTAGCTGCAAAATTGTCTCATGTGTGAAACCTCGTGAAAAAGATATGAATATCACCAATCAGTTGTCATTCTCATCGGCTGATTGGGGTGTGCATCCGCTCAACAATCCGGTTCACAGCACCACGAGACATTACCAAAGTGTCATGCAACAAGATGCTATAGACATTCAAACCCTGGAAAAAACAATTGGCCCATTAGTATTCGGTGCATAAGCATTTGCCAGGTCATAAAAATACCAAAGTATCAGTCCTATTTTATGCTGCCTGCTTGCACCATTTAACCAGAAAGCAGCTAAAGCATGAGACTCCACACAAGGCAGCCATAAATCCAATCTTAAACACAATAAAGTTCTCGATTGTATCTATTTGTTAGTCCAACTTCATTTTGCCACACAACCCAAGGTACACGAGTAAATGACGGGATCCACTGAGTCACTTGTCACTTATTTGTGAGAGAGAAAACAAAGTGGGACTAACAAAGTTATACATCCCAAAAGGAAACTGGGAATAAAAAATGAGAAGGTGTATGTATGTGGGGCTAGGAAAGCAGAATTGGCAAGGTTTGATTTTGTAAGAGAATTGTCTTTTCCTAGGGCAGCTTATTGTCACACACACACAGACACACAGAGAAAGAGAGAGCATAGAATGCTGCAACTTACAACTGAAGGCAAAACATTAACATAATGTAAGTTCTGCGTAGCCAATTTCAACTTTTCACTTATAGGACCATCATCGACCAACAGCAATTTCTTTGAATCCTCCATTTCGTCAACCCAATTAACAATGTTCTTGGTCTTGTGAGTAGGGACTGTCAGATCATCAAAAACCAACAGCTGTACAAAACAGAATTAATTAACATAAGTCTTGGCAACAAAATCTCACAAATTTGTAGCTCAATGTGACATGTGAAAGAACATATAGCTCTTTAAATGGGAAAAAGCAGAAACAGGGGAGACAATGTTACTTCTTCCACAAGAAATCTCAAATTAACCAAACACACAACAAAATATACTGAACATACAGGTTTTTTTTTTTGCGTGTGGGGGGGGGATAAGAGGTTTTAGGGGTACATATACAGCCCAATCCTTCCCCAGTCCCCCACCCCTCCCAACACCACAAGGAGAAGGGTGGTGGAAACCAGGGAGACATCTTTAAATTTGGTTGAAGGGAGTCAGGTGGACATTTTCAAAATATAAGAGTGATACAGTATATGGCAGTTGGTGGGTTATAACTAGTGACAAAGGCTCTTCCAGCATTTCCGAGGCTGTGGGTATACTATGGTGGTGGCAGAACAGTTGGTTGAAGAGGTTCAGGCGGTGGATGAGGCATTGAGGCCTTGTGTGGTGGCGGTGAGCTTTCAGACATTTCCTTATACTTCCTTTTACTTGGTACAATGAAGGGATTGTGGGCTTCAATATGGAACATTCTGAAACAGCTAGATAAGATTAAGATATACGAAGTGTATCTGTATACTACTTCTGGCACACACAAATTATACATGCAAATGGCTTTCAAGAAAAAGATGCCGAAGCCATAAAAAAGAAAAAATTATACATGCAATTATAATGCAATTTTCAATGTGTAATTTCATAATATCAATTTTTCATATTTTTTACTAAAATGTAATTGAATTTTTTTTTAATCAAAGGTGTGTGTCTTGGATACCATGAAAAGGCAGCTGTTGCAACTAAATTCAATATAGAGTATTGTACATTTGATAAACCTTCAAACAGTCCATGATCAACAAGAAACCACTGTGATATTTTATACGAGTCAAATTACAATCAGACTATGCACCATAATTTCTGATTGACAGGTTCACCAAGAGCATCAATGGCATATCCCTATTAGGGTTAAGCATAAGATTAGCCTAAAGTAATAACAGGAGAAAAAAAAAAGGATATAGATATAGACGTTTCAAAGATAGATGGAAAGACAGAGAAGATGCTTATTACATAGCGTCAATATAGCGCATAAAACTATCTAGCTCATATACTTATAGAATTGATCCAAGCAGCTAGAATTTGTGAGCACTATAATCAATATTGTGTCGGTCGTGTGTTGGAAGCAATTTGTGAGAGCAGCAAAGGAGGAGTCATACCTTCCCTTCTGCAGCGCGTGCAGATAATGCAATCTTCAATCCCAAACGCCGAACCTTTTTGTTCAGTTTATGGGCATGACTTCGTGGTTTAGGACCATGCATGGTAGCACCTCCCCTTTGCTGTCAATTTCCAGTAAAATTGGCAAGATATTATATTGCACTGACCAATAACAAGCAATTCTAACATGTTCAAGTCAAAGGCAAGTAATCCCGAAAGATGGATCAATAAAAGTAACAAATTGTTACCTGGTTAGAACGTAGTGATCCAAGCCTTGCTCGACCAGTACCCTTCTGTGGATATGGCTTTTTCCCAGTCCCACTAACCTCGCTGATTGTCTTAGTCGAATGGGTTCCCTGATATCAACACATGACATACTATTTTTAAGACAACCGTTGTGTTTAATAAGTGAACTCTTTGAGAGAATAGCATGAAGAAAAAGATCCATACTGAGAGGTGAAATTAAGATCAATCCTAACTAATAACTATATAGAACAAAGATAGAAACACTTCCCATCAACAACATATAAAAAAATATATAATGTAATAGATTATTATGGGTATAAGGAAGCACACTCCACCATCTCGGTATGAACATAGTCGGAAACTCATAACAGTTTCCCAGAGAAGCGCTTATGTTAACCTCCTCAATATAAAAATATTGCAAGATAAGTAATTTTAGCCCTTATAATAAATTCTTGAACCACTCATGCACTCATTTTCTTCTTTAAACCTCTTTTCGTTTTGTTTTTATTTTTGGAATTTGGGGGGGGGGGAGGGGGTTTCCAGTCATCTAAGTAAAAAACACGTAGAAATGATCAGTCACCTGTTGACGCTTGGCAAGCTGCCATCTTACAACTCTATGAACAATATCTTTCCTGATTGGTACATCAAACACATCCCCGGCTAATGCCATAAGTCCCTTATCTTCAAAATGAAAGTTTGTCACAGGGATTACCAAATCCTGGTACACTCCTACACCACCAAGTCAGAACACAACAAATCAGCAACAGCAATAATCATTCAATCTTATACACTCATCATAGGATCACTAAAAATCATTAACCCCACACACGGAATGAACCTAAGATCCATCGCATAGAGACTTGCAGTATAATCACATGCACAAGTTAAGTGGTTAATGGACCAAAATACGAGCATCAAGATAATGCCTGACAGTACTTTTATGCTGCGCGCACTCTAATGTTTACACATAGAGAAGCCAAAAATAGTAAACTAATACCATACCGATGTCCATGATGGTTTCACGTGTCCAAAAGATGCAAACCGAGTAAAACACTTAGCATCAAACATGCATTAGGATACTGCAACCTTCAATGTTATAAGCTACTCCACATTAATCAGACTTCACTATAGATTCAAACTTAGGTATGTTCAGCTGTCAAACTTGGCTATTTTACGTAAAAGTAGCATGTTTTGGTCCCAGCTAAAGTGTTAAGTGTCATTTGGGTCACTTGAGGTGAAATAAAAAGTCGGAGATAGAATAGGGCATGCTTTCAAGAGAGAAGATTCATTAAACAGATCAACCTGATATGTAGAATTAACAATGTAAGCAGCATCAATATTCAATGTCCAATTCTATCAATTTAATGATCATACATGCTATTTTAATAGACATTGTAACATTATTCTGGCAAATCAAATACCTTGAATACGATCCGAAATTAACACACTTTTCTTGGGCATAAGTAAATCAGATGGAATTTCACCATCACTTGAATTTGGAGTCACAGTGGTGGTTGAAAACAATCGACTACACGAAACACCCTGCTTAAGAATAAACTCACATGAATAACCAACCAAAAAATAATATAGAAAATTAAGGAAACGAAAAAAATAAGTAAAACAAATAGTATCATTATCAAAGAAAAATGTGCTCTTTGACCTTAACCAAACGACCCAGAACTTCAAAACACAACCTATGATTTTCAAGATTCCTAATTTTGATTAGCTAGATATTATGCAAAACCTAGACTCAATAACAGAACAATATTTTTCCGTATAATCGACAAATTAATCATTTTTCACTAATTAGACCTAATTTAACTAAAAACCCAGCATTAATTAAAAAAAAAAAGTGTTAGATAATGCATTCTCTACCCTCCCCATTTTCCTCTTCCTCTTTCTCGAACAGAGAACCACAGTAAATTCCAGAAAATTAAGAAAGGAGAAGGAGAGAGAAAACATACGAGGGAAGGATGAGCATGATGAGAGCGGAGAAGGTGGAGATGGAGGGCACCCAAGATCTTCTTCGCCATGAAAACACTCAACTCTCTCTCTCTCCTTTCTTTCGTTCTCTGTGTGTGTGAGCTGCAGCCTGCAGGTGAAGGTGAAATGAGGTTTGGGTTTAAGAAACTAGCCTCGTGCGTGGAAGGTGACTGGAGGTTTTTTTAGGGATCGATTTTTTTTTTTGTGTTTTCAAATTAAAGAATTTTTAAATAGGGGTACATTGGTAAAAAAGAATATATGCCAAAGTTCTTAAAAGTTCTCCTATATAGTAGAGATTAAGGCTGTGTTTTTTTACCTTAAAAAATACGGTTTTTTCACCAGGTGCTACTGTGGTTTTTCAAAATTCATGAGGTACCCCTATTTTTAAAAAAATGCACTGCGCACTCCTTATCGTTTCAAACAAATGTACGAAATGCCCTTAATTACTAACGGTGTCATGTTTCCGTTAGCTTTATTTACCATTTTACCATTGTCAACCCTAACCCTAAACCCTAAACCCTAAACCCTAACCCTCCCCTACCACCTCAACCCCCCTCATCCACCACCCTAGCAGCCCCCTCCCCCACCACCCTAAGCATCCCCCTCCCCCACCACCCTTGTGGAATTCCCCTCCCCTCCCCCACCACCAAGCAGCCCCCATCTTGGAATTCCCCTCCCCTCCACCACCCTAGTAGCCCCCCTCCCCCACCACCCTAGCGGCCCCTCGTGGAATTCCCCCCCCCCACCACTAGCCCCCCATCTTGGAATTCCCTCCCCCATCCTCGCAGCCTCCACCCCCGCAGCCCCACCCCCCCCCCCACCCTCGCCGATTTTCCTCCTCACCCCCCCTCTAGCTTCTCTCTCCTCCTCAACCGCACAAAGTTTTCCCTTCTCTCTCTTCGCACAAGCAACCACCATGGTGGTGGGAAATTCGCACAAGCAACCGCACACAACACACAAAGACAAGCAATCGATGATCGATGGGGAGGGGGAATTCGAAGGAAATCGATGGAGGAGGGGGAATTCGAAAGAAATCGATGGGGGTAAGTGGGGAAATTGACTGAAATTGATTGGGGGTGGGGGGAATCGACTGGGGTGGGGGAAAATCGTTGGAAATCGACGAGGGTGGGGGGGGGGAGGGAGGGGGTATTGCGGGGGGGGAGGGGGAGCCGCCTGCGGGGGGGGGGGGGGCTGCGGGGCCGCTGGGGGGCGGGGGGGGGGGGGGGGGGGTACTGCGGGGGGAGGGGGGGGGGGGAGCTCGCGCGGGGTGGGGGAGGGGGGAGGGTACTACGACTGCCTGCGGGGCGGGGGGGGGGCTGGCTGCGCTGCGGGGGTGGGGGGGGGGGCTGCGGGGGTGGTGGGAGGGTGGGGTGGAGGTGGGGTGGTGGGAGGGTGGTAGGAGGGTGGGGTTAGGGTTTCAAGTTAGGGTTTAGTTAATTAGGTTTAGTTAGTTAATTAGGGTAAATTAGGGTTTAATTAGGGTTAGAGGGGTGAATTAGGGTTAATGACTAACGGAAAACTTAACACCATTAGTCATTAAGGGCATTTCATGCATTTTATATAAATAGTAAGGGTACCTGGTGCATTTTTTTAAAAATAGGGGTACCCCATGAATTTTGAAAAACCACAGGGGTACCTGGTGAAAAAACCGTAAAAAATAAGTTTCAGGTCCAATAAGTTCATATCAGATTTGATCATCAGGTCTAACACAACACTCGACAATAAGTTCCAATAAGGGTCAATCAGGTCTAATAAGTTCAGTTCAGATAAGTTCAGGTTTTTTCAGGTGAATAGAACGCAATCTTAGTGTTTTCCTTTTATTTCAGTGATTGGGCTTTTTAGTATGGCCTAGATCAAGTGCTATTTTTATAATGCGAGGGTATCTCGTGTAGGGATGTTAGTGGGGCGGGTCAAGTAGGAGACCTGCCCCATCCTCGTCAAATTGGGGCGGAAATCAGTTTAGGTTGGTGAGGATAGGGATGAAAATTGTACCCGCAATGGATGGTGAAGCGGATATGGATTTTATGTTATACCCCCGCCATAGATATATCCTTCTATCTATTACAAAAAATATACTCCCTCTGCCCCAGAATACTCTTTACACTTTCCTTTTTCACCTGTCCCAGAATATTCTTTACACTTCTATTTTTGGATATGACCCACTATTATTTTAATCCTTCTACATTTTAACCATTGGCCCATATTCTCTCTCCTCCAAATAAAATAATACCACTCCTACTACCTACCAACTCTAACCATTGGCCCGCACTCTCTCTCCACCAAAAAAAATAATATTACTTTTACTACCTACTAACACCTATCACATCTACTTTTTCAATAAAATAACAATTAATAACCAAACAACAACTTATTATCTAAAACTACGTGCCCTGATAAGTGCCAAGAATATTCTGGGACGGATGGAGTATTATATATGAGAAAAATTATTATAAGAATCCATGTTACACCATTAATAATCTTATTTTGCAAATTGTAATATGGGTTTGAGCCTTTGACCACAGTTGAAGACTCAAGACTAATGAACCAGGTACAAAGTGAATGTGGGTATCCATGCAGGTTGTAGGGCGGATACAAGGCGGGTATAAAGTAGGTGTAGATACTCATGCAGGTGATGAGGCGGGGCTAGTTTCAAATAAGTAGTCGTTAGTGCGAGTATGGGTCTGGAAAGTTTCCCCGCAATGGGTGGTGGGACGAGGATGGGGATGAGATTTTTAGGCGGGTGTAGGTGTGGAGGGACCATCCTCCGTACCCACCCCACCCAATTGACATCCCTAATCTCGTGCATTGTTTAAAAGTTTGAAGGTAGCTCGTGAAAATGTCTAAGAAATAATTAATTATAATATTTGAAGAAATAATTATTAGATCTAATTGACTTAACTTTGAACTTATTCAACAAAATTTTTTGTTAGTTACACTTGGTGAATAGTAATCATACCTTGAATATGAGTAGCTACTAGGTTTGGAACCCATGCAATGCACAATTATTAATTATATTTAATGTGATACAATTAGAGTTAATGGACGTAAATGAGGTGATAAATAAAAGATCCCTGCTCATTATAATATTTGCATGTTCAATTGTTTGTAAATCTATCTATAATATTTATATTTCTTTTTTTCTTATGAATTACTATGGTGCATCTAACAATGAATTAAAACAAAGTCAATTCAAAAAATAATTAAAACAAAGGTAATATCATACACCATAAAAAGTGCACATAGTAACCGAGTTATTCATAATCAAATTGTCAATCCTCTCACCGTTTCTTATTGATGTTCTTAGTTTAATTTGCACATTGGCTAATGCTCATATTTGGTTATTAATATATATAATTACGTATTAGAAAAATAGGTTAAGGTTGTTCCTCGCAAAAAAAAGGAAAAAAATATTCAAAGTCTTTTTTTGCCAGATTTTTCTAAAAAGGTTGTTTCTCGCAAAAAACTTTCAGCAAATTTTCCTGAATTTTATTGTCTAAAAATTTCCAATGGAGATTGATAAGTTTCGAGAGGGGAATGAGGTTGTAGATTTTTGTGCTAACGTATGTCAATTGTCAATCATGTTCATCGCTCACTTATTGTATTGAACTTGTTGGTTTTGACTTATTGCTAATATGAGGCTGGATAAGTTAAATTACTTTTATATTTCCGTAAAAAAAATTGTTACTTTAGTGCAAATTAGAAGGTGCACACGTCCGAATAAAAGAGTTTGTTGTGCAAAAATATTTTGTAATTTCAAATTAACATCGATTTTATTCAGATCGACATGGCAGTCTAAAAGAACAATGAATTAATTCGATCAAATGAACATTAATTTCGAACATAACGATGTTTTGAAATGTATATTTAAAGATTCTAAAACAACATTAAATTTGGATCCCATAATTAAAACCTAAAAAACTTATTTTGTAGTGTTTGAACATAAACAATATAGGGTCGGTTTTGTTCACTGTATTTTTTTGAACTTTTCTTAAATTCTCTTTTGAACTTTTGCTACTTTTTTATGAAATTTTCTTTTTTTTTTTTCTAAACTTTTATAATTTTCTTTACAAAATAAGCAAAATAAGGTGAAGAGAATAGACCCTTATTAGATGAACATAACATTGTTTTGAAATGAATATTTTGATGAGCCTTAAAAGAATACTATAATTGGTTTTCATTATTAAAAAAATTAAAAAGGCTTTTAATTGTTTGACTTGTTGTTTATCTGTCTTTTATTAGCGAACATATGTATTGTTTTATATTTGATAATATTTTGACCCACAAACACAATACTAATTATACTAGTGTGTGTATCATCTACGTGTTGGGAGTTAGCTTAATTTATATTGCCACACGGCCTATGCCGAGACATACTCATACATATAGGTGGCCAAGGGTTTGTTCTTGTCGGGTCACTTAAGATCGAGACTGTTTGGGTCTTCTTATTTTTGAGCCGGGTTTAGGACTAATCAATTTTGACACAACTCAGGTTTGTTTCAGTTTTACGCAATCACGTCGGAATCAAGACGGGTTTGTTTTTAGGTCAATTCACTATTTGAATTATATATACATAATGATAACAAAAATAAAATATATAAAGTCAATACTTACAAATAACATATACTCCCTCTATCCCAAAATATAGTTCCTGTATTCTATTTTGATGTCTCAAACTATTCTTCCCATTTACTTTATTTCAGTTTTAGAACATCACTTTTTACTCTCTCTCTCCCTCTTCCTTTTCACATGGGTTTTGACAGTTCCATTCAATGCTCCCTCAATCTCATTGGTTAGGTAGAGAGCATTGTCCCTCTACCATGGTCAATCATAAATTCATAACCATTACCTACCAACTTCCAAAAACCTTTACAACGGGAATAGTGGAGTAACACCTGTGTAAGTTTCCCTTAACCGTCATTTGTTTTTCACACTGGGACTGGGGTGTCGTAATTGTAATGTGTAAACTGTAAAGCATCCATCTATTTTCAAGAATCAACTCAACATAAGCTTTTATGGGTCTGAACTCTGATGCCCAAAAAGCAGAAGAAAGGTATTAGGTAAAGGAAATTGAGAAATTATCAAGAAATGGACGAGAACAGCAAGGAGAATTCGGTCAAGTCGAACGCCAAACGTAAACGTAAGTTATCACATTTTCTCTCTCCATAAACTATCCTATTCCTTTTGGGTCCACCACTGATTCTTTCTTATGTACTTTTAGGGGGCGTTTGGTTGCCACGGGGTAAAGGGAATGGAATTAAGAAAGGCGTAGGGAGGGAATGGAAAGCAAAACCCTTAGATTTTAAGTGTTGTTTGGTTGGTTTCAATGTCAATCTTTTTCTTCCTCTTCTTACCATCCTTCCACCATAGCACCACCCCCTCCCCATCCCACTAGTGCCGGCGCCGGCTCCCCCTCCCCCTCGCGCGGCGGCAGTTCTCCCCCTCCCCCTCGCGCGGCGGTAGTTCTCCCCTCCCCCTTCGCGCGGCAGCACTTCTCCCCTCCTTCTTCGCGCGGCGACAGGTTCTCCCCTCCCCCTTCGCGCGGCAGTTCTCCCCTCACCCTTCACGCGGCAGCACTTCTCCCCTCCCCCTTCGCGCGGCGGCACTTCTCCCCTCCCCCTTCGCGCAGCGGCACTTCTCCCCTCCCCCTTCGCGCGGAGTGCGTCGCCTCCTCCCCTTTGCGCCTCCTGCGTCGTCTCCTCCCCTTTGCGCCTCCTGCGTCGTCTCCTCCCCTTCGCGCTGCCTACGTCCGGGTGGCTGTGGGTTTGTTTTCGGAGGTTATTGTGTGGTTTCCGGGCGATTTTAGGGTATAGGGGGTGGCCAAGAGCACTGGGGTGGGATTTCCGGTCGTGGAGGTGGGTCTTTCAGGGGGTGCGGTGGCTGTGGCGGTGCGGTTGGTGGTTAGGGTGGTGAGGTGGGTGGTTCTGTAGGGGGTGGGGTTAAATTTGGGTGGTCAAACTTAAGTGGTCAAGGGTTTTCCTTACCCCTATTTGAAAGTGGAGGGGGGTGTGGGTAATCAAATTAGAGGGATTTGGGGGTAAGGAGGGGAAATGGAGGGAAAACAAACCCCCAAAACAAACAAGATAAAAGGGAATCAAGAGATTCTATTCTCTTTCCCTTTCCAGTTTCCCCCAAACCAAACGCCCCCTTACTTCTTTGACATTCGTTTTTAGAACATTACTAGTTACAAATTTTGAGTTCGACTTTCTTGTTCATCCAAATTCTGATACAATGGACAAGATCAATATCAATATGTCGGTTTAGATTAATATAGTACTATATATTGTGTTGTTACTCAGGCTGTTTTAGAGAGTATTTGGTAGGGTGTAAAATGTTTTCTATGAAAATGAGTTTTTCTTTTTTCTCTCATCTTCTATTGTAAAATAAGTTTTTCATCAGGGGAAAAAAAGCTCGTGAAAATCGTTTTCCTTTTAAAAAAGGAAAAAACCCATTTTTTCTTTCTTAACTTTTTACTTTCTACTTATCCATCATATCCCTTCCCCTTCCATTTCTCTTTTTTCTATAGCTTTTTTACATTGAACGAAACAAAGAAAAATTAGCTTCGTAATTGTATTTTCCATTATAAAATGTTTTATATGAAAAATTATTTTATATTAAAAGTGTTTTATATCTAACCAAACGGAGCCTTAATTTAGAGGATTTTAACAAATTTTTGCTTATCTAATCTTATGCTTATCTTTATTGAATTGAACTTATTAGACTTTATTTAAACTTATCTAAACTTATTTTTTTCTTATATAAAGACTGAAAATAAGGTGAACATAATTTTTTTTTTATGTTGCCTTGTCTACAACAAGGTGGAGGATTGGACTTTGATTGTCTTGTTGGTAATTCTTTGTTGATAACCTTGTGCTACTTAACTTCTAGTTCTTTTTTATTTCACTTGCATGTGACTAATTATTGTAATTTAATTTTTTGAATTTGTTTTAACTTATTTTTCTTTTTTGTTTTGTTTTGGAAGTTAAGTAATTATAAAGCCCAAACAAAACCAATACAGTCAAAAGGCACGCTAGACAGGCCTAGCATCCACAACCATTACTGGACAAACCCAGTAAATTACAAATCATGTATCCATCTCCTATCTTCGTCTTTCACCTTTGTGCTAATAATTTGTATGATTCTATGCTTTACTATATATTTAAGGAAAAATTTCAAAAAACTACCTTTTATAACCAACTTTTTTCAAAAAACTACCTTTTAAAAATTTTCTTTCAAAAAACTACCTTATATAACATATTCCTTTCAATATACTATCATGTTACGTTTATATTTAATACTAATCAATAAATGATAATCTCCCTAGGTGTTGTTGCCGATGGAGTAGCTAGAAAAGAAGAGAGAAACGATAGGGGAGGAAAGAATAGCAATTTACGGTGACTCAATTATTAGTAATTAAACCCCATTTATGGTAAAATGGTAGTATATTGAAACAAATTTATTATATAAGGTAGTCTTCTGAAAGAAAATTTTTAAAAGGTAGTTTTTTGAAAAAAATTGATTATAAAAGGTAGTTTTATGAAATTTTCCCTATATTTAATTTCCTGTACAATTTTATCTACAGTCATAATGACTTGATCCCAGAAGGCAGAATTTCTATTCCTCCAAATCATGTAAACAGTAGCAGCTATTGCAGCCATAATCACCATCTTCCTAGCCTTGGTGCTTTTGTATCTATTCTTTAACCACCTACACATCTAGATAATTCCTCTCTTTTTCCATCTTATACCAAGCCAGAGCATGATAGAAGAGATACATTGCTCACTGAATCTGCACTCAAAAAGAAGATGTTGTATTGTTTCAGAGTGTTGTTGGCAAAGTAGGCAGCTGTCATCAACACACATGTTCATCTGCTTCAATTTGTGCCTTGTTTTCAATCGGTTTTGCATAGCTAACCACATTATCATTCTGTGCTTGGGCTGAGTGTATCTGTTCCAGACATAAGCACTCCAGGAGGTTTTGTAATACCCCGATTTTTCAGAGCGTTTTAATTAGCGTTAATTGTAATTATAAAGTTAATTATGTTTTGAAAATTCTTATTTTATTTGAGTTTGGAATATTTATAGTCTTTGTAATATATTTTGTTTTATGAGATTATTATTATAAATTATATTTTTGGATTTTAAATAACGCAAAGTCGGTTTATCTTCTTTCCATTTATGGACGTCGGTTAAAGAGGAAATAAAAACCCCATTTTCTCTCTCCTTCCTCGTGTCCCTCGTGGGAGACCCAAACCCCATTTATTTCTTTCTCTCCTTCCCCGTGAGAAACCCCAAATACCCCAAACCCCAGTTTTTCTCTCTCCTCTTCCCGACCCATCTCTTGCACCCCTCTCCCTCTCAGTCGCCGGTGTCCTCGAGCTCGCCGGAGCGTTCTCTCTCCTCCGTCCGCGTGTGTCTGTCGTCGGTGCTGCTCGCTTGCCACCGCGGTGTTGTTGCTGTTTCGTTGCTGCTGCTGCTTGTTCGTCCTTTCTGCTCGGTCCTCTAACAACGAACATCGCCGGCCTTATGTCGCCGTGCGTTCTGCTTCTTTCTCGCCGGTGTACCGTGCTCGCCGGAGCACAGCTCCCCTTCCCTGCCGCCCCTGTGTTCGTCCCTGCTCAGTAGAGCAGAGGTACTACACCTCTCTTCTCCTCCTCTTGTTTCCCTCAAATTAAAAGTCATTTTTTTTGAAAATCTGAATCTGAAATACTATTGATGCTTTGATGAATTATGAATTTCTGATTTTGAATTCTGACAATTGTTATTTACTATTGATACTTTGAATTCATGAGTTATTGTTGATGATGTTGAATTGGTTGATTTAATAAATCATAGTAGTGTTCTCTTATGTAATTGTGTTGATGTGAGTTTAGCTTCGGCTTGTTGGTAATTCGGTTGGTTCAATTTATTATATCAATCGAGGGATCCTAGTTAAGAAAGTATAGTTAAATTACTCTCTTTGTTCTGAAAGTTAGTGTGAATAACTATTAATTGTGTGTATTATAACTGATGGATGTTTGAAAGAGTAGTTATGGAGTTTGAGTTAAAGATTGACAATCAAGTTTCACCCATCTTGGGAGTCTTTTAATTAAATATGAAGAGACTAGTAGGTAATCTGATCATTCATAAATTAAAGTAGTGTTCTTCTACTTGGGAAACAAATCTAGTTAATGTAACAACAAATAGTTCCTAAATCGTTTAACATAATTAGATTAGTCGTTGATATTAACCAAAAGCAGTTAGTGCGGAAGTATAAATCCACAGGATGAGTATAAATTGCTGATTATGTAACAGAAGTCTTAGTTTTTGGTTTAAATGGTCTTTATTAGTGTTAGATTCATATAATAACGAAATCATGTTTTTGGTTTTGTTTATGTGATATACGAAAGGTGTTTCTATGTTGTTGTTGATGGAAGTTCACTAAATTGTGGAAAGGTGGTATACCTAATATATACTAAGAAATGATATATGTTCATGTATTCTTAATATGTTAAAGTATACCTTTTAACTCGAAACTATCCGAAAGTATGAATGACTATTAAACGATTTGAGATACGAAAATACTGCTATGTTTCTGCTATGCTTCTGATATGTTTCTGTTGTTATTCTTAAAAGTACTTTAAGTTATGAGACATGCTTATGATTACTTTCCATGATTAATGATATGTTTTGCATATGGATTGCGGGAAATGAAATGTTTTATGATGATTATGATGATACGATGCTATGAAATGATTATGAATCTGAAGTGATAAATGAACTCAAGTGACGGTTGTATTTATGAAATGGATTATTGCAACCACTATGAATGGATTGAGATTATGATGGATGAAATATGTTCAAACTGGATTGAACAATGATAACGTAATTGTATACGTGATTTATGTGATGACGTGAATTAAAAGATGCTAATCACGTAAAGTGAAATATCGGAGGGAAATGATGAACGAGGTTGCCCTGTATGAGTGGTTCAATGCCCCTACGGGTTCTCTGGTTACTATGCTTGATTTTCACATTCTTGTCTTCCTTCTATCTTGTTGTGATCCAAGTAGAAGGGGTGTGCACACTAGGGACTCGTTAATATGGCCATTATGTTATCCGTAGGTGGTTACGGGGATTGACCCCGCCTACAATGTTATCCGTAGGTGGTTACGGGGGATTGACCCCGCCTACAATGTTGAAGTAAGTGGTTACGGGGGATTGACCCCACTTCTGGCGTTCTCTTTCCTCTCCTTAAATAACTGGATTAATTAAGATTAATTATGTAATTAATCATTGTATATATATCTACATGTGAACGTATGGATTATGTGAATATTGCTATGCTGTTGTGATAGGGTTATGAATGATGTGAACATGTATTGATTACGTGAGAATCGTAGACACCAAAGTATGTTTTAAGAATGTTTTATGGGTTAGTACTCAGCGTTGTGCTGATGTGTATGTCAATGTTTTGTTTTGTCACTACTGTGGCCTGTCACTTGGTGGGTGGCAGTGTTACAATAGTTTCAGGTTGAAGTTCTGGAGCATCTGTTCCAAGACAGAAGCAGTTACGTGCTAAGAGTACAACTATGATTGTTTTATGTTTCCTTTGAGGCGAAGACGTTCCACTTTGTAATAGTTGAATAATTAATTGATTTAGTGCTCCTGATTCTCTTTAGCTGGTACTCCGCGAAAGCGTTGAGTTTGGGATTTGGTATATTTTATTTGTAACAGGTTTTTCAAACATTTTCCCATTTTGGGTTGTCCAATTTACAAAGGAGACTCTGCCGAAATTTTCAGAAAATATTAATTTATTATTAAAGTATTTCTTTCAAAAAGGGACTAAATGTCTATGTAAGTAGGTGAATAATGTAGCCTTGCATTTATTTCCAAGGAGATAAGTGCGGCGGTAACACGCCCGTTGAGTCGAACCTTCGAGGATTTTCCCCCATCTCGAGTTTTATTAAATGAAAAAGGGTTCGGCTTGGCGGGGGTGTTACAAGTTGGTATCAGAGCTAAGGTTAGATTCAGGTACGCTATGATCTCCATATCATGGCGTAAAGGTTCTAAATAGGTTTAATGGATTTGCTAAAAAGTTAGGTGTAAATGAACCAAGCCGTTTGAGCGTTTGTGCTTTTGCGTGTGCAATGTGAATCTGTTTATGTAAAGAAGTGGTATATGTGATTTTCTATGTTAATTACTAGTTTATGTGTGATGTATCGTGCATTGACTTGTATTTGTTTATGATATGTATTTATTCAAAGTATGTATTTTACAAAACTTATATGATTTGAGAAACCAACTGAATTTCAAACGAGATCTCACTGAATGAGTTAGTTAGAATTCATTGCCAACAAGTTTGCCCCTTTTGTTTTCTTTGCTCCTCGATTTCGCGAGTCGAGTTGAAGTAGAGATACAAAAGCAGATGGCGGAATGGAGGCTGAATATCTAACGAAGGCATAAAAGCTTGAGATCTTGGTTTTGTCTAAATGAATTTAGCTTGTTGTCTCCTCGATTAACATATTGCAAGTTTCGAGGACGAAACTTTTTATAAGGGTGGTAGGATGTAATACCCCGATTTTTCATAGCGTTTTAATTAGCGTTAATTGTAATTATAAAGTTAATTATGTTTTGAAAATTCTTATTTTATTTGAGTTTGGAATATTTATAGTCTTTGTAATATATTTTGTTTTATGAGATTATTATTATAAATTATATTTTTGGATTTTAAATAACGCAAAGTCGGTTTATCTTCTTTCCATTTATGGACGTCGGTTAAAGAGGAAATAAAAACCCCATTTTCTCTCTCCTTCCTCGTGTCCCTCGTGGGAGACCCAAACCCCATTTATTTCTTTCTCTCCTTCCCCGTGAGAAACCCCAAATACCCCAAACCCCAGTTTTTCTCTCTCCTCTTCCCGACCCATCTCTTGCACCCCTCTCCCTCTCAGTCGCCGGTGTCCTCGAGCTCGCCGGAGCGTTCTCTCTCCTCCGTCCGCGTGTGTGCTCGTCGGTCTTTGCTCGCTTGCCACCGCGGTGTTGTTGCTTTGTTTCGTTCTTGCCGCCGCTTGTTCGTCCTTTCGCTCGGTCCTCTAACAACGAACATCGCCGGCCTTATGTCGCCGTGCGTTCTGCTTCTTTCTCGCCGGTGTACCGTGCTCGCCGGAGCACAGCTCCCCTTCCCTTCCGCCCCTGTGTTCGTCCCTGCTCAGTAGAGCAGAGGTACTACACCTCTCTTCTCCTCCTCTTGTTTCCCTCAAATTAAAAGTCATTTTTTTTGAAAATCTGAATCTGAAATACTATTGATGCTTTGATGAATTATGAATTTCTGATTTTGAATTCTGACAATTGTTATTTACTATTGATACTTTGAATTCATGAGTTATTGTTGATGATGTTGAATTGGTTGATTTAATAAATCATAGTAGTGTTCTCTTATGTAATTGTGTTGATGTGAGTTTAGCTTCGGCTTGTTGGTAATTCGGTTGGTTCAATTTATTATATCAATCGAGGGATCCTAGTTAAGAAAGTATAGTTAAATTACTCTCTTTGTTCTGAAAGTTAGTGTGAATAACTATTAATTGTGTGTATTATAACTGATGGATGTTTGAAAGAGTAGTTATGGAGTTTGAGTTAAAGATTGACAATCAAGTTTCACCCATCTTGGGAGTCTTTTAATTAAATATGAAGAGACTAGTAGGTAATCTGATCATTCATAAATTAAAGTAGTGTTCTTCTACTTGGGAAACAAATCTAGTTAATGTAACAACAAATAGTTCCTAAATCGTTTAACATAATTAGATTAGTCGTTGATATTAACCAAAAGCAGTTAGTGCGGAAGTATAAATCCACAGGATGAGTATAAATTGCTGATTATGTAACAGAAGTCTTAGTTTTTGGTTTAAATGGTCTTTATTAGTGTTAGATTCATATAATAACGAAATCATGTTTTTGGTTTTGTTTATGTGATATACGAAAGGTGTTTCTATGTTGTTGTTGATGGAAGTTCACTAAATTGTGGAAAGGTGGTATACCTAATATATACTAAGAAATGATATATGTTCATGTATTCTTAATATGTTAAAGTATACCTTTTAACTCTGAAACTATCTGAAAGTATGAATGACTATTAAACGATTTGAGATACGAAAATACTGCTATGTTTCTGCTATGCTTCTGATATGTTTCTGTTGTTATTCTTAAAAGTACTTTAAGTTATGAGACATGCTTATGATTACTTTCCATGATTAATGATATGTTTTGCATATGGATTGCGGGAAATGAAATGTTTTATGATGATTATGATGATACGATGCTATGAAATGATTATGAATCTGAAGTGATAAATGAACTCAAGTGACGGTTGTATTTATGAAATGGATTATTGCAACCACTATGAATGGATTGAGATTATGATGGATGAAATATGTTCAAACTGGATTGAACAATGATAACGTAATTGTATACGTGATTTATGTGATGACGTGAATTAAAAGATGTTAATCACGTAAAGTGAAATATCGGAGGGAAATGATGAACAGGTTGCCCTGTATGAGTGGTTCAGCGGCCCCTACGGGTTCTCTCGGTTACTATGCTGATTTTTCAGCATTCTGTCTTCCTTCTATCTTGTTGTGATCCAAGTAGAAGGGGTGTGCACACTAGGGACTCTGTTAATATGGCCATTATGTTATCCGTAGGTGGTTACAGGGGATTGACCCCGGCCTACAATGTTATCCGTAGGTGGTTACAGGGGATTGACCCCGGCCTACAATGTTGAAGTAAGTGGTTACAGGGGATTGACCCCGGCTTACTGGCGTTCTCTTTCCTCTCCTTAAATAACTGGATTAATTAAGATTAATTATGTAATTAATCATTGTATATATATCTACATGTGAACGTATGGATTATGTGAATATTGCTATGCTGTTGTGATAGGGTTATGAATGATGTGAACATGTATTGATTACGTGAGAATCGTAGACACCAAAGTATGTTTTAAGAATGTTTTATGGGTTAGTACTCAGCGTTGTGCTGATGTGTATGTCAATGTTTTGTTTTGTCACTACTGTGGCCTGTCACTTGGTGGGTGGCAGTGTTACAATAGTTTCAGGTTGAAGTTCTGGAGCATCTGTTCCAAGACAGAAGCAGTTACGTGCTAAGAGTACAACTATGATTGTTTTATGTTTCCTTTGAGGCGAAGACGTTCCACTTTGTAATAGTTGAATAATTAATTGATTTAGTGCTCCTGATTCTCTTTAGCTGGTACTCTGCGAAAGCGTTGAGTTTGGGATTTGGTATATTTTATTTGTAACAGGTTTTTCAAACATTTTCCCATTTTGGGTTGTCCAATTTACAAAGGAGACTCTGCCGAAATTTTCAGAAAATATTAATTTATTATTAAAGTATTTCTTTCAAAAAGGGACTAAATGTCTATGTAAGTAGGTGAATAATGTAGCCTTGCATTTATTTCCAAGGAGATAAGTGCGGCGGTAACACGCCCGTTGAGTCGAACCTTCGTGGATTTTCCCCCATCTCGAGTTTTATTAAATGAAAAAGGGTTCGGCTTGGCGGGGGTGTTACAGGTTTGCCTTCCATTGTCCAGAAGAGCCTTATAGTGTTTGCCGATACTGAATTGAGCATCCATAAGCCATTGTTCACCATTCATCTTTTCATTCATTATATGCTTAGCTTGGCACACATACTTCCACGCCCAACTAGCACTACTTGGGGCTGCATAGGACCCCCATCTAGCTTCCTTAATGTATATTTCATTCACCCACTTCACCCACTTCACCCACTTCACCCATAGGTTGTATTTTTTCTGAGCCACCACCCAAGCTAGCTTACTCACTGCAGCAGCATTCCACTTCCAAGTTGCTCTAAAACCAAGCCCTCCTGCTTTCTTAGAATTACAAAGACTCTCCCAAGCAACAGCCCCAGCTTTTGTATCATTATGTGAGCCAGACCAAAGAAAGCATCTACAAATAGAGTCTACATCTTTCAGAACACTCTTAGGAATAATAAACAATTGCCCCCAATAAGTGTGAATGCTCATTAATACACTATTAACAAGTTGACATCTAGTTATAAATGACATATTGCGAGTACTCCAAACTCTAATTCGACTCACCATCTTCTCAAGTCTTTTGCTTTCAGTTTTGAAGTTGAAATGGGAACTCCAAGGTACCTAAAGGGCAGCTTCCCAATTTTAAACCCACTAACTTCAGTTACTCTTTGGATTTCCACCTCAGCCATCCCTGCATAATAAACCTCAGATTTTTGCTTATTAACCTCCAGACCTGAGGCATTTGAAAACATTTGGAAACCTTGCAGAAGAGTGTAAATGGACCTGAAATCTCCATGACAAAACAATAGCAAATTGTCAGCAAAACAAAGATGTTTTAGCTTCAGACTTCTACATTGAGCATGATATCTGAACCCCTCCAACTCTCCTACATAGGCCAGAATCCTATCCAGGTAATCCATACAGAGAGCAAAGAGCAAGGGGGACATTGGATCCCCTTGTCTTAAGCCTCTCTGAGAACCAAAAAACCCAGTTGGAGCCCCATTTAGCATTATAGAGAACATAGGAGTCCTAACACAAACCATGATCTGCTCAATGAACTTCAAAGGAAACCCCACACCTTCTAGCATTTGTTGGATGAAATCCCAGTTGACAGTGTCGTAGGCTTTTTTTAAGTCTAATTTAATCATGCACCCAGCCCTACTATTCTTTCACTTATACTGCTTAACTAAGTCTTGACAAATCAAGACATTGTGCAATATACTCCTCCCAGCAACAAAGGCACCCTGGCTAGCAGACACAATATCAGGCAACACCCTATTAAGTTTTTCACTAATCAGTTTTGTTATACATTTGTATAACATGGAACAACAAGCAATGGGGCGGAAATCACAAACATTTTCAGGCACTTTGACTTTAGGAATTAAAGTTAAAGTGGTAACATTGATCACCTTCAAGAGCTTACCAGTTTTAAAGAAATCTAGCACAGCTTCACTAACTTCATCTCCAATAACCTCCCAGCAGTGCTTATAGAAGCAGCTATTGAATCCATCAATTCCAGGTGCTTTGTCATTAGGAATACTAAACATTACCCTTTTAACATCCCCCTTAGTGAACTCAGCTTGCAGGATTCTAATGTGCTTCTCTGTAATCTTGTTGCCCTTGTTGACTAAGGTCTCCAGCACTGCCTGTTTTTTTATCTTTACAAGAAACAAGGTTCTTATAAAAATTTATAAAGGCAGCATCCACTGTTTCTTTCTGATTCACCCACACTCCATCGATATCATGGATAGCATGCACCCTATTTTGTCTTCTTCGAGCCTTGATAGCTTGATAAAACACCTTCGAATTTTCATCTCCACATTTTAACCAAGCCAACTTGGACTGTTGTTGAAGCATGGAATACAACATTTTCTTAGTTTGCTCATAGTGCTTCTGTGCCACTTTCTCGTCTGAACTCAGTCTGACATCAGCAGGATTTAAGTGCATAGCTTGCTGCACTTCTTTCAGCTTCTCTTTTGCATTGAGAACAGAAGCTTCGATGTCATTGAACCCTTTCTTTTTCAGCTCTATCAAAGCCTTCTTTATGCATTTTAGTTTTTGTACCACTGTGTACATTGCACAACCATTAACCTGTACACTCCATTCTCTATTCACCATTTCTATCAGAGCATCATGCTGACACCACAAGTTAAGAAACCTAAATGGTTTCTTTTGGTTATTTTCCGGATACACACACACCAGCATTGGTGTATGGTCAAAATCTCCCTCAGGGAGAAAACTTACTTCAGCTTGTTCAAACATATCTAGCCAACTCTGATTTGCTAGCACCCTATCAATTCTTGATAACACTCTTTGTTCCCCATCCTGCTTATTGCTCCACGTATAATGCCTACCTGTAGCCTTCACATCAATAACTTGGCAGAAATTTATGCAAGAAAGCATAGGAGCAATTTCTGCCATTCTTACTGCACTACCAATTCTGTCTCCAGTACTACTCAGGGCATTGAAATCCCCAAGAATCAACCATGGACCATTACACCTACTAGCTATGAGCTTAAGACCAGACCATAATTCCACCCTGCTCTGCTGGTTATTGAACCCATACACAAAGGTGCAAGCAAAGCCATCAACACAATTCCTAGGTTGCACAAAACAATGCACATATTGACTATTCATAGCCAAGATGTTTAAACTAAAAGAGTTAGGACAACATCCTACCATAATTCTTCCATTTTCATGACAGCTCAGGTTGTGAGTAAAACACCATCCCGAGCACAAATTTAAGTAAAAATTTCCCAAGTTCTTCATTTTCACTCTAGTCTCCAAGAGGCTAAACAATTTTATGTTGTGAGAATTGATGAAATTCCTCACTTCATTTTGCTTATTTCTATTATTTAGACCTCTTATGTTCCATGCCATAATGTTATCCATTAAGGCTAGGGGGAGCCACCCCCTGACCTTTATCCACCAGTTTATTGCCCAAACCCTCACCATTACCCCTTCTTTTTTATTTCACCTGTTGCCTCACTGTTATCATCCTGACCAGTGTTCACCATGCCTTCACTCTGTTCATCATCAGCTCCATTATCTTCATTTAAGGCAAGAAATGAATTATGAATAGGAACTATTGGTGCTTGTTGTACAGCTGCAGCCTTTGAAGCACCCACCTGTTGGAATCCATCTGCATCCCTCACAACTTGTTTCTTCTGTACCCATACCCTTTTTCCACCATTCTTCTTACAGTTTTCCATTTCAAGCCCAAAGCCATTACACTTTAAGCAGTGAATTGACCTCCATTCATATTCCACTTTTTGCTCAACCATATGGCCATGCTCATTACAGAAAGCAACAGTATCAGGGAGTGTTTTATGCATTTCAACCTCTACCATAACTCTGGTAAAGTTCAGCTTGTCTTTCTCCTTTGTAGCTTGATCCATTCTAACTGCTTTCCCAATAATTCCAGCAATTTTAAACAGAATCTTCTCACCCTAATATTTGAAAGGCAGATTTGGCAATTTAATCCAAATAGGCACATTCATAACATCAGACTTGTCTATTGTCAAATCTGGATCCCACAATTTCGTGATTAAAGGTTTTTGGTCAGAAAATTGAAATCCCTCCGTCGTCACCTTAATACAAGATTCAACAGAGTCAAATCTCACAATAAACACACCCCTACCCACCATTACAATCTTATTAATCCCTAAAACTCCCCAAATACGCCTAAAGTATCCCTCCATTACTGTCAATGGTGGGTTAGCCCCCAAAACATAGCAAACCACAGCCGATGACCAATATTCAATCTCATCTTGTATGTCATCAGAATCAATTGTAACCACATTAGAAGGAATACTTGCAGTTTCTCCGAATGTTCGACTTCCTCTCCCCACGACATTCACCTGACATTACTCAGATCCATCTGGCTACTTTGGATGACATTAAGCCAATTCGAGAGAATCGTCTTTTCCATGGATTGCTGAATGCGATTCTCCATAGTTTCCTCCGGTAAGACTTCAGTAACTGCATCTAGGTCAATCTCCTCCGTATTCGTCTTTTCCAGTATTGGACTAGGCACCTTAAGAGCTGAAACTCCCGTAACTTCATCGACACTTTTTGTTTTTCTCACCTGCAAGGACGACGGTCCTGATGCCTTGTTCTTTCCCTTTCCTTTCTGAGCACTTTTCTTGGCTCCCCTCCCCCTTGCCATGGCGCCAACGCAGCGTAGGCAATCGCCTTAGGTTACGTTGAGAGAGAGAGAAAACCGTTTTAACTTATTTAAACTTTATATAGTTCTAAAGTGATCAAATGGACTTGGGTTAGTGCTTATTGCAAGTTTGCAACTTAATATGAACTTGTTGAATTTTTTTTTTCTTTTTTGAAGGGAACTTGTTGAACTTGAAATAAGTATAAATTTTATTTTAAGGTGAAGAATTAACTGTGTAAACCATTATGGTCGGATCCAAACGAAGTATCTGTGGGGGTAGAAGAAATAGGCCATAGGTAATTTTACAAATAATTGTTAAAAACTCCTATAAGGAAATTCTTGAACATTGTAAAATTATTTATTAGATAAAGTTCCCTCACCTTATGCTAAATTCGCCAGTGAATGCTGTGTTAAAGATTCTCAATCTATTAACTGGTTTGTTTTATCATGGATGCATACGGTTCTTTTGCGTTTATACCATGATGAGATTAGGCTCTATGTGGGAAGAGCTTACTAGCTGACTAGTGACTAGTGGTATGTTTGAGAATACATGATGTTGTATACTTGTATGTTATGTCAATAGTCCGAGGGGAGATCTAGACGGAGTCCACTCCTTATGTCCATCTTTAAATTGTTGCCACATTACTTTAAACACGTGTTCTTGATGCGATTTATGATATGCCTTTCTACCATGGATTCAGTAAGTTTAAAGTTCAACTTTCTAGTGGAACACTGGACACTTGTTTTATCAGAAGTTATGTATTCTTTTCCTTTTACTCATTGTTAAGTTGGCAAAGACTATGGTTCACCTTATTGATGAAGGTGAAGCTGATAATCTCAAGAATTGCGGTTTCACATGAATGTAAGATCTTTTCATTTTACTATAATATCAAAAATTAGGAATGATTTTACTTAGTTTATACACACAACTAAAACTTTCTCTAGGGGCATAGAGAACACCTTGTGGGAAACTCACTTGGTAGATTCATGAGGTGACTTGTAAGCATCTAGAAAGCATGCTCGTAGAAGGCAACGTTGCTGATTTTAAATAGAAAAAGAAGTCATTATTTCTCTGTCGCTCTAATTACCCTTGTTTGGATATAACATGGAGAAGGGAAGGGAGTGACATGGGATGATTCATTTTCCTTCCCTTCTTGATAAACCAAATCGGCAAATATTTCAATGTTGGAAAGCTTTCGAAGGAAAAAGGCAAACTCACTCTTCCCCTTCCCTCCCTATCTTTTTCTACATGATTGTTATTTGCTATCTGAACTCTGAAGAAAGCATTTTAACTCTTTTGCCTCTTATTTAACTGTTAGGATAGATTTAGGACTATTTCCTAAATCTATCTATCTAGAAGTGTTTACCTAGACATATCTATCTGCAAGTGTTTAGAGATAATATTTATTAGTATTATATTTAGGATATGTTTTCCTAGTTCTACCTAAGTTAGGATTTATATGATGTACTATAAATATCTCCTTTGGGTTAATAATAATAAGAACCTTTTTCCTTCAATCTATTTTGTCATGGAATCAAGAGCCAGTTGAGATCTTGGGTGAAAACTCTAAAATATTATTCTCTCCTGCCGGTGGGTTCGAATTTTAAGCCCACCGGCCGGATTTGTTAACCTCCCAGAAAAAGTAGTTATTTTTTTATTGATGCTATAATAATACAACCCTCCATGAGAGTTCATGAGAGGGGAGATTGAAAAACAATAATTAATCTTCACTAGGGGAAAAAAAAGGAAGGGCTGCGTTTTTTGGAAAACGTAGCGCTTCGTGTATGAAGGGCTGCGGTTTTCAAGGGAACCGCAACCCTTTTAGTGAAGGGTTGCGGTTACCTAGAAAACGCAACCCTTCAAACTGTATGAAGGGCTGCGGTTTTAAGGCTAACCGCAGCCCTATTAATGTAGGGCTGCGGTTAGCTTAGAAACCGCAGCCCTTCATACACGAAGGGCTGCATTTTCTGGGATAACCGCAGCCCTTCACATCCCGCCCAAGCCTTTAGTTTTGCGCGCAACACACAGTACACACATGCATCCCAAATTTCCCTCGCTCCCTTAGAAAAATTTTCCCCCGCCCCTCTCCCTCACACTCACTCGCACATCCCTAACGCCCATCACCGGGGCACTGACCCATCGCCGGAGCACCGACATTGACGCACTAACGCCGGAAACGTCGCCTGAGCAACGCACCATCGCCTGAGCTCCTTCTTCTTCTCTTCTCTCAGCGCACCTTGACGCCACCACTACCACCACTACTGTAACACCCCAGAATTTCAAAGCGGAAAAGAAAGAAATAATAATAGTATTAATAGGACGATGGCGGAAACATCGTCTTCTGGGAATGTCACTACTACAAGAAATGTGTTTAAATAACTAAGTGATAAAACCAACATAAATAAATAGTATAAATAATTTAAATTAATTAGAGTAATATCTAAAAGAGAAAACTGACTCTCAAACTAATTAAAAGTCTAGGCCTAAAACAACTATCATGTCAATGCTCACAACACAACCCGAACCCAAAACCAAAGAAGATTATCATCAACATAACCTGCAAAATATATAACAACAATCCACAATCAGTGGGGAGTAACTAGCAGTTCTCCCAGAACAAAAGAAATCAAAGCATGATTCAGACATAGATTAATAAGAAAGGAAATAATAAAGTCAAGTCAACTACAATATGCATCCACTTCCATATAACTCACAAATAACGCAAGTGAATAATAAATAGAAAGTGAGTTGGATAAAAATAAATAAATTATCTCAAGAGTACTTTTATAAAAATAAAAAGTATAGGTAAAACAAGTTATTGAGTCAGAAACCGAACGCCAGTGAATCGCAATTCACTTCCTAAGGTTTGTCAGATCGCAATCTCCAGGTCAGTCTATGGGCTTACGTTCCCCACTGCCTGTGTCTAAGAATGGCCAAACTCCCGATGCAGGGTAGAACACGCAGAACTCCCTGACCTCTCGGACGACAACAATTAACCCAGGTGTACCCCTAGTTCGCAAACCAGGTGGTTGGCATGTTCTTCACCGGGGACTACATCTATCCCACCGGATATTCTTATCTCAAAATAAAATCATGCATATCATCAAATATCATTCATCTTAAAAATATTCATCAAAAAGGGATGCCACCCGGCCTTATACCCATAATTCATCAAAACAACTCTTCATAATTCCTCAAAAATAATAACTAACAAACTTTCAACAAATGTCTCCCACAATAAACACTTGAACATTTCTAAACATCAACAATGATATTAAACTAGTTTTTACAGCACCAACAATTCAATCAAAAATAAATCACCAATTAACGCCAAGGCTTATTCAATAAAAGAGTAGTAACAATTAATCATTTTTCTCATAAATCAAACATAAACATAATGATACCCAATAATACTTACTGCAACCTACTGAATATCAGTAACCAAGAACATAATTGATTACAAATTATTTATGATTAACAAGCTCTCAAATAATTTAAAAGAGTATCCTCAATTTCACAACAAAAACCCACTAATAATTATTAAACTAATAATTATGATCAGTAAAATAACACAAAAATTATAATACGACCCTAATGGCTCTACTGACATGTTAGAATTTTTATTTATAATTTTCGGACTCTAAAAGTATTTTTAAACGTTAATTTACAGATTACTCAATAAAGCCAATATAATAATTAAAAATAAAAATAAACGCCCAAAAATTACCAAAAATTTACATATCATGCATAAACTCACTTAAATACATAATATATAAAGAAATTAATTTTCGGCCTCCAGAAATAATTTTCATGATTTATATACTGACAGAAACGATAATGCAAAAACAGATATATCAATTAAATAAACAGGTAAACAGTAGGTAAAAATTGTTCTAAGGCATGTAATACATACTACACATATAACATGATCCACGAAAAATAATTTCAGCAATTTTAACATTCGTTTAATAATTATCATGCAAATAAGCCAAAAACGCACAAAACACCAATTAAATCAAATAAATACTAACAAATCAGACGAAAATTATTTTTCTTTATAAAATATTCACACAGCATGCATCAAGTATATTCATGTCAAATTTCGTCAATAATTTCATTCAAAAAGTATTTTAAATAATTCCTAGCGTAATAATCTAATACCGAATAATACTCTAATCACTATGGTTCTAAGATAACTACTAGTTACCTGGAACGTTGGGAGGAGAGCTGAGTATAAAGGGATTCGAAAAATATGCGAGCAATCCAATTCCTCCATGAACGATAATTGTAGCAACAAGTCACTAGGCGTTTTCTTCTTGAACGTTGAAAACTCTTATTTCGCACTGCTCTGATCCGACCATGATTCCCGGTGATCAAAACCTCTAAATCTAAATCGCTCCGGTAAAAGTGAAGCACAAGATGTTGTAAACGTTTTGTTCAAATTTGAAGACGATCCAACGGTTGAACCTTTCTATTCTTTTCCTCTTCCTTTTCTCTCTTTCTTTTCTTGAAAACGGTGAGGGTTAAATGAGAATGATGCTGAACTTCTTTTAATAAAAATCAGAATTTTATGGCAAGGAAAAATGAAGGATTTAGGAGAAATGATTAGGGGGGTTATGGGGGTTACAAACTACCAAGAGTCATCAATTAAAAGAAATGAAATAAAAGAAGAGAAACTTCTTCCTTCTCCCTCCCAATAGCTGGCTGTCCAAGCCCAAGTACACCAAGATGATTTCGGCCCAAGTCATCAAAGGTCCACGCATCAAAAGTCCGTCACGCGACAAATCGATAAATTCCTAAATCGCGCCTAAACTTTGAAAATACTTAATAATGAAAATAATTATAATAAATTATATTATAAATATAAATATAATCCACACATTAACACACCATATAATAAAATAATAATTCGGCTCCCAAAGTATAAAGAATAAAAATCATTAATCTAGAGAAAATAATAGTTTTAGGGAAAACTTTTGCGGAAAAACTAGGAGCAAAATTATGGGTTGTTACAACTACTGCATTGTCGGTAATTCCCCTCTCACTCTCTCTCCTCTTTTTCATTTCTCTAATTAATTTGTTTTATTTCATTTCTCTTTTATTTTGTGTTGTAAAATGTGATTGTAGGGGGCGGGGAGGGCTTAGGGAGGGTGGGTAGGGGTGGGGGGTCTTGGGCGGGGGGTGGGGAAGGCAGGGGATGGTGGGCAGGGGGGTGGGGGATGCTAGGAAGGGGGTGGAGGAGGGCCGGGAGGCTGGGCAGGGGGTGGGGGAGGGGTGGGGATCTTTGGGCGGGGGTGGGGGAGGGGCGGGGCGGGGGGTGGGGGAGGGTGGTAGCGGGTGAGGGAGGGTTGGGGGAGGCCGGACGGGGGGTGGGGGAGGGAGGGGGAGGGCTCGCAGCGGGTGGGGGAGGGTTGGGGAGGCCGGGCTAGGGTGGGGGAGGGCTAGGGAGGGGGCAGCGGGTGGGGGAGGGTTTATGTAGTGTATGTATATTTCTTGATATGAGATTGTATGAAAACGCAATGTAATTTAGCTATGAAATCTACAAGTTGTTTGAATCGTCATCATATGCCTAGATACCGTTCAAGACTTACTCATTAGGAGTAAGTCTTGAATAGTTCCCGATTTGGGATGCTGTTCTTGGACGTTTGATCTCACTTAGGTGGTGAATGTGTGTCTTCTTTTCACCCCGAGGAAATTCTTGGCTTATCGTTTCTCTACATTGTTCTCTGGGTACATATGTAGATAAGCAATTATCTACATTGTGTACTTGGAGAATCGTAGGGAAATTTCCGGATTTTCCTTAGAATTGAAAAGTTGGCATATATTCACTAGTGAGATTAGACGTCCAAGGATGGGTTAGGTTGGAGTGATAAGGACCTTCTACGCATGCATACATTTGAACATGTCACTATCTTAGCTTGCTCTATACGTGTGTGATTTGAATATGTGAGTGTATGTACTTAAATAATGATTGATGTATTATAATGAATGGTTGTGTTTAATTATTAGAGGTCTTCTTGAATGAGATGGATCGTACTTGGATGTATGGTAGTCGTGAATCGATTGAGTTTGTGAAAGGGGTCTCGGAATTACGTACATCCGCATTACAATATCAAGCATCCTCTGGAGCGATCGACTTTTATTGTCCTTGTGTCGATTGTAGAAATGTGAGCAAGGTTAGTAGTATACATTTGGTTAGGGAGCATGTCTTTCGCCGTGGGTTTAGGCCTCAATACCACGTATGGGTTTGGCATGGTGAGCAGGGGAAGTATATAGGAAGCTCTAGAGTAATGAACGATGTATGTGAAGAAAAGAAGGATGATGAGTTCGAGGATGAGAATTGGGATGATGAGTTTGCAGATGATGATAGGGATCGGGTAGACGAGATGATACACGAGGTTGAAGATCAGTCGTGTAAACGACCTCGTATTTTTGAGTCTATATCCGAGGCCGCCGAAAAGCCGTTGTATCCAAAGTTGTACAAAGTACACCAAACTTTCCGCCGTGATAACACTGTTCAACATTAAGTCGAAAGCTGGTTGGACGGACTCTAGTTTCACATCGTTGTTGGAAGTTTTAACTGATATGCTCCCTGATGGAAATAAACTGCCAAAGTCGTACTATTATGCGAAGAAACTGATGTGTCCTTTCGGTTTAGAGTACGAGCGGATACATGCTTGTCCTAACGATTGTGTGCTTTATCGTAATGAGTATGAGCATTTACATGAGTGTCCACGTTGTGGATTGTCGAGGTACAAGCGTGAAGGAGCTGGAGGTAGTGAAGGACCACCAGCTAAGGTGTTGTGGTATCTACCTATAATACCTAGATTTAAGCGCATGTTCTCAATTAAAGGAGATGCGAAGGATTTGAGGTGGCATGCAGATCGTAGGAAGAGAGACGGTCTGCTCAAGCATCCGGCTGATTCGCCTGAGTGGAAAAGTATCAACAGGGTGCATAAGGCATTTGGTAATGAGGATAGGAATCTGAGGCTTGGATTATGTACGGATGGCATGAACCCTTTTGGCAATCTCAGTTCGCAACATACTACATGGCCAGTAGTTTTAGTGGTTTATAACTTGCCTCCTTGGTTGTGCATGAAACGCAAGTACATGATGTTGTCGCTTCTTATATCGGGGCCCAAACAACCTGGAAATGACATAGATGTATACATCCAGCCGCTTGTTGAAGATTTACAGAAGATGTGGAACGAAGGAGTGTTAGTATTTGATGCGTATGCTAATGAGATGTTCACTCTGCGTGCCATGCTTTTTTGTACTATGAACGATTATCCAGCTTATGGGAACTTATCTGGGTATAAGACTAGAGGAAAACAACCCTGCCCGATTTGTATAGATGACATGAAGTCTACACACTTTAAGGGCTGCAAACATATGTATATGCGCACACGAAGGCTCCTCAGACGCGACCATCCCTATCGGTTTAAGAAGAAGGCATTCGATGGGACGGTTGAAGAAGAAGTTGCTCGTAGACCATTAAGCGGCATCTGAAGTTTATAATCGGGTGAAGGGCATTGAAACAATCTTTGGTAAACCTGCTAGTGAGGTTGATCGACCTACAGGATTATGGAAAAAGGAGTCCATTTTTTGGAAACTCCCATATTGGAAAGATCTAAAGGTCAGACATTGTTTGGATGTCATGCACATAGAGAAGAATGTTTGTGAAGCTATTCTTGCGACACTTATGAATATTCCGGGCAAGACAAAAGATGTTAAGGCGTCACGACTTTACTTGGAAAAACAGGGGCTTCGACCAGAGTTGTGGGCTTAGAAAAGGGACGGAAGGAAGAAGAAAGTAGTGGAGGAAAGGGTTGATGATGAAACTCAGAAAAGTAAAAAGAAGGTGGAGGATTCGGAGAAGAATTATTTGCCACCAGCTTGCTACACGATGTCGCGTGCAGAGAAATAGATTTTTTGCGAGTCATTGTATGGCATTAAGGTTCCAACTGGCTACTCATCGAATATGAAGCGATTTGTTACCTTAAATGGTGAGTTGAAGTTATCGAGTATGAAATCTCACGATTGTCATGTCATGATGCAAGTATTCTTACCGATTGCAATTCGTGGGATACTTACAAAGCATGTGAGGCACACCATTACAGAACTTTGTTCATTTTTCCATACAATATGCAGCAAAGTTCTAGAACCATCGACCCTCGATTCCTTGCAGGCCAGAGTAGTTGAAACTCTATGCAAATTTGAGATGTTCCCCCCCCGCATTCTTTGACATTATGTGTAACACCCCCAAATTTCTCTCTTTTTGAAGAATATACTTTAATATAAAACACTTGAGAAACTTGAGAGTAATACTGCCACGTGATAACGTTAAAGGCTAAAACTACTAACTACTAATTTAACAATGCAGCGGAAACTAATAATAATAACTTCTCTTTATTGATAATATAAAAAACTTTATTATTCAACTATGACAATAATAGAATCTATAATAAATAAAAGGGATATTATCTCAGATAACCCTGACTTATAGGCCTTTTTCCAATATAACCCTGACTTTGACAGCCCTGTCTCCGATAACCTTGAACTTGGTTTTTCTCATTAAACTGGACGGAATTTGTAACGCCGTTAACTAGGTTTGACTTTTGCTAAATTCATCTCTTTCTCTCTCTTGTTCTTCATCTCTTCATCAATTTTTCCCAAACTCATAACAAAATCCAGATTTTTCCCAATCCCATTTACCCAAAATCATAACAAAATCCAGATTTCCTCCAATGGGTGTTCTTAGAAAAAAAAAAATTGTTAGCAGATTTCAATGGGTATTTGGGGAAATCTACCGTCAAAAGTTAGCAGATTTCAATCACTTGAAATGTTTAATATTAGCTCAAATTTCATATATGGTGAAATCTCATCTGAAATTTCCTCTCTCTCCTCCTCCACCCCCTGGTTCTCTCTCTCCTCCTCCACCACCTCCTGGTTCCCTCTCTCCTCCTCCACCTTCATTGTTAGGCCATCTGCTTAGCCCCTCTCTCTCACCTCCACCTTCCTCCCCTTCTCCTCCCCATCCATCACACTCGTGGGCCCTGCCCAATTTATCACATTAACACTGTAAATTAATTCTCAAGCAATTAAAAGCCCAAATAAAAGATAGGAAATGATAGAATTCTTAATAAAAGAAGTCAAAGCTCTAATCTTTAATACCAAAAACAAAATATAGATAAAAGCAACATCCATTAAATTCACCAAAAACATGATAGTAATCAAGTAATAAAGCTGAAGCCACGACCCCCTATTAAAGAATTGATGAAGAAACTCCCAGATGAGCGCCGAAAATTTCGCTTAAACAACCACCAAAAATCAAATGACGATAGGAACGCCGATAAAGCCGACGACATTTGGGCACCAATAATGATCTGGAAGTCTTAATTTGTTCATGAAATGTTCAAAAATTGCATGATGGATTTCAAACCTTTATGACCCAAAATCGTTGCAATTGAGCTTGAACTTTAGTTATCTTTATGAATTTTTCTTTGGAAATTATTGTGTGCATCCTGCGTGCAGCAAAATGAAGATGACAGGGACGTCTGGTGACTAGTGGTTGCGCTAGTCCATGGTGGCTACATCAATTTTTGAGGTGGAGGAGAGATAAAATCAGGAGATGGTGGAGGAGATGGAGGAGAGAGAAAAATAGGGGGTGGTGGAGGAGAGAGTAACGAAGCAAGTGGATGGAGGAGGAGAGAGAAAATCAGGGGTGATTTAGGAGAGAGAAAGGATAGGAACATAAATAGATTTTTCTCTTCTAAAAAATAGATTTTAAATTATAAATGTCAAAAAGTTAACGCCATCCAACGTTCCGTTAACTTTAATGACAAAATACAAGTTTAGGGTTATTCGAGATAGGGGTGAAAATGTCGGGGTTATTTGGGAAAAAGGCCTATATGTCAGGGTCATCTGAGATAATATCCCTAAATAAAAATAGCAACTCCTAGCTTAAGTATTATTCCTCACTAGCTCCCCCATGTGAAGTATGCATCAAATCAACCTGTAAATTTTGCTCACCAAAAGGGTCATCACAGGGACAAAGCCATAAAACAAACAAACAAACAAAACACGTGTCAGTAAAAATACTGAGTACATGTATATGCGGAAATTTAAATACTTTATTAAACATTCAAAATATTTCTATAAACCTTCCTTGGATACTTGTAATTAATACTTGTATAATATAAGGTATATAACTTTAATATAACTTCTTTCCTTGCCTAGGTACCTTTCCTAAAGTGTGCACACCCCCCAAGTTTAGTATTCCTTAATGAGTCTATGACGAGGGGAACTACCTTGTCCACATGACTTATACAAAATGTACATGGGTAAAATATAATAGCTACCGTTCTTGTTAATTAATAACAAGTCGTGGCTTCTTTGTAATTGTGATCATAAAAGATCATGTAACTAATAAAAATCTTTTGGAAATAGAATAATAATTCTAAAAGAATAACCTTGGCCTTATGTATGCATAATATATAACTTGATCATTCATAAAAAGCTTAAAACCCTTCGGCAGATGTTTATGTTTGCATACTATATAACTTGATCATTCATAAAAAAACTTAAAACCCTTCGGCAGATGTGAACATGCGATTATGTAAAGTCAAAGCATCTAGTGGTGAATTTGATCACCAAAGTATTGAGAGCTATGGAAGACTATTCTCACAATACAATGTAAATGGCGGTGCTAATCATGCGCAAATAATAAGAAAGCCATAAATTATCTTCGACTAAGTCTTAAATTCTCTTGGGTCAAACATCACATAGTTAGCATGAATTTACTGATTTAGTTTAAGTTCATAAAACATTCGTAATTTTTTTTTTTTAACATGATCACACTAAACTCATACGATTAATAATGAACTCATAAAACATGTATTTTTAATTCAAAATAACACCCTAGAAACATGATACTACGCATGCAGAATAATATTTAAAGATCTACATATACACGCACCTTGAAAATTAATAACTACTAGGGAGAAGAGAGAGAAGGTAGGCTAAGAGGGAGAGAGAGTTTAAACTTGAGAAAAGAGATGTATTCCTCAAATTTGGTGTGAAGAATATGAGGGGTGGAGGCCCCTATTTATACTAGTTGGACAAGTAGAGTCATACTAGGACTCGAAACTAAAAGATGAATTTTTTGAGAAAAGATAATTAATTTTAGCTAGGATACATTATTTCTTTATGATCACATAGCTAGAATAGAGGAATATTCCATAAGATAAATAGTCTAGATGCTTAAATTAACCAAAAGATAAAAAATGAAAAGTAATAAGACATGGAAATCTTGGATACACACTCACTGCCAGTAGCGTGAGTTATGCGCCAGAACTCAATTTTTTTTTTTTTTGTAAATCTTTTGAAATCGTTTTTGAATTTTATTTTAAAATATTTTTATATTTTTTTTTCTAAACTAATTACTTGGATTATAATATGTAAACTTTTAGGCCCAATATTTAATTTGGGCTAGAGTCTATTTGAAAAACCCATAATCTATTATAAAAGCCTATTTAAAATCTTTATAATTAATAAAAAGTCTTTTTAGTATATACAACCTTTTAAAAATTATACTAATAACTTACTAAAAATATGGAGTATTACATTATGGTCCATCTCATTGTCCATCTAGTTCGAGAAATTAAGCTGTGTGGTCCAGTGTTTTTGAGGTGGTGCTATCCTTTTGAGAGATATATGGGCACTTTGAAGGATGAAGTTCGGAATCCAGCACAACCAGAAGGTAGTATAATTCAAGGGATTGTGGGTGAAGAGATCAGTAATTTTGTGGCTAAGTATTTTGCTAGTGTTGATCCTGTTGGACTTCCGACATCCCGACACGAGGGCAGACTTGAGGGCAAGGGTACAATTGGTTCAAAATTGATCACACCTTCCGTAGAAAAGCGTACACAAGCTCACTTATTTGTATTGCATCATGTAGCAGTTGTCCATCCTTATTTAAATGAACATATGGAGGAATTGCGTGTTAGCAATCCTGGAAAAGGAGTTAGGGCATTGACGCAAATGCATAACAAGACTTTCATTGATTGGTTTTATAAACGAGTAGTGAATGATTTGGATGAAAGTGTTCCTGAAATAGTCAAGTGGTTAGCATTTGGTCCTCGTGAAGCTGTACGCACTTATGAGGGTTATGATATTAATGGGTATACGTTTTGGACTGAACGTCAAGATCTGAAGTCAACATCGCAACAAAATAGTGGTGTTTCACTTGTGGCGTCATCTACACAATACGCAAGCTCGAAGGATAAGTCGCATGTACATGCTGAAAGCAATTATTATGGGCGAATACAAGAAATATGGGAGCTGGACTACTGTACTTTTAATATTTGCCTCTTGTGTTGCAAGTGGGTTGACGATAATCGATGTTGCGTAAGAAAAGATGATCCTTGCGGATTCACTCTTGTTGACCTTAGTCGTCTACGTGAAACTCAGGAGCCATTTGTAATTGCATCACAAGTTAAGCAAGTATTTTTTGTAACTGATCCTGCTGATAATAAGTGGTCAATTGGTGTACCTGGTAAAAGGAGTATCCTCGGTATTGGTGATGTTGATAATGAGGAAGAATATGATGCATTTGAGGACCTCCCCCCTTTTACCTATCCCAAAAATAGTGTGGAAGATGATGTGAATATGTCGGAGAACTATATGCGTGTAGATCACACGGAAGGGATACATGTACTTGAAGATCATAAGAAACGGTGGAAGGTCAATAAATCATGAGACATAAACTCAGGTCTGTGTAATTTCTCCAATTCGTTAACTATTGTGTACAGTTTTAGGCTTGCATTTGTTGTTGGTTGCATTTCGGGAACGAAAAGGTCATTTTAGGCCCATTTTTGCCTTTCGCTTCCAAATCGTACTTATCGAGTCATTTAACCCCAAATTCTTTTTGACATGATTATATGAGGTATAATGTAACTATTGTGTACAGTTTTAGGCTTGCATTTATTGTTGGTTGCATTTCGGGAACGAAAAGGTCATTTTAGGCCTATTTTTGCCTTTTCGCTTCCAATTCGTACTTATCGAGTCATTTAACCCCAAGTTCATTTTGAACATGATAATATGAGGTATAATGTAACTATTGTGTAGATTTTTAGGCTTGCATTCATTGTTGGCTGAATTTCGGGAACGTAAATGTGATTTTAGGCCTATTTTTGCCTTTTCGCGTCCAATTCCTGTTTCTCGAGTCATTTAACTCCATTTTCTTTTTGAACATGATAATATGAGGTATAATATAACTAGTGTGTAGAGTTTTAGGCTAGCATTTGTTTTTAATTGAATTTCGGGAAGGTATATGTCATTTTTAGAACTACTAGCTACGGTAAATGATTGAATTCTTATATTATGTGTTTATTCCTTGGTTGTTTTGCAAGGTTTATATGAATAACACACCAAATTTGAGGGCCTTCACCATAGACGAATTACATGAAGTTCGGGATAAGTTGGCGTCCCACCTTTGTGATGATTGCTTATGATACATTTTGGTGGAATTCGTGATATAATTAGCTAGATCTACTAGTTGGTATCAATTCTATGTACACTTTTTACATTATTAAATATAAATATTTAAAGTTAATTATTACGCTCAAAAACTTGTCATATATTATTGCAATTCGATCGGTTTTTTTTGTGTCGAAGGGAGGTGTTGGATGGGGGTTGGGTGGCGGGGGGAAGGCCGCCACGGTGGGCTTCTTGGGGCGGGCTAGGGGGTGGTGGGGTCTTTGGGGTGGCCGGCAACAGTGGGTGGAGGGGCGCGAGAGGGTGGGGTCAGGGGGGGGGTCTTTGGGGAGTGAAGGGGGTGGGCGGGGGTGGGGGTGCGGGGTCGGGGAGTGCGGGGGTGGGCGGGGGGTGGGGGGGGTGGGCGGGGGGGGGGGTGGGGTGGGGGTGTGGGGAGTGCGGGGGTGGGGCTGGGTGTGGGGGGTGGGCGGGGGTGGGGGGCAAGGCTGGGGAGTGCGGGGGTGGGCGTGCGGGGGCGGGGCGGGCGCGGGCAGGGCGGGGGCTGGGTGGGCGTGCAGGGCTGGCTGGGCTAGCAGATATATTTAAAAAAATAAACATAGTGAATACGAAGGGCTGCGGTTTTAGGCCTAAACCGCAGCGCTTCACTTAAAGAAGGGCTGCGTTTTTGGCCTGAACCGCAACCCTTCGTTGTGAAGGGCTGCCGCAGCTCTTCTTTTCTATTGAAGGGCTGCTACGGAAAGGGTTGCTGGCCAAAAACGCAGCCCTTAGGGCTGTTTTGACAGCAGCCCTTCCTTATTTTTCCACTAGTGCTTTACAAGAGTTTGTGAGGGGTAAGATGGAAATATAAAAAATACATCCATGCCACTAACCAAAAGGGGATATTTATAGTACATCATATAAATCCTAACTTAGGTAGAACTAGGAAAACATATCCTAAATATAATACTAATAAATATTATTTCTAAACACTTGCAGATAGATATGTTTAGGTAAACACTTATAGATAGATAGATTTAGGAAATAGTCCTAAATCTATCCTACCACTAACCAACCATTGGTCACCTTTGACTTGTAAATTGAATTTGCCCCCCTTTGGCACCATAAAATATGAGACAAGTTGTTATTTATCTACAAGAACACCATAACTTTTGGCTGAAAACTGATCCGCATTCCCATATGGACATAACTGCAAGGTGTGAACTGGTTTCACTAGCTAGGAATCATATCTGTTTCTCTCTTGCATGCAAACATAATTTCAAATTCTAGCAATACTAGTCTCATGTTTTTCAAGTGCTCCTTTCTAGCTTCTCTTGTAACCTTGCTAGTTTGATGCTTTGCTAACTCCTAGTATTGTTGAACTTTTCATAGAGATAGAAACTCGGTTCAATGTCTATGATCTGGTACAGCCAATCCCTCTAGGTCATAGTAATTCAGGGAATGAGAGGGATTCTCATGTTGGTGCCCAGCCAATAAATCCATCTACTTCAAAGGCTGCCTTATGTGTTCGGCCATCTTCCACCGAAGAGGATGAGCGTGCTCCTAAATGTTCTAGACCTGTAAGTGGTCCTTACGAGATTGACGAGATGCAGGATAATGCTCCTAAGCGAGAGCAGGCTACCGAGATATATGTTCCTGATTGGAAAGTTTATAAAGATGACTCACATCATAAACTCAGTCGCACAACTCTTGAGTCGGAGATGATCCGTGGTTTGGTGCTTCCCAAGGACCGAGAATATCTTAAGAGTTTACCTATTGAAGCTTTGGTAGCTCTAATAGCTCCTCTCTATTCTTATAATTGCATGGTGATATATGATTTTGATGTGTCCATCATATGGCAGGTGCTGCAGCTGGATGAACAAGTTTCTCCTGCAATTCACGACTGTTCTGACGAGACTAATGAGTTGTTTATTCCTGATTGGAATATCAGTGTGAACGACTCGATTTATGGCCCGAACGCCTCTTTTGTTGCTGAAGAGTTGTCGCGCGGTATGAGGCTCCCTGCAGATGCACCTTTTCGTGGTCGTCACCCTTCTGATCCCGCGATTGTTGAAGAAGCAATAACTAATTTTTTGCGGGTGGGTTGCTTAGCACTTGGCAGTTTGCAGCCGCCTTCCTCTCCCTCGTTGTCTCTCTTTCCCACTTCTGTTATTTATAGTGGTGCTTTTGTTTTCCAGCTTACGTCCAGTTATTATGAATGTATGCGCCGACTGATGGAATATCATTGGAAAGCAAGAGGTTCAACATGATAAAGAGTGTTTTAGAGAAGCGTATAGAAGATCTTGAAGAGCAGATCAAGAGTAAGGATGACGAGCTGAAGGCCACCAAGAAGCGCAAAGCTAAATATAGAGATCAGAAGTACCGAGCTGAATGCAAATTGCAGATGACCCAAGATGAGCTAAATGGTCTAAAAGCTGATTTTGACAAGACTGTTGAGCAAAATTTGAACAAAATCCTTCAGGAAAAGATCTCTGAAGCAGTCCAAAATGCTGTTAATAGTTACAAGTCATCTAAGGAGTTCGCAGAAGGGCGCTTGGAGGATGCAAATGATGCTTATGCCCAAGGCTTTGGAGTTTGTCGTCAACAGCTTAAGATCAAATTTCCTGAACTTGATACATCTTTCTTTAACTTCAAGTTTGTTCCCCATAATTATAATCCTTCCGAGGCATTACAGGAATACAACACAACTCCTTGTCCACGCGACACGGGTGATGTTCGTGGAGGGAGACCTGATCTGGATGACTCTTCTGCTGCTTTAATTCTTATGCAGCTAGGTCATCAGTAGACCGTAGACAAATTTCGATTTTGTGAGATCTGGTCCTCGTGCTCTTTATCTGATTGAAGCCATTGCCGAACATTTTATTTTCGAGTGTAGATGAAGCTTTAGTCCTAAGCCAAGTGAAATATATCGTGCAGACAGCAGATGTTATTGATATTTTGTGAGGTAGGGAAGTCACCAGTTGACCTATTTAAACCATTGCCTAATCAATGGACAGTTGCATATTTTGCCTCATCAATTTTGTTCTATGTATTGCCCTGTTCTTTGTATTTATTTTCTGCCCTCTTAAAAACCTATTGACGGACATGTTGTACGTGAAAGTTTAAAACTTAAAACTATGAAAGATTTGGCAAAGTTGAGGTCACTACGTATATGATATGAGCAGTGGCGGAACTAGCAGTAGTCCTAGTTGGTCACGTGACCAACTATTATTTTCCCAAAAAAACAACTCACTTGCTGCAGTCTTCACACGCATTACCCATTCCAGTCTGGCAGTCTTCCAAACGTCTAATCTCAACACACTCTCTCTCTCAGTCTCTCTCCAACTTCCTTAGCGCGTCTCTCTCTCTCCTAAAAATTCCCCATATTTTTTATCTCTCTAAAATTCTCACTTCATGCGAAGATACCAACAGATCGAAGAAGAAGAAGTTGAAGAGAGAGAAAGCTTCCTTTCGTAACTATGGTGGAAATCCGGCGAGGTTCTTCTTCTTTGGAACTTCCTCTTGATTCTCCTCTTTTTCGCAGCTTTTCAAATTTCAAGTTAGGGTTTTTGCTCTACATAATTTTCTTCAACTTAGATATTTTTTATCCGAGATTTCTTCGATTTGTTGATGAATTAATTTACAATTGATTTGCTATGTTCATAACCATCTTTGAGGAAATTGAGGCACAACTATAACTTCAATCTCAAATTGAGTAGGTACTCAATTGATTCCATGAATGATAACAAGCAACACAAAAATTTACAATTTTTATGAGGAAAATTACTAGAGGAAAACGAAGGAATAAGAGAGAAGAAGGAACCGAATTTTACAAGAAATCCAGCAACTTCAATTTTCGAATTTTTATGACAAATTGGTGAACTTTGGTTTTCCTCCCCTTTTTTTGACGCAAGGGTTTCTGAAAATTTGAGAAATAGTCCGAGCTTGCGAGATTGGATAAGATGAAATACAAAAATTTGAGCTAGTGTTACTGAAATTAAGAGATTGAAGACAAGAGGAGAGAGAGAGAGTTTGAGAGATGCAGAGGGAAGGACAGTTCGAAGGGGCGAGTGATTTCCTTAAAATATTCTGTTAATTTGGTGAAGCAATCGGAGGTCAAAATTTTTGATTAATTGCTTGTTGTTGAATAAAGTTGCTTGTGTGGTTAAATTGGTTGCTTAATGAATTCATCAAGTTTCAACCTATATGAATTTAGTCTGAAGATGTTGTTTGGAATCTACTATTTGTTGCATAGAATTAAGCTTTTGAATGAATGTTGTCAATTAAATTAAATTGTTTGATATTAAGGATTGGAGTTTTCTGTCATTATTGTTTATAAGTAACAACTGACAAAATTTAGTATTATATAGTATATTATTTGATATAAAAATTGATTAAATTTTTTATAATCATCATTTATGAAATATCATAGTTTGACAAATTTGGCTTGTTTAGTCTAAATAAAATTGTAATTTAAATTTTAGAAGAAAAATATATAATACGCCGAATATTTCTAGTTTCTTTACTACAAGTCTTCTTGAACAATTGTACTAATTTCTAAATACTATTTGTTTCATAACTTTCATTGGTTGTCATATGAATATTTTGCGTTTAAAAGAGAACTTTTTATCAAAATTCTTTAATACATTGACTTTAGTTATAATGTGGTTGGTGGTTGATGGACAATGAACGGTGGTGTGACCAACTATTTCTAAAATCCTAGATCCGCCACTGGATATGTAATACCCCGAACTCTAATATCGTTTTATTAGCTATTAATTATGTTTATTAGCTTAATTGCGTCCTAAATTTTCCTTAAATGATCATAGTTAAATTATTTTCTAAAATAAATACATTTTGGGTTTTATGTGCAATTAATTGAGTAGTATTTGGCCAAAATGAGAAATACAATTAATCCACTCTCCTAGCACCTATGTCGGTTTAACTTGGATGAAATAAAACCCCCAAATCCTCTCTCTCTGTGTCATTTTCTCTCACCCAAAGAAACCCAAACCCCATTTATTTCTCTCCTTCCCCGTGAGAAAGCCCCAAAACCCCAAATCTTCTCTCTCCTCCTTCCTCCCTCTTCTCTCTGTTCTCTCTCCTCCGTTCGCTGCTGCTGCTGCTTCGAGGCGGTGCTCGCCGCCACCCCCTGTCGCTGCTGCTGGCCTTGTTCGCCGCCGCGACGCTGCCGCCTTGCTGCTGCTCGTTGTTGTTGGTCGCCGCCGCCGCTCGAGTTGTTGTTGTTGTTTTGTTCTTGTTGGCGGTGTTGTGTTCGTTGCTAAGTTGTCGTTGTTGGGCTCTTGTGATTATCGCCGCCCACCCTCCCTCGTCTGCCGCCGGCCTCGCCGATGCTCTCCGCCGCCGCCGGAGCTCCGTCTCCCTCCCCTGTTTTGTTCGTCCTCGCTCGCAGAGCGAGGTACACTCTTTGCTTTTAAATTCTGAATTTTTAAACTATTGGGTCTAAATCTGATTTCTTTAAGAGTTAGCTAAAAGTGATTTTGTTAAATAAAGCTTGAACCTTAAGCTGATTTGTTTGTAGTATTAGCAAAGTCACTTGGTTAATTGTTGGGCTAATCTTGTATTGACACTTATACTAAGAAAGTTATGATTAAACTAATCTGAATTTTTAGTAATAGTAAAAGACGTTTGATTGAATTCCTAAAGCCTATAGAAATTAGGGGCGATTAAGCAATAAATATTTATTAGTGGGTAGTTTCTAATTATGGATTTTATTTATTTTCGAGTTATGACTTTGTGGAGATTACGTATGACGGTTCTTGGAGGTTAAATTGTGGCGATACTTAAGGAGTAAGGAAAGGAGTTAGCGTACGAGGTAATGTTCATGTCCAGCAAATATGTGTATGCCCGTATGTGTTATATGTGATTGTTTTGTATGTGCATGCATGAATACGAGTATATGATGATGATTATGTGATATAATTATGTCTTACGATGTTTATGTGGCATGATGAAATACGATATGATTCAATGATGTCTATGTATATTATGAATGATGATGTTTAAGACTTATGGAATCTGATTATGATGATTTATGGGTGTTGTCCGGAAATATGAATGTATGCAAGTTTGTTAAAGTGGATGGTTCTGCTGGCTTGGCATTATGAAATGAACTGGCAAATGGGCAAGTTGCAGGTGGAGGAATAATGTTACGATATACGAATGAACACGGACCAAAAGGGTCATATGATGATGTTAATGTTATGTCCAAAACCTGTACTTGCCAATGAACTACACTCACGCAAATGGTCCTTGCCGGCAGGCTATCCAATGATAATGTTTTCTGATAGTATTTCCGAACAAGTACCAATATGATGTGATATATGCCTCTGCATGAAAATGTTTACGAACTAAAACCGTTTTTACGGGCTGGAGTGAAGTTACTGAGTTTTCAACTCATTTTAGGTTATTTTCTGTGTTTTTTTCTTTTCTCGGTTCTATGAAATCATTCAGGTATTATGAAGATAGCGAAGGATCGGTTATGTCAGTGATGCTCCGGAAAGGTTGAGTTGAAGTGACTCTGTATATATGTACTTGGGATGTTTAGAATACTATGTATTTATGGGTAATAATTATAGCTTAAAGACGATCATTGTATGTTTAATAGGCCATTTTAGGCTATTTATATTATTATTGGGCCCTAACCCACAGGCTTAATGCATGTTTCCGCTGCCGATTAAGGTTATGTAATTTCCGGGGAGTTAAAGAATGGTATCAGAGCTAAAACCTAGCCGGAAGTGCGGAGTCTTAGACTTTGCATCGCCTAGGTATGATCCTTTGGGAAATTAGACGATAAGGAAATTGAGGTTCATTTTGATGATTAATTGGGTTAATGGAGTTTAAGATATGAGAAATACGATTATAGAAGCCCTTTTGGAGTTTAAGTGGTTATCCTGGACCTAGTTGGTCTTAAGTTATATGAGTTATATGACTGTTATGATTTACATGATGTTATGTGGTTTTAATAGTATTTCCATGAATTTTGTTCTTTATGATATTTTTTTTAAAGCAAAATGTTTTCTGCAATGGGATCTCACTGAATGGTCAAGTTAAGATCCAATGCCACCAAGTTTGCTCCGTTTGTTTTCTTTGCTCCTTGATTTCGCGAGTCGAGTAGAAGTAGAGATACAAAAGATGATTGCGGAATGGAGGCTGGATGCTTAAATGAAAGACTATGAAGGTGAGAATTCTCGTTTTAGAAAATGGTATTTTCTGCTAAGTCAAGTTTCGAGGACGAAACTTTTTCTAAGGGGGTGAGGATGTAATACCCCGAACTTTAATATCGTTTTATTAGCTATTAATTATGTTTATTAGCTTAATTGCGTCCTAAATTTTCCTTAAATGATCATAGTTAAATTATTTTCTAAAATAAATACATTTTGGGTTTTATGTGCAATTAATTGAGTAGTATTTGGCCAAAATGAGAAATACAATTAATCCACTCTCCTAGCACCTATGTCGGTTTAACTTGGATGAAATAAAACCCCCAAATCCTCTCTCTCTGTGTCATTTTCTCTCACCCAAAGAAACCCAAACCCCATTTATTTCTCTCCTTCCCCGTGAGAAAGCCCCAAAACCCCAAATCTTCTCTCTCCTCCTTCCTCCCTCTTCTCTCTCGTCTCTCTCTCCTCCGTTTTCGCCGCTCGCCGCTTCGAGGCGGTGCTCGCCGCCACCCCCCGTCGCTCGCCGGCGGGCCTTGTTCGCCGCCGCGCCGCCGCCGCGCCTTCTTGTTGCTCGTTGTTGTTGGTCCGCTGCTGCCGCTCGAGTTGTTGTTGTTGTTGTTGTTTTGTTCTTGTTGGCGGTGTTGTGTTCTTTGCTATGTTGTCGTTGTTGGCCGCTGTGATTATCGCCACCACCCTCCCTCGTCTGCCGCCGGCCTCGCCGATGCTCTCCGCCGCCGCCGAGCTCCGTCTCCCTCCCCCGTTTTGTTCGTCCCCGCTCGGTAGAGCAGAGGTACACTCTTTGCTTTTAAATTCTGAATTTTTAAACTATTGGGTCTAAATCTGATTTCTTTAAGAGTTAGCTAAAAGTGATTTTGTTAAATAAAGCTTGAACCTTAAGCTGATTTGTTTGTAGTATTAGCAAAGTCACTTGGTTAATTGTTGGGCTAATCTTGTATTGACACTTAAACTAAGAAAGTTATGATTAAACTAATCTGAATTTTTAGTAATAGTAAAAGACGTTTGATTGAATTCCTAAAGCCTATAGAAATTAGGGGCGATTAAGCAATAAATATTTATTAGTGGGTAGTTTCTAATTATGGATTTTATTTATTTTCGAGTTATGACTTTGTGGAGATTACGTATGACGGTTCTTGGAGGTTAAATTGTGGCGATACTTAAGGAGTAAGGAAAGGAGTTAGCGTACGAGGTAATGTTCATGTCCAGCAAATATGTGTATGCCCGTATGTGTTATATGTGATTGTTTTGTATGTGCATGCATGAATACGAGTATATGATGATGATTATGTGATATAATTATGTCTTACGATGTTTATGTGGCATGATGAAATACGATATGATTCAATGATGTCTATGTATATTATGAATGATGATGTTTATGACTTGTGGAATCTGATTATGATGATTTATGGGTGTTGTCCGGAAATATGAATGTGTGCAAGTTTGTTAAAGTGGATGGTTCTGCTGGCTTGGCATTATGAAATGAACTGGCAAATGGGCAAGTTACAGGTGGAGGAATTATGTTACGATATACGAATGAACACGGACCAAAAGGGTCATATGATGATGTTAATGTTATGTCCAAAACCTGTACTTGCCAATGAACTACGCTCACGCAAATGGTCCTTGCCGGCAGGCTATCCAATGATAATGTTTTCTGATAGTATTTCCGAACAAGTACCAATATGATGTGATATATGCCTCTGCATGAAAATGTTTACGAACTAAAACCGTTTTTACGGGCTGGAGTGAAGTTACTGAGTTTTCAACTCATTTTAGGTTATTTTCTGTGTTTTTTTCTTTTCCCGGTTCTATGAAATCATTCAGGTATTATGAAGATAGCGAAGGATCGGTTATGTCAGTGATGCTCCGGAAAGGTTGAGTTGAAGTGACTCTGTATATATGTACTTGGGATGTTTAGAATACTATGTATTTATGGGTAATAATTATAGCTTAAAGACGATCATTGTATGTTTAATAGGCCATTTTAGGTTATTTATATTATTAGCGGGCCCTAACCCACAGGCTTAATGCATGTTTCCGCTGCCGATTAAGGTTATGTAATTTCTGGGGCGTTACAAGTTCCATTTCTCTTTCATCGCTCCCAATTTGTGGACTGTGATTAACAAATGCTTCAAGTCCTAAACCAACTTGTTATCCTCCGTTGCTTGCTTCTGAATCATTCCCTTCTTTTTTAGATTCACGGGTGTCTTTTAAGGTCATAAGTTTTGATGAGATACCCAGGGACGGCTAAGGCTAGGGATGGCAATCCACTCCCAATCCGACCCCGGTCCGATCCGCTTCGCGGCAAAAAAATCCGAGCGACTCTGAGAAAAAAAAATCCGCATCCGACTCCGTTTAAAAAGTCCGACTCCGAGTCGGAGTCGGATCTCATAAAAAATCCGACTCATCGGATCCGACTCCGACTCTGACATCCGACTCCGACTTTGAGGCAATTAGTCATATTTTTTTTTATATTAATGTATTACTTATGTACTCCCTCCGGTCTTTATTAGTTTACCCCTTTTGACTTTTGACACTATTCACATACATGACTTTGACTATCTCTTGTGATTTGTATATAAGGAAAAATATAGTCATGTGAGATCTTGTTAGATTCATCTCAATGTGTAGTATCCAAATATCAACTTTTTGTAATTTTTGCTTATTGATAATTAGAGATATTAAGGTTCAAATTAGTGTATCGGCAAATGTGTCCCATAGAAAGGGGTAAACTAATATAGACCGGATGGAGTATACTCTAACTTTGATTTTGACTTTCAAGACAATTGGTCTTATTTTATATTAATTATTTTATGTATGCTATCTAACATGTATGTGGCAAAAGATATATATAGCCATTAGCCAGACACAATACACATATAATGTCATTTATAATAATTAATTTTAGTTAATTATATACTTTGGAAGATTTTTAAGTATCATTTGAAACATATACAAGTTTTTTTTATAATATAAAACCGTGCAAAAACAAAAGTCGGAGGTCGGATGTTTGGATTTTAAGTCGGATCGGATTCGGATCATCAGAGTCGGATGTCGGGGTCGGGTCGGAGTCGGATGTTCGAATTTTAAGCCGGGTCGGATTATCGGAGTCGGATGTCAGAGTCGGAGTTAGATTTAAAATCCGACTTCTTGTAGGGTCGGAGTCCGATTATGCATAATCCGGTCCAAGTCCGATCCGTTGTCATTCCTAGCTAAGGCCATGAGCAGGGTGAGCAACTGTACAGGCCCCCCAAAATATAAGGGCCTAATTATATTAGGTATCCCGTCCAAAGTTACAAAAAAATTAAATCTAATTATAGGTTGTTCCTTTCCAATTTGTGGAGTGTAATGTTGGATGCAAATTCAAAGAGGTTAATTTATATTTGGTGTTTTGCTTCGTCTCTTCCTATTCTCCAAAAAAATCTCCATTAATGACCCTTCCATCACTTCTTATTCACCAAAAATTTCGATCCTTATAAAATCTCCATTAATGACCCTACCATCACTTCTTATTCACAAAAAATTTCGATCCTTATGATTTAATGTAGCACATGACCCCTAAATTGTACGAGGCGGTCCTGGAGATACTAGATACTAATTAGGACGTTTACCTTTAAAAAAATTACTAAATTTTAGGTTTAAATAAGTTTATATGAGTTCCAATAAGTTCTATCATATTTTGGTAATGTTCAATAAGAAGTACTCCTTCTGTTTTTTTATCTTTCTCACTTGGAATCTTGGCACTATTCATACTTAGATAGAATCTTCTCAATTTTTTTCAATTTATAAGAAAAAATATAGTCATGTGGGGTCTTGTTTGATTCGTCTCAATTAGTACATTATTGATATGCAATCGTTATAATTTTTACTAATATATAATGAAAGATATTTAAGTTTAAAGAGGTGCATTGGGAGACGTGCACAGGAAAGTGAGAATGATAAAAAAAACAGAGGGAGTATAAAACTTAATAAGTTCTATTAATTTTAGAAAAGTGTAACTTCCAACGAATTTTAAGTGAAGAAAATGCAACTTTAATTGCATGATTGCATCAATTTCAAAAATCACAAATAATAGTTTTGAACTAATTGATAGTTATGGAATGAGAAAAGTTAATCACGTGGCTAGGTATTAAGAATAAGAGAGTATATGTCATAATTAGTTGTAACTTCTCTTTGGGTGGTTGTCTTGGGTTTTAATAAATAACTAGTGTGTAGCTCGGGCGATGCCCCAAGTTTTTACTTTGAATAATTCATTTATATTTTGAGCTAATATTCAAATTAGTTTGTTATATATATTTATGTTCCAAGTTATATATATTTTATGTAGAGTAAAGAGCACATTTAATAGTTGGTTAAGATGGTAAGATGTCTACTTTACAACTTATTAGTCGCATGTTCGATTTTTAGAACTATGTGAAGTTATTTGGCTGGAAAACTTATAGAAAATTGTACTTCAAACAAAATAAAGGAAGTTACTTACCTTAATTCATGTAGGTAAGTAGCCCGAGTTAGATAAAATTTCCCATGTGAAGTTTTATATACTTTGATCAACCAAATAATTTATTGCAAATCCTGTGAAATGGTCATTACATGAGAGAAACAAATTCTAAGGAAATTATTATTTCCATGCTAAATCAAGCGATTACTGGTTACTTATTAAATGGTCAAATCTTGTCTAGATAAGGTCAAATTAGAGTCTCTATTGCTGTTGCTTCTGCTCAGCATATGAGATATGAGGAGCTGTTAGAGCAACAGCTTAGATTCCTTCATCCCCCAGAATATACGACTGGTTTTCCTCCTGGTTTCTTGATGCTGCATATAGATCAATGTTCGTCAAGAGTGGCATCTACTATTATCCAGATTGATGGTTCTTGGGATAAGAACACCATGTGTGCAGGAGGTGGCTGGTATGCCTCGTCCTCAAATCATCATCAGCAACTATTTGGGGGTAGTCATTTTATCGCTAAGAGTGCTTTGCAAGCTGAACTTCAAACTACTCTTCTTTGTATTCAATGGGCCATTGATCATGAGTTAACTCTATACAAATCCTCACGAATTCTACTGGTATTATTCAGCTTCTCAAGACTAAAGGGGCCACTAATATTGCTTTTCATTGGACAGTACAACACATTATCAACATTGCTGCTTCAATATCTATTTGCATGGTGTTTAAAGTGTCTAGAGACCAAGTTCTGAATGCTCATGACTTAACTAGAGTTTATCGTTCTTGTCCTTGATCCTTTTCTTTCTTAGTTTTAGTTGTAGCCTTTGTCAAAAAAAAAAAAAAATCTTGTCTAGACAAAGTGACAATAATGTCAATCGGGTTGCCTTCCCAGGTCTCGCCGGTGTTGCCTGTAGGTCGTGATGTGCCCGATTTTTAGGAACGCCCTAATTTAATTTCAGAAAGAAAATGAGACCCCTCTTTACCACCCAAAATCCACCAAAGTAAGCTTTAGCCATGGGATCCAAGAGCTTGCGAGGTAGAGAGAGACCTTGATCTTGCAAGAAGAAAGGTCACTTGAGTTTTGAGTGCCCATAAAAGAGGGAAGCAACTTCACGATCCAATGAATTCCCTAAAATCGGAATTGGAAAAAGGGCCCCTTACTCTATTACCTTCGGTAATAGAACGGGGAAGATAGAAAAGGGCCCAACACTTCCAAATGCCACTTCTTCCCGTCGCACCCGTCTTCAGGATGATCTGACAAACAAGCAGACGCATTAGCCAACCTGGGATCAGCTCTAAAAAATTCCTTCTACTGGTCGATTCAAAGAATATGCTTTCTTCTCCTAGGGAATAGGGTGAACTCTTTCTATTCCACGAGTAGACACCTTTCGAGAGCTGCCTTGCTTGAGGAATAGTTTCACAAAAATGTAGACGAACCAGAATCCCATGAGCATGAGAAGAAAAGATAAAAGTGAAAATTTTATTTTCGCCTATTTTCAAGAAAAAAGTAAAAAATTTCGCCGATTTACCTAGGCTCCCCAAAAGAATAGCATAATAAAGTGAAAGATCAGATAGCAACAGTAGCTGCAGGAGCTACAATAAAGGAATGCCGTCTTGTCTTACTGAGCTAACGGATATCGCATTCGTTTTCCGTAGTACTTTCTAGGTGCAAAGCGTGCCTTAACCTTCTCTCGAGCATTTTCAATCCTCGGGTCCCCTGAAGCTGGGTTTTCCACTCTTATAGCTGAGCCGAATCCAGCAGTTCTTCTTGCTTTCGAATCTTTTTCTTCTTCTTGAAATAGTAGCCTTATATTCTCTGCCTTTTTGGAGTACGAGAAAGGGAACCTCATTGAACGAAGGTCAGATTAAAGAGGACGCTCTTGACTTCATTGAAGACTTTTTTCAAAGGTTCTCTCTTTCGGATCCCTCCCCTTAGGGGGTGGGGAAGGCCGGAAAGGGGGGGTCACAGGGGCAAGGGGCAGTCAACAACCTTGTTGCTTCTGTCCGGTTCCCCCTTAGGGGGTCAAGGGGGGAAGGCCGGAAAGGGGGGGTCACAGGGGGGGATTTTATCCCCTTTGCTCGCCCGTTCAATTTCCGCAAGGAAATTAACGGGGAGAATTCTTAAAAAGAATTAAGTTACAGTTGTTAATTAAAAGAATTAACTCAGTTGAAAGAGAAAAAAAGGGCTTTTTAAAGCTTCATTTCCCCTGTTATCGAATAGGATCATGAATTAGTAACTGCATCCAATCTCCAAAAAAATCCCAATTGTTTCAGGAGAGCTTTTTAAGCTCGGGACCGAAATCGCTCAGGTCACTGAGGACTCACTCACCTACTCCTTATCTATCTAAGAGTTTCTTCTATTACCGAAGGTAATAGAGTAAGGGGCCCTTATCCCATGAGCTATTTTATAATATTGTATGGAGTTAAAAATGCGAAGTTAACTGTTTTCGAGAGTAAAAAGAATTTAACTTTCGTAAGTGACCACTGAAACTTGCTGTCACAACTCCTCCGTCTTGAGTCTTTTCACGCCTTAGTATAAGCCCTCACGAGTTAGTAGGCAGGAAGCGGCTCAGCAAGTTTCAGTGTCTCAAGCTTATAGGAGGTCACAACTCCTCCTTCTCCGATTCCTCTACAGAATATGGTTGAGCAAAAGAAACCGACTCAGCAACAAAGACAAGTGGCCCATGAAGAATGAATAAATATTACCTTTTTTTCTGTTTTATACTGATAGGTAGTCTTACGGAGCTCTATCCTGAAGTCGGCCGATGAAAGGGATGAATTTCCTGTTGCTACTGCTTTCCAAGAAGTGAGGGAGCCCTCGAAAGGCGCCCGAACGTTTCTGAAGAAGTAACAAAAAACTTCCTTTTTAGGTTAAAAGCGAGTAGTTCGTATGAGATCAATAAGTAGAGGAAGTATATTGATCTCATTGTATTTCACGATTCCGGTTGCTTTATTTCTGCCCCCCGCCCCTTTCTCGTAGCTGCTTCAAGTCGCTTTTTCAGTGCTTCGAAAGGTGTTAGCAGGTGCGCGGAGCCGAAGAAAGGTTCACAGAAGGTTGAGAAGTAGTACGCCCGGTTGGTTCGGCGGGGGGCAGAAATAAAGCAATCGGAATCGTGAAATACGGGTCATTTTGCCGAGTTCCTTCGACATGGTTCTCTCAAGCGCCCTAGTATACTCTACTTGTTCACCTGTGTCGGTTTAGGGTACGGTCAGTTCACCGGGAGGATCGCCCTCCCAATTCGAAGTTTTTTCCTGGAAGCCTAAATGCCCTTGTAATAGAACGGGGTCAATAGCAACAGTAGCTGCAGGAGCTACAATAAAGGAATTGGTCGAACCTATCCCACACTAAAAATAAGTGCTCCTGAGTCCGGAACTCAGATCGGAAGCTCATTAGCTCCCGAGTCTCTCTCTAACACGAGACGACATTGAGGCTAACAACAGCACGATCCCCTTTGCTCGCCCGTTCAATTTCCGCAAGCAAGGCTTTCTTTCCTGTCTGGTCAGTGAGCCCCCTTCTTTTAGAGGATCGGAGTTGAGGACGGGCCAGACGCAGCAGAGCGACGACCCGGGAAAAATTTTCGCCGATTTTTAGGAACGCCCTAATTTAATTTCCTTTTCTTTAGATGCCAGCCTTATAGAAGATGCGATTTAGGCGAAACCTCGAGAGACTTTTCACTTGTCTTCTGCGAGTCTGAGACAGCTAGTGCTACTCTTTCTTTTGTTTGGCCTGTTATTTCTGCCCCCCGCCCCTTTCTCGTACTTATTTGTTAGAATTATTAGTCAAATAGAAAAGAATTTAACTTCTCGGCAGTTATAGGAGATAAGAAAATATGCGATTTCTTCATTGCACCTTCAAGCTAAAGAGAACATCACATTAGTCATTCTATTCTTTTTGGATAACCTAAAATGTGCAGGCCTACCTAAAGAGAGGGTACTTTATGATTTGAAAATAGGGTTAGCCCATGAGCATCATGGCATAGGTAAAGGGGAACGAGGAGGCGAGCCCCCCCATCTTCCGCATATCTTGCTCATCCGACATGGCATGAATCACCGAACCTGCACTCAGGAATAGTAATGCTTTGAAAAAGGCGTGATTCATTAAATGAAAGACGCAAAGCAAACCTAGAAAGCATTTTTTCAGCAAGCAAGTCATCTCGAGGCTTTCAAACGCATCCATTGTAATTAGGTAAGTCAACATGTTATGCTTGTTTCAGCCTTGAGAGAAGAGTATCTTAAATTTTTCGTGTATCTTAATTTTCAAAAATAAAAATTACATATTTATGTTTTGTTTGTACAACAAGGTATTTAGCTCATTAGAGCCGTGGATATTTGTGTTTTTTTTTTCTTTTCACATCGAGAAAATGTACAGAAATAAATACTAGTAAAAAGGAATCCTATTACGCCTACACATCTGTGCTAAATCATGAGCTGGAGCGACATCATTCCTGTGAACTTTCATAAGTCGGCACCATTGGAACGTAGCGGCGATGGCACGAATATAAGCAAGCGTATGCTTAAGTGACATATCCGAAGCTTTAGTAGACCCCAAGAGACGAACTAGCAGCTCTCAATCCGTGTAAACCATAATATAAGAGAGCGAACAGAGCAAGCCCATTGCAAAGCTAGGAGACAAATCTTTGCTTCTGTTTGGAGCGCAGATAAAGCGTGAAAAACCCGGCCTTGGCGGGCAGTGACTTGCGAACCAGTGGAACTGGCAACCCAAGCAGCCCCCCTAATTGCGCATGCCTATCTCAGGAACCATCAAGGTTTGCAATAACGAACCCCAGGGGTGAGATATATGTGTTTTGATACAAGATGATGATAATGTTCAAGGTTCACTCATGTCCTCTTGCTCTGATGGAATGCCTTGATGACGAGAGCGATATAGTAAAATCCAGAACAATGTCCAGTTACTGTAGATGTAACCAGCTTCAAAACACACTATAATTAAGAACACAGCATAAATACGGCACAACCTTCGTTGGTCAGAAACCAGCATGTAATTCAAGTATCAGACTATAATCGTTAATGATATACTAGTAAGTTACACTAAAACCAACTTGCATAACCTATGAGACTTGACAAGCACTCTCTCGTAAGAACAAAATTGGCTACCTCTACTTACCTGTCATCTCTACACCAAAAATCAACATTGATTTATCAGATAATTTACAGAAAAAAGAAGTAAAAATTGTAGAAAGACGAAGGCCTAGTTTGTGGATTCTAATTATCTCAAGTAAAACTGCCAAACTACAGCAATTAAAGCTACCAATAAAACCTTGAAAATTAACTTGGTATTAGTTGTTGAAGAAGAGGAGGTTTGATGCTGCTCCAATGGTTTTCCCCTCAATCTAGCAAACAACATTTGCGACAGCTGATGGAGCTTGCTACTCTTTCTCTTGGCTGTGATCATGTTCAGAAAATGAAGGGGGATATCGTTAATAGCAGGACAAGCAAAGCTATATTAGCATACTATGGTAGTTAAAAAAAAAACATCTGTCAAAGATCATGATTAACTATTGGTATCTGAAGTATTGCAAAACATGATGTCAGGGCAAAAAAACAAAAAGTAACCACACAAATCTCAGATAATGAGCACGGCATCAGTCATCCACAATGAATTTAAAAGCAGAGAAATATGTTACAGCTTCAATCATCCATTTTCTTTGGATAGGTTGATTTAGCGGTAATAGAGAGGGAAGAAGACAAAGTTCGATATTCACTTTCCTACTTAAATGACAGGGAACAGAAACAGATTGATTCTGTATTTCTCATGACACTCAATTTGAGGGGAAGTAAGATGAGAATGATCTACACAGATCCTGATTCTGTATTTCTCATGACACTCAATTTGAGGGGAAGTAAGATGAGAATGATCTACACAGATCCTGATTATATATAACAGGACACCTGCATCAAGAGAAAACCAAGACTAAAATGTTGAAACCAGGAGCATGAAAGATGTAATCAAACTATATGGTTCATTCTAATTTTATGTTGAGATTCTCACCTTCTACGAGCCACTAGAACGTGCAAGCCTTTCTAAAGACTTTCATTGTTCAGAGTGCCAGAGGGAGGATGGACCTCTTGGCAAATTTCTACCACTTAAGTTTGAGTTCTACATCACGCACGCTGACAACCCAGCCACATTTTATAAAGAATATATATTGATTTTTGCTGTCTCAGAGATATGTCTAAGAGATATGTAACAATTTCCCATGCCAGATTTTTACTGATGCTTGGCTGAACACCACATGATGCCATGATGGCCAACTAAGTCCAAACTAAAACGGAGAAGAATGAGAAAACTTGATGATCAGTCATCATGCTTTCCCCACGAGATAATTTCGGGATCTCTGGTTGTTACATGCTTACAGCTAAAATATGTGTCAGATTAATGTAGATATATCGCTTGAAGGCAAGATAGAATAAATGAATCCATTTTCACATAAACTTCTCTACTTATTCTTCATTTTCCTCTATTTTCTGTTTCCAGAGGGGTGGGGGGAGGAGGTAGGGGGAAGGGGGTAAGGTTATCTAAAAAGAAGCCTTAGCAACTGACAATTGCTTTTAAATCACAGAAAATTACTTCATTATCTACAGAATAGTAATAATATATTTACCTCTTTCTTCCAATAGTCTTTCCTCCTCAGCAACACGCTTTCTCAGTACATTAAGCAGCGACCCAAAATATAAAGCAAATACTGTACAAGTAATTGTGAGAACATTGTAAGGCATGCTGAAGTCTGGAGTAGTCAATGGCACGAGCAATACTTCTGTATAAGCCAGAGTAGGGCTTCTCTTCTGCACCAAAAGAAAACCATCAGAAAGGGAAACAGGGATTAGTGAATCCGAGTAAGAGATTAGTGTTCCACATTACCTGCAATCTTGATAATATAGGAAACACATTTGAATCTTCCGCAAAGCTTAGACTTGAATGGAAATCAGGAAAGGTAATTAGAGCTGAAGGAATGTCGAAACCTTGATTGGCATCTGGCGGGTATTCATCTATGTGCAGGAATCCCTGGACACAAAAAATAACATCATGAATTATGCAATCATATATTTTAATTATATAACAGAAAACTCAGATGCCTAGATAACCAATAACGCACGTGCCATGCCCACAAACATCGCAACCTCTTGTTTCTAAAATCAGACTTTTCCATAATCCACCTTTTCTTTTTGGGGTTGGGGGGGGGGGGGTGTTTTTTCTCATACCAAAAACTACAACACAGATATAGTGCCCCTTTAAAATGAAGAAACACATCTAAGCCTCCATGGTAATTTCATTGCTTTGTAACTATGTCACAGAAGCAAGAGAGAGGTGAAAGACTTTACTTTATGACAGTGAGACATGAGAAACCTCCGTCGCAAAATTTTTACATCAGAGAAGATGAGAGGGAAAAGTTTGAACAGTAGCCATTTCTGTCCTGCATGAAGATTACTAAGCTTAGGTATGCTGGACCACAAAATTCTTAACAATATCTCCATCTAGAGACCATGTTGTTTCCCCATTCAGAAAAAAAAATACATGATTTGCGTCATCAAGACATTGAGTGATCCCATCTTCTGGGACCAAAGTACAGTGATTTAGTTAACTGCTTCTAGCCAAGCAAGAAGTCTAGCAAAGGTGATGCAATTTGGGTAATGCTACTTCACAATTTGGATAATGCTAAAAGTATTTTGAGTTCTATGCATTATTGTGTATGAATTGAAGGATCCATCCTCAACTGGCAAACGAATTAAGCAAAGACATTATCCATTCACAGCAATTCCACCCCTCTGGTAAAGTGCCTCCAGAGGCTGCAACAACTTATGTATTGATGTTATACAAAGAGATACATATGAGTAGACTCCTTTTAGATTCCATGTACTAGTCATGGTTCATGTAGATTATGATGTTTGCTTCCATTATAATGAATAATAGAGTTGAGGCTATGCAAACTCTATTTCAATTTACCCAGTAAAAATAGATCAACACGAAACAGAAAGATATGTCAGGCCTACCTTATCAAAGTCCAGAGAAAGTGCAGCTGACTTCATGCTGCAGGGAAATGTCAGCGCTAGCTCCAATGCTCCAGGTGAAACCTTGTCTTCAGAAGGAGAAACACGCATCTTTCTGGTGACATTAGTGGCAGGGTGAACTTGACCATTGATGTATATCTGTAATGTATGATAATACACCTTAACATACCAAGGGACAACTTGGAAAACATTGATATGTAAAGTGCACCTGTCCCCAGAAACATCAGTTCCCAACAAATGCTTATGCTGACCAACCGACTTTAAAGAAATAACTATAGCACCCCTTTCATTCCCACTTCCCATCAAGAATCTATTGGCAAGTAATGGTGCTTGAGCGCATGACCAAACGACAGGAAGTTTCCAAGTTAGTGATAAATCAAATGGTGTAGAATCGGCATATTCCTCAATAATGAACAGATAAAGAATAGATGACTCCTCATCTCTTGACTTATCAACTTCCTTAATCACCTTATCAGGGGTAGGCGACAATTCAAACACTGCATTAGTGATGAAACTTTCAGAAGTTGCAAAATCAGGGTCAATTCCGTTATTTTTCAGTTCAGAAACTAGACCTCTATCAAGTTGCACGAACATATTGCTAGATTTGGCAAGAACACATTTTTTGTTGACCTTCCTTCCGAATATGGTGCTCAAAGACCAATTTGGTTGCATAGCAGAGCCACTGCTATAACTTTTGGCCCATCTTTGGCTTGTAGGCTGGAGAACAACAGTAAGGGTTTGTGCAAGTTTGATTTCTAAACCAGCAATATCTGAACCAAAGCCGACGGAGACCAAGTGCAGCCTCTGAGAATGGTAAAATCCACGATAAACAGATGGCCTATCCATTAGTTCAGCAAGACCAGCCTTATCTCGACAAGGCAGTAACTTTAGCCACGGAGTCAAGTTCTCCGTGCAAACAGCTTCACGAGGCAACGTACCGTACCTCAAATTGCCTGGAGATGCCCGAAATCCCCAGTCAGGTGCAGAATAAGTAGTTGAAGACTCCAGGAAGTTGATAGAAGCACAAAACAGACCCGACAGAGTGTTAGTTAAATTTTTCCATAAAGTATCAACCTGAGATGGTGGAGCGTCAAAATCTGCCCATAATTCGACTCCAGGAGGCTTAGCGTTACTACTTGAAATAGGATCAAACCCACCCCAACGTTCATAGTTCCACCGACCCTGAGTGAAAGACAGTTCCATTTCCTTGATATGAAATTTGTGGACCTGGTCAAGCAGCTCAGATGTATCACTTAAGCAAATCATACACATCAACATATTATCCACAAGGAGCAGATCATAACAGTTTGATAATTCAAAGAATATCGCATCAGGAAGCACACTGCCATATATATTTTTTAGATGAAACATAAGCACTACAAACATAATACTGTCCTTGTCATAATATGTGAGCAAAAACAGCTGAAACCGCCAACAAGAAACATCTATCGCCAAGTGAATCATCTCTCGACACCTCCATTAGCATAACTTCTACAAGAATGGCATTATAATTGTGTATGCCATGTAATAGAGCCTAGAGGTAGCCCAAACAACAGCATTCTCAGAGAGACACCTCTCCTATAGTGAAGAGAGAGAAAAGGAAAACCGAGAGCTTTCTATTTCAAGTAGGATTTCTGTCCAGGGGATGTAGATTACCAGGACAGAATCATCTGGCAATGAAAGAGATATACCTGTACTAGTTTTGTTTAAATGCATGGATCATATATGAACAAACTCATTAAAGAGCACTATCTCAAGGATTTGAATATTATCATGCTACTAAGCAATACCTCAGCTGTGTCTAGTCCGAACATACAAAACTATAACATATCATAAGACTATCTGATAAATCACTCTTTGTCAAAACAATTTAAGGTGCTCAACCTCTCCAAACAACTATTATCAGCATAATTTTCCAAAACACTCTTGCATCAACCACTCAGTGCACCCTCCAAGAGAAAATAATGAATCTGCACTACCATATGATTTGATCCCATTCATAAAAAAATATATACATGCGCAACAAGTCAATCATCACCCCTAACAATCAGCCATTAGAGATACTCACAGATTCCTAACTCAAAATCTAGTGATTGCCTTCAAATTAACAGAATGCAAAATCTATAAACACGTTATAGATCGGGTATACAAATAACTTCACATATTTGATGAATTTCTGTTCACATTATAAAAGAACAGATTTGGAAACAAACACATTAGCCATCCCAAACATGAAAAGTGAATCAACCCTTAAACATTGAACAAGTAAATGACCCTCTCGGCATCAATTGGCGATTGGATGTTTTCCAAATAGACAATCTTTAGCATATAGCACAGTTGAGCTAATTGTAATGAGTTAAAGTGATCTTATCAATAAGCCGGCTGCAACTACAAAGAATTACTTCTAATTCAATCGATAAACTTAGAATAATTTCCGATAATTTCACAACCAGCATTACAGTACTAGCTAATAATAATCACCAAACTTCATCTATATATATACAAACAGATGCAATCATACAACAAATGGGGGACATTAAACATCAATTAAGTTCATAAATCATATTTTTTTTCAGAATCAAACACTATGCAACAGAATAATTAAGTTGAAGCTATGATTATTTCTCTGAAAACCTAAAAAAGGCCAAAAGAAGAAAGTCATTTGAAAGGAGAGAATAAAGAAGAGCGAAGAAACATACAAGCTGATAAATAGCCTTAGGAAAGAGATGGAGATGATATCCGCCATTGTAGGAGGAAAAATTAGCTTTTGAATCGAAGTGAAAATGCGCTAGAACTTTCCGATCGGGCAACGGTTTCAGTAGCAGTTCTTCATTGAACTCTTCTTTTTGTGCTTGTTCACTGGCAGCAAAAAGTGAGGCGGAGGAGATGAAGAAGTACAGTAATAGGAGGGAGAAAATCCATTTCAATTCTGCCATTGATGAGATCTTGATAGGAGCTGTCAAGCGCAAGTAGAAGTAGACGACGATGAAGCCATCGAAGTTGGGGGTTCTACTGCGATGCCGTCAACAGTGTAAAATATAAAAAAAAAAAAAAAAAAAAAAAAAGAAATTCCACCTGTTACCACTGTACTTTGAGCTTTTCCATTCGGTATCCAAATATCTTTAACATTATCTTAAATAAAATATTAGTTTGGGGTTAGATAGTGTAGGCGTGTTTTTATTTCCCTACTGTTAAGGTTTTATTGAAAATGTTTTGAAAGAAGTCGCCAACAATTCTTTTTAGGAAGATTCATAAACCTAATTGGATATGGGAAAAACATAAGGACAAATTATCCAATGTAGATTTCCCCGTCCTGACTCCATAGATGGTCAAAGTGAACCAAAGATTGAGTTCGGGGGTGAGGGTCAAATATAGTCATAATGAACCACATTTGCCCAGAGTTGGCCTCTATTAAATATCGATTCATAACAGAGTTTATGCCAAAGAATAATCAAATAATGTTTAAAAATATTTAGTCTTAATTGGTTCAGGAAACACATAAAAAGACTATTTTTTAGTGACATGTTATTATGCAATCAAATTACAGAGAACCTAGCAGGTTGTCCAAATTAATCTGATTAATATTAGAACAGTTCATTAGGTCTTATTTAGCAAAAATAACATGTGGGTGATAAAAGTATTGAAACAGGACAATCATATAATAGACATAGAATGATCAGACAGGCATATAATATACAAAGGCATGAACAATAATAAAATAAAAGAAAATATAGAAAAAGAAGGGTTAGAATATACAGTATATCGATTTTACATTAAAGATCTACATCAGGAAAGAAAACTGTTAGTAACTTCAATATAAAAATAATTTATTTAAGGACCCTCGGGATTATACCGTGGCGTGGGTCTGCGAGATTGACAACCTTCGGGACGAGCAATCGTGAAGCCTGAAAATCTGAATGTATGAAAGTATGTAGGTTGAATGTATTTGTGTTTGAAAGGTATGAGTTTTGTAAAGAAGTTTCGTAGTTCGTAGAGAGAATTCGTAAGTATTCGTCGAGTATTATATGTGAAAATCCGTCCTCTTTTATCTGTACGGAAATCAGGCCTATTTATAGGGAAAACGACACTGCGTTTCACGCGCCAGCTGCGCCTGGCGCATCTGACGTGGCAAGCGCATGACGCGGCATGACCAGTAAAAAGTGTACACGTGGTACACACTTTTTAAAAAGATAAGAAAGAACATCCGCGTCTCAAGCAGAGAGCCGCGCTTGACGCAAGACTCTGAATGAGTCAGAAATCCACGTGTCAAGTGCAGATTAGTGCACCTGACACAGGTGGACAGATCTGCGCCTGACACACAGACGTTCGCCAGGCGCAAGGCCCAAGCGCAGGTTTGTGCGCTAGGCGCACTAGCCTGGCTCCTGCCGTGCCTTTGCCAGCTTTATTTAAAACGTGTTTTAAAAGATTTCTTTTATCCTTTAATTACGGATATCTGATTTTACGGGAAAAAAATCTGATTTTAACTTATAAAAAATATCTTTTGAAAATATTATTTATTAAAATAAATCAATTAATTATCAATTAATTGGGCTTTTCAAAGAATTGGGTTCAAATACAATTATTTATCATGAATAAATAATTGGGCTTTAAAATAGGACTTAAACACTTTTCGAAATGGTTTTAAATGGCTTTTCAGACTGCTATGCCCTTGGATCGGACCAATTAAGACCACAATATGTTTCATCATCGGATCCTTAAATGGGGAGACACGATTATGTGTCTACAGAAGCCCCCCACTTTGACTGAGGTTCAGGAAACCGATAGTCAAAGTATACGGTGTCGGGACGGAGAACGATTCTAAACGCTCTGCAGTTTAGAACTGATCTATAACCGCCGGTCTCTGCAAACAAAGTTAGTATGCAGGACAATAACTACAAGCAATCTGATTACCTGCAGAAAAAGATGTTAGCAGATAGGTGCAAACAACTCACATAAAGCACATAATGATGCAAACTTAGACTCTCTAAGGATGCACACAAGACACAATGCAAGGATTAAGATTATGCAAAGCTAAGGGAGATGACACGTCATGCAAGGTCAGGGTTATGCAAGACTAAAATGTATGAAATGCAATGCAAGGTCAGGGTTTTGCAAGGCTGCAATGCAAGGTCAGGATTTTGCACGGCTAGAAGATGTGATGCAATGTAAAGTCGGGATTTTACAAGGCTAGAAGATGTGTAGAATGATAGAATGAGCAGAATTGAATAGAAATGCATAGAATGATTTTCGAAAATCAATTTTAACAAATAATTGGGGTTCGTAAACGAGGTCCGCGGATTACAACTTCCCGGGAGTTTGATTTGAATCGGAGGAACCACCACACATAGGAAGCCCCCACTTTGGGTGAGCCTGCCCTGAATTAGGCTTGAGCCTTAATTGAAATGTACTTGATCTGATATTGAAATGTAGTTGCTATGTCTTGAACATTGAAAGTTTTCACTGGGGATTGCACTGGGAATTCTTCTTTGGGAAATTGATATGGGCAAAGTCAAGTATCGCCAGAGACCATGGAATCATCGGAGAGTCCTTCGAGGAAAATGAGAGATTGGATTGAAAAATAAAATTTTAATTTATGACTCACACAAATATAGATGGGAACAGACTTTCCCGAGGTTAGGTTTAGACTTGAGTCTATGTCGGGATCTAGAAAGAGATTATACTCCTGAACTTTAGAAAGTCAAATCATTAGACCATGACTAATTTATTTTATTGAAGCGGTCGGACCTCGAGATGAGGATTCCTACGTATCCTTGCGGAATCAGACCATTCGTAATTCCAGATCTGATTATTATTATTATTATTATTATTATTATTATTATTATTATTATTATTATTATATATATATATATATATATATATATATATATATATATATATATATATATATATATATATATATATATATATATATATATATATATATATATATATGTTTTTTTTTTGTGCCCTAACTTTTGCCTAGGCCGCCCTTTCGGGTTTTCAACCTAGCGGGCTTGGACATACCTTGGAGAAGGAATTAGGATTGATGAAAGGATTATGAATTTGGATTATATGGATTAAAGGTTTGATGAATCGAAGGGATTTAAATAAGGGGTAGAACTTGTGTGCAAGCCCCCTAACTTGACTTTTATTTGCATTTGGCTCTTTCTTTTTGAATCTTTTCTTTTTGTCCTGTGCGTTTTTCATTTTTTTGCACTTAGAATTTTTTCACTATTTTATTTTGCCTGGCATTGATTTTTTTTTTTGTAGTGAGGCTTGCACACAAGTTTGGTTTAGGGTACTGGAAGGCTTGAAGGATGTTTGTGTAGCTTTGATGTTGAAGGGATTGTTTGGTTTATGATGGTTTAAGGATGATGGCTCATGAAAGGTGATAGAGGAAGAAGGAATAACTCCTGACCCAAAGTATGTCCATTTTTTTTCATTTTTCTCTTTATTTATTTATTTATATATATATATATATATATATATATATATATATATATATATATATATATATATATATATATATATATATATATATATATATATATATATATATATATATATATATATATATTTTTTCAAATCTTTTTATTATTATAGTCAAGTTCATTAGGTGATTTGAGTTTCATCATTGAATTAGAAGCATAAATAAAATGATGGAAGGCCAATGAAAATGAAAATGAAATTCTTTTATTAATTAGAAATAAATAGAACAAGACTTATTAGAAATAAAAACCTAAATGACATAGACTTGACAGGAAGGGAAATGAAAGAGCTAGGGGAGGGACTCTCCGACTCGATCTAGAAAACTAGCGCTAAATGACTAAGCCCTCTGCATTATTTAGGCATTTCCCAAGGGGTTGCCGCTATTGTTGACTTTTGCCGCAGGCGGAATTGGTAATCTACCGTCTTCAACCATATCCTGCAGATGATGCTTCATAGTCCAGCATTGTGATGTCAGATGCCCATTCCCTTGATGGTACTTGCAGTAGGAATTAGGATTCCATCTACTGGATCTCTTCTCAAGAGGAGGTTCCGGAGTAGGGCCAAGAGCCTGAAGTGCTCCCTTTGCATGAAGCCTAGTGAAGGCTTCTTCTAGAGACATGCCTAAAGGAGTGAATGTCCTTTGAGGTCCTTGATAACCTTTCTTGTCAGTAGTTAGAGCATTGATGTCGCTGCTTTTAGAGGTAGAAGAGTTAGTATTACTCTTCTTGAAAGAGATATTGTTGTTAGAACCCTTGTTCTTGTTAGCATGTACCTCTTCTTCAATCAGCAGGCCCACCTTATAGAGCTTCGTGAAAGACTCTATAGGTTGGAACTTGATATGGTCCCCATACTTTGGCTGCAGGTTACAGATCACCAATCGGACTTGATCCTTTTGGGATGGCCTATTAGTCATTTGCGCAGCCTTTTCCCTCCATCTGTTGAGGAAGTTGACAAAGTCTTTGTTGGAATTCTGCTTAGTTAATTCCAACTCACGAAGGCCAATGGGAAGCTGAGTATTGTAGATGTATTGTTTGTGGAACTCTTCTCTCATGTAGTCCCAGTCATTCAACTTGGCTTTGTTCAGTGACCTGAACCACTTGGATGGATGTGCATCCAAGGTTAAGGGAAAGACATAAGCAAACAGGTCCTTGCTCATGCTCTTGAGAGCCATAGAGATGGAAAATGCTCTCAAGTGATCATCCGGGTCTTCGACCCCCTTGAATTTTGGGAGGTCACCCAATGTTACCTTTTTAGGGAGTTTGTCCCTCAGTTCATGATCAATGATGTCATGGCCATGAGCCTGACCCTCAAGCGTAGGAATTGACTGGATCAATTGCTCGAGTTTTTCAAACCTTAAATCTGCGTTGGTTTTGAATGGTGGTGGAGTGTCGCCTGCTCGTCCTCTTCAGTTAGCTTCTCCCTCAGCGCCTTAATCTCTTTGTCTTGTTCCTCAAGACGTGAGTTCATCAGTTGAAGTTGGGCCATAATGGCACTGAGCTGTTCATTAGTGTCCCCCATTTCAGATGATGATTCGGAAGAATCGGAGGATTCATCTGAAAATGTGAGGATGCGTTTGACGAGTCTAGGAGTAGGTTGACCTTGTATCCTCTCTGTCGGGCGTTCCCAAGTTATAATCTTACGATCCGTCCTGAAAAAAAATCGAATGGACCTCGTAAATTTTTAGAAATGATGCTTTCGAAATGAGAAATGGAAATGAGGGATGGAGAAATGGAGATAAGAAATGAAGATGAAAGTGGAAATGGGGATGAAAAATGGAAAGTGAAATGGAAACGGGAAATGATTAGAGGTGGGTATGATTATGGTTATGATGGTGATATGGGCCTAACTATATGCAGATGCGACTGACTGGACTGGGCTGAACTGGACTGGACTATGCAAGCAGACCGGACTAGACTTTGCTAATAGACTAGACTCAAAAGGATTGTCTACGCTAACTTCGCTAGGCTTAAGAAGGAATTGGCTTCGCCAGACTTGATGATTTGGGATTGCTATAGATGTAAGGTAGGAGTAGTTTCGCTAAACTTGGAGGGTGCCTTTATGGTCTTGGGGTGACTAGCTTCACTAGATCAATGGGTGCCGTTAGGGTCTTAAAGGGATGACTAGCTTAGCTAAATCAAAGGGGTGTCGTTATGGTCTTACAGGGATGACTAGCTTAGCTAAGTCGAAGGGGTGCCGTTATGGTCTCACAGAGATGACTAGCTTAGCTAAGTCAAAGGGGTGCCGTTATGGTCTTACCGGATAGCTAAGTCAAAGGGGTGCTGTTATGGTCTTACATGGATGACTAGCTTAGCTAAGTCAAAGGGGTGTCGTTATGGTCTTACAGGGATGACTAGCTTAGCTAAGTCAAAGGGTGCCGTTAGGGTCTTACAGGGATGACTAGCTTAGCTAAGTCAAGGGGTGCTATTATGGTCTTACAGGGATGCTAGCTTCGCTAGACTTAAGGGTTTGGACTTCGTCCTATATGGGTTTGGAATTGGACTGGATTGACTTTGGAAATGAGTCGGGCCTTATGTGGACCTAAATCTGGACTTAGTCCTATATTGGTTTGAAGTTAGACTTGAAAATGCACATGGGCTTGACATTGGATTGGAATATAGTTGGATTAGACTTGGACTGGGATTGACATAGACTAGGGTTCACATAAAGATGCAAATGGGCCCTTAGATTTTGACAGGAGCTAGACTTATATGGGCCTAAGATGGACTCTAATGCTAGCGGGCTTAATATGAATGCATGGACTCGAATTAGATGGACCCTATATGAATGCAAAATGGACTCTAATGCATATGGGTCTAGAATGAATGCAAGATGGATTGGTTTTGGATAATTGGATTGGATTGAATGAAGGTGTTTAGAATTTTTTGAAATGCGTTTTTGAAAGGAACCCCTTTGTTTTATCTTTTGTTAGGAAAAGATGATGGATTAATTTTGAAAAAAGTTTTTGCCAACGTCGCGTATGATGATGATTAGTAAATGCTTTTTTTGAAAAAGGTGGAATAGATATGGGTGTAGGATTGATTTTGAAAAGATGTAAGTTTTTTTTTTTTTTTGAAATTGATTGAATATGGTAGGGTAAGAATGATAGGAAAGACTTGTTGAACAGCAGGGAGAAAGTGGGAAGAGGTAGATATGCATGACAACTCTAGCTCTACAATGACCCTTTAGATGCATTTTTTTTAGACGGACTTGACCTTGCATGAAAAGACTGATTTTTTTTTTAATATGATACGATGCAAACTTGTTATCTTAGACTCGAACAAAGGTCAAAAGACCAATAAGCATGGGACGAATAGGCTGCGTGCCACGCAACTGGTGCACGCGGCGCACAACCTATGCGTCTGGCGCAGGTAAATTGACGAATGTTCGGGTGAAAACGACGATTTGTTTTAGACGCGAGTTGCAATAATTTCGGGCGTAAAGCATATTAGCAGGCAAAAATTGCAATCACACATAAATGTCAGGTAACATGGATGCAAAAGTTCTCAACCTAAAGTCCAGTTCTACATTCAACAATTGGTCAGGTTTAAGTTCAGTCTGAAAAGGGTCCATGGCTAAGAGATTGATCCCACGCTTCGTACCCCTGATTAAAGAGGTGGCCACGTGTAAGACGCACTCCAGTCTCAAGTCAGGAACAAGAGAACAATGCCATGGTTGGGTAGGTTTGCTTATGACTAAGATCCAACACTATCGCTCAGGAAGCTTTTTGGAAGGACAAAGCGCAAACCCCCCGGGGGTGACCTCACACATAGAACATGTGCTAATGAGGCAATGTAGATTGTCCTTATGGTGGCTGAACAGTAGCCATGCATATGCAAAACAGTATATTATTCAAAGGCATAAAAATAAGAATGAATCGTATTTTTTAAGTTTCACCCACTCATTTTAAAAATTTAATTTTTTAAAATCCTCCCCAGTGAAGTCGCCAAATTGTAGGCGTGTTTTTATTTCGCCTACGCGGTGTGAGCGCGTATTTGATTTGACTATCCCACTGTTAAGGTTTTATTGAAAGAAGTCGCCAACAATTCTTTTTAGGAAGAATCATAAACCTAATTGCATATGGGAAAAACATAGGGACAAATTATCCGATGTAGATTTCCCCGTCCTGACTCCATAGATGGTCAAAATGAACTAAAGATTGAGTTCGGGGGTGAGGGTATGAATATAGTCATAATGAACCACATTTGCCCAGAGTTGACCTCTACTAAATATCGATTCATAACAGAGTTTATGCCAAAGAATAATCAAATAATGTTTTAAACACCCTAAAAATATTTAGTCTGAATTGGTTCAGGACTAATTTTTAGTGACAGGTTATTATGCAATCAAATTACAGAGAACCTAACGGGTTGTCCAAATTAATCTGATTAATATTAGAACAGTTCTTTAGGTCTTATTTAGCAAAAATAACATGTGGGTGATAAAAGCATTGAAACAGGACAATCATATAATAGACATAGAATGATCAGACAGGCATATAATATACAAAGGCACGGACAATAATAAAATAAAAGAAAATATAGAAAAAGACGGGTTAGAATATACAGTATAGCGATTTTACATTAAAGATCTACATCAGGAAAGAAAACTATTAGTAACTTCAATATAAAAATAATTTATTTAAGGACCCTCAGGATTATACCGTGGCTTGGGTCTGCGAGATTGACAACCTTCGAGACGAGCAATCGTGAAGCCTGAAAATCTGAATGTATAAAAGTATGTTGGTTGAATGTATTTGTGTTTGAAAGGTATGAGTTTTGTAAAGAAGTTTCGTAGTTCGTAGAGAGAATTCGTAAGTATTCGTCGAGTGTTATATGTGAAAATCCGTCCTCTTTCATCTGTACGGAAATCAGGCCTATTTATAGGGAAAACGACAATGCGCTTCACGCGCCAGCTGCGCCTGGCGCATCTGACGTGGCAAGCGCATGACATGACATGACCAGTAAAAAGTGTACACGTGGTACGCGCTTTTTAAAAAGATAAGAAAGAACATCCGCGTCTCAAGCAGAGAGCCGCGCTTGACACAGGACTCTGAATGAGTCAGAAATGCACGTGTCAAGTGCTGATTAGTGCACCTGACACAAGTGGACAAATCTGTGCCTGACACACAGACGTGCGCCAGGCGCAAGGCCCCGCGCCAGGCGCAAGGCCCCGCGCCGAGCGCAAGGCCCCGCGCCAGGCGCAGGTTTGTGCGCTAGGCGCACTAGCATGACTCCTGCCGTGCCTTTGCCAGCTTTATTTAAAACGTGTTTTAAAAGATTTCTTTTATCCTTTAATTACGGATATCTGATTTTACGGGATAAAATCTGATTTTAACTTATAAAAAATATCTTTTGAAAATATTTATTTATTAAAATAAATCAATTAATTGAGCTTTTCAAAGAATTGGGCTCAAATACAATTATTTATCATGAATAAATAATTGGGCTTTAAAATAGGACTTAAACACTTTTCGAAATGATTTTAAATGGCTTTTCAGACTGCTATGCCCTTGGATCGGACCAATTAAGACCACGGTATGTTTCATCATCGGATCCTTAAATGGGGAGACACGATTATGTGTCTATAGATAGGGTTAGGAGTTTGTGTAATTTTGCGTAATTAAGGTTTTGGGAGTCATTTTTGTCTTTAACGATCAAATTTAAGGTCCAATTTCGTAAAAGAAACAAGTAGGCATTTTCTGACACATAAAACGAGGTTCTAGTCGTTTTACTCTAATTTCGACTTCAATATTGACCCATAAGAGCCAAAATGACTCTCAAACCTTAGTTGAACTATTCTCGATGCACAAGGCACATAAATGAAGCAAACCACTAGAGCCGGCAAAATAGACCCGGACCCGTGGGCCCGACCCGAGACTCGTTTTAACTCGAAAGTAGTGACCCGAAACAACCCGACCCGACCAAAGACCCGTTTTTCACCCGAAAGTAATGGAACGAAATAGACCCGAACCCGAAATAACCCGACTCGACCCAAAACCGACCCGAAAGTAGATAGACCCGAACATGTCCCGAAACCAACTCTTTGTAGACTTTTTGATCGAACACAGGTTGATGTCATCATTCTTCACACTCACTGGATGTGCAGCATAGTTTGAGCATTTATCAGGATGTTTTTTTCATGTTAGATGTGATCTGATCTCTTCTGTTTTGGTCAGCTCACTCCATAATTAATGCACATCAAGATTCAACCATTCATTCTCTAGTTTTTTCTAGTTACACCTTTAAGATTCCTAATTATTGAGATGGTAAATTTTCTTCCTCGTTAATTGCTGCTGTTCTTCAATGTTTTTGATAGTGTATATTTCTCCTCCTAAGTTTAAAATATGTTTTATGTATATTTTATATGTAAATGTTATTTTGTTATGTCATGTTTTGTCTTAATTTTTTACAAAATATGATTCCAATAGCCCTTTAATTTCGTTTTGCAGTGGGCAAGACGACCCGATTTAACCCGGCACAAACTAAACCGACCCGTTTTAACCCGGCCCGAACAAAACGACCCGATTTAACCCGGTCTGAACTAAACCGACCCGATTTAACCCGAATTTTCGTGGACCCGAAATGGACTCGTACCCGAATGGACCCGACCCGACGTGACCCGAACACAAGGTTAACCCGCTATGGCCCGATCCGTAATGACCCGACCCGTAACCGACCCGTATGACCCGTTTGCCACCTCTACAAACTACTAACCTTATTTAATCTAAAACTAAGGTTTTATCTAACGGAATGTTACAGTATAAAATAAGTCCAAACTACAGTAGATTTTTGGGTACCAAATGGAAAATCCTAAAGTACAATGGTACCACACAAAATCCTAAACTTATTCAAGTGAAAATGTATTCTTTATGGACACCACACAAAATAATGCAATGCGCAACATATGCTTCTTAATTTCTTATTGATTTTTTTTTATACTTGCATATTCTTTTATCACACAACTAAGAGTTTTTTTTTCTACTTAATGAGTTAATGTACTTCTTTTATGAATTATTTGTTCTTTTAATTTACAAATGATAACGATATATGTGCATGCTCTCGAGACTATGATTCTTCAGCATGTAGGATGCATTTGCACCGCAAACACCTTTTCTAATAATCTGTGGCTCATGTGAAATTTTTTCTTTTATTGAGCTTGAAAAGAGAGAGAATCGATGGATAACAAGTAATCTATTGCAATTCATTATATATAATGCTCTCTACAACCACTAACTTATTAGTACATGATCACGTCAAAAAGAGAGAGAACATCTTAGTATATGAGAAGTGAGAAGTATACTCTATCTTTAACTTGTAGTCAACTTTATATCTAGGGTGCAAGATTTAAGACTAAATGTAAAGTTTAAGAAGCTCCTAATTATAATTATTGCTCAGAGCATTCAGGAGGAGGAACGGGATGCCTAGTCTTATCAACACAATAATCATAAGTAAGATAATGATGCTTAACAATTTTGTAGGCTTTTTGTTCAGTCGGGTCAAGCTCCCAATATCTTTTGTTGTTCCACCAAAATTGATCATAGTTGCATGGATCAACACTCCCACCATCACTAACTGAGCATCCATTAATGTTGAAACCCTTAAAATAAGCCCTAAATGGGGCATGTTCCCATATAATCTTGGTCTGCCCTCCATCAGTTGCCCAACTAGATCCATCCCATATGCTTGCTTCTATCTTCATTGGCTTAGATGGGTAGCTCACTCCCAGCCGTGTGTTGTTTTTGAAGTATCTTATGGGTATGTTGTCAACAAAAAACCTAATTAAGAAGACAGAAATTATACATATCAAATAAATTTGATTTTTCCTTGAATTTATATGTTATGCTTAAATCATAATCATCGATCATAGCAGCATTCAAAATCTTAAACAGCTAAAAGAAATCCAGATTTAGCTAGTATACCAAGGATGCTCCTACAACATGACCACCTAACCTTTTTGTAATTGGTCGGAATGGACATCATTGGTCCCATCTCAAGTCCAACCAGGTCATATTGATCATGTCCTTGTCCTAATTGGTTTGTACTTGTCTTCGGCTATTTTTGGCTTCATGACATACACATTTTCGTTTTCTTAAGCTCTACTATATTAGCTTTTTTTAAGTCGAAGTTAAAAAAGTTTGATCAAATTTAGTAACTTAATTATATATAAGAAAATTTGTTGTAATTGATGCACGTAATTGGAGATATTATAAGTCAAGTTATATGTTGGAGGATGGAGACTATGTAAATTCCAGTGAGTAAAGCTTAAAAAAAATAGAGAATATGTATATGTTGTCTTGTTTAGCTAATAACAATACAGAAATTCGAAATTAAAGTGATTGTTAGTACTTGTACACATATATAATGTTTCAATTGTAAGATTATATGATATATCTAGGGCTTATCCTCGAAAAAGTCTGAACATACTAAACGGTCCGTGAAGATAACAACTTTAATAAATATTTTATCCCACAAATGTAACCCTTGCTTTTTCACAACGTTAATGTACATCTTTAATCACTACTATGTTATATTTTTCATTTTAGTATAAGTTAAAAAAGTTGATGTCTTATATATAAACTTTAAGAATAAGTTAACAAGCTAAAACTAAAATCACTATTAACTACGCCGCCACGCAGGTACCATCCGAGGAATGATAAATGTCTAACCGGTAGACATTTATCATTCCTCTAACAGCCATGTGGCAACACACAAGTGGGTGTAAGGGGGCTTGGAGATTTCCACATGTCATGCTGTTATTTGTCCAAAAAAGTATTACTTTTGCAATTTTGAAATTTGTATATCTCAAAAAATATATTTTAAAAAATAAAATAAAAAATATACCAATATTCATATATTTTCATTCTCTACAAATAGACATCCATTTTGATATAATTTCATCATATTTTTATTTTACCCTTCTCTAACTATTATTTAGATATGTAGAAAAAATAATACAAATACTATTTGTGTGTACACAAACACTATTTGTTTATACACAAACACTATTTGTTTATACACAAACACTATATGTTGTGTACACAAACAACATATGTTGTGTACACAAACAACATATAGTGTTTGTGTATAATCAGATAGTATTTGTATTTTTTTTTCTACATATCTAAATAATAGTTAGAGAAGGGTAAAATAAAAATATGATAAAATTATATCAAAATGGATGTTTATTGCAGAGAATAAAAATATGTGAATTTCATGATAAACATATAGTTTTTGTGCGTATAACAAATCGTATTTGTGTACACAACATATATTGTTTGTGTACACAACATATAGTGTTTGTGTATAAACGAATAGTGTTTGTGTTGATTTTTCCACAAATCTAAATAATGGTTAGAGCAGGGTAAAATAAAAATGTGATGAAATTATATCAAAATGGATGTTTATTTGTAGAGAATAAAAATATATGAATATTGATACTCCCTCCGTCCCAAAATACTCTTGACACTTATCAAGGCACATAGTTTTAGATGATAAGTTGTTGTTTGGTTATCAATTATTATTTTATTAAAAAGTAGATGTGATAGGAGTTAGTAGTTAGTAAAAGTAGTATTATTTTATTTTAAGGAGAGAGAATGTGGGCCATGATTAGAGTTGGTATGTAATAGGAGTGGTATTATTTTATTTGGAGGAGAGAGATTGTGGGCCAATGTTTAAAAGGTTGAAGGATTAAAATAATAGTGGGTCATATCCAAAAGTAGAAGTGTTAAGAGTATTCTGGGACAGATGAAAAAGGAAAGTGTAAAGAGTATTCTGGGACAGAGGGAGTATATTTTTTATTTTTTTAAAACATATATTTTGAGATATACAAGTTTCAAAATTGCAAAAGGAATAATAATTTTTTGGACAAACAATATCATGACATGTGGCTTTCTCCAAATTCCCTTACACCCACTTGTGTGCTGCCACATGGCTGTTAGATGTTTATAAATCTCTACCGGTTAGAGATTTATCATTAGGGGTGTAAGTGGATTGGACTGGATTGGACTTTGCCAAATCCAAATCCAGTCTAAAGTTTTTTGGACTCGAGAAATTGAGTCCAAGTCCGATCCAAATATTTTTTGAGTCCAGTCCAGTCCATTCCGATAATTTTTTCTTGAGTCCGAATCCAGTCCAGTCCAGTCCGATTATTATATTTTTTTTCCACCGATTTAGATTCAATGATTCACAACGTTTTCTCATAATTGAATTTGAAAAATTAAGCTCATTATATTCATTCCATAAAATAAGTCACATACATCTTTTATATTATATATATAAATATTAAATATATATACATTATATATATAAATATTAAATATATATTATATATAAAAATATTTTTGGACTGGACTGGACTTATTGGACTCCAAAGGGGTGAGTCCAAATCCAGTCTGAAAATATTTGGACTCGAAAATTTGACTCCGAGTCCAGTCCAAAAAAATTTCAGTCCAGTCCAGTCCGACAAGTTTGGACTGGACTGGATTGGACTCTGGACTTTTCGCAGTCCGCTTACACCCCTATTTATCATGGCTCGGTACCATCCTAGCTAGAGCCACATTACTCTGAGGAATGATAAATGTCTGCTAACCGGTAGACATTTATGATTCATCTAACAGCCAAGTGTCACCACACAAGTGGATGTAAGGGAACTCTCCACTTTTCACATGTCATGCTGTTATTTGTCCAAAAAATATTATTTTTGCAATTTTGAAACTTCTATATCTCAAAAAATATATTTTTAATAAAAATAAAAAAATACCAATATTCATATATTTTTATTCTCTACAAATAGACATCCATTTTGATATAATTTCATCATATTTTTATTTTATCCTTCTCTAACTATTATTTAGATATGTAAAAAAATAATACAAACACTATTTGTGTATACACACACTATTTGTTTATACACAAACAACATATGTTGTGTACACAAACAACATATCGTGTTTGTGTATAAACAAATAGTCTTTGTATTATTAAGGTTAGAGAAGGGTAAAATAAAAATGTGATGAAATTATATCAAAATGGATGTCTATTTGCAGAGAATAAAAATATATGAATATTGGTATATTTTTTATTTTCTTTAAGACATATTTTTTGAGATATACAAGTTTAAAAAAAGCAAAAGTGAATTTTTTTTGGACAAATAATATCATGCCATGTGTGCGGTCACCAGATTACTTAGAGCCACTTGTGTGCTGGCACAGGGATGTTAGATGTTTCTAAATCTCTACCCATTAGAGATTTATCATGGCTCCATTACTCCAGTGAGTCCAGTCATCCAATACAACAGAAGGACCAACTTAGGAAACTTTGTAAAATTTGAACATCAGAATACATGTGTCGGCATATCGCACTTATACTGAACTTCGAATTACCGTAGCTATTAGATTGCATGCAAAGCACATGTATATTGTGGTTTTATTATAACCATTCAAAAATCATGAGTTTAAAGCCCGCAACGATTAAAGGAGGCAACATTATCATGCATGTTTAATTACCTTCCCCTAAACTCCTATTCTAAATAATAAAATGGTTATTAAGACGTTTATTTTCAAAAATATAGAATTTTTGGTCAGATAAGACTAAAAAGATGTCTTTGGTAAAAAAAGGACCTAATGTTTTTTTTTTTTTGCATGGAAAGACCTATTAAGTATAAATGTTTGTTGTTTAAGAACAAATTACACAATTTCGGACAAAAAAATCAACTTTTTAGGGTTGACTTCTTAATTTCTCTTCTTCTTTTTTGTAAAAGTTATTAGAATAGGCGGCTAATTTTCTCCTAACAAGCCCATTCCATCTCTCACTCTAACCCAACAATATCCATAGACATCTCGCAATAATCTAACTGTCCCTTCCCTTCTCCTTCCTTTGTTTACTTTTGAATCTCGAACTACAACATACAATTTTAAAAATAACCCGGCAGTCTTACTGAATGGTTTAAACTAGTCACGCTTCTTTTGTTTCCCTTCGAATCTCGAACTACAACATATAATTTTAAAAATTAACCCGACATTCTTACTGAATGGATTAAGCTATTCACTAAATGGATTAAACTAGTCACTAACTTGATTAAAGAATGTGATTACTTAATAGATTGAACTAGTCACTGAATAAATTAAACTAATCATTATATTTAGAAAGGTATGGTGGTCGATTTTCTTCTAAGTATTGGACTCGCATCGTTGCCTAATTTTAAATTAAAAGTAGGCGGTCTCTTATAAGATTAACTCTTTTTTTTGTTTTCAAATGCAATTTCCCCAAGCTTCTCTCTCTATATTTTTTGTTTATGCAAAAGCATTCTCTCTATATAAAACCTTCTTTCTAGGAGAATTGCTGAAAAAGTGACAAAATAGAAGGGAGTAATAAGAAGACAATCCCCGAAAAGTTGAATTTTTTTCTAGAAAGGTACGACGAAACATCCTTTTTATTTGGTATTATCTAACAAAAAGATCAAGAAAGATGTGAAAAATAGCCTTATGGTTGCAAGGCAAGTATGATGAATTGGTTAATTACCAGTACTGGATAAAAAGCTAAAAACTTGGCATAAATGATCAATAATATCATTAATTATTGTAGAGAGAACTTAAGACATAAATTACACGAAGGAGAAGTGATAGATGTACATTCATTGTACATGTATACCACTTTTATTAGTGATAAGTTTTTTTTAAAATTAGAAATGGATTGGAGAGGCAATTAATTGTGATTTTAATCCAAAATTAAAGCATCAGGAGTTTCCAAAATAAGAGGGTATACATGTACGTGGATCAGGAGTTTCCAAATTGGCAAATTGTGTATGTCTAACGTACGTGCACTGATATCAAGTAGAGCCAAAATTAATAAAGCAAGGAAGAAATAAAAGTTAATATAGTTAATCAGATAATTCTAGAATTAAACTTACACAATGTGATGTTGGTTCCAAAGGATCTTGTAAGTGTGAAAATCAGCCGTGGGATCAAACCAAAGATGAATTCGGTGCTCCCTATCTCCTTCTCCATGCGCAAAAACATTAGTCTGCAATGTGTAAGGTTTCCCTTCTCTGTTCCCCAAGAACTCAAAGTCTAGTTCATCACGATTACCATCGTCCACTGATGTCAACTGCAAAAGTTTATAATTTCTAGCACTTAAATATCGACTTGTGCGTGCACTAATGTATTATCTTTTTGTCAGCTTAAGTTTAACAAATTTATTTATATAAATTTTGTAAATTTACAATATGATATGAATTAAAAGCAAGCACTATAAATAGCATATTTACATAAAATGCTGTAACAACTCCTCCAGAGTCGTTTGATGGTAATTTTATTTTCATGGTAAAGAACCCTGATCCATAGCCAAGTTTTGATTCGAATCCTGCACCTGCATAAACTACATATTTAGTAGTTCGTTCTAGTATAGCTTAAACACAGTTATATTTTCGCATATAAGTATATAGTAGGAAAATATACCACACCATTTTCCATTTCTAGGGTGTTGAACTAGCTGGAATTAGCTGTGCATGGTACTCTCTTAATATCATGATGTCTCTCCCTTTTAACATCTTTCTTCTTATACCTCCTTCGTTTTTTTAGATGCAACATTTGCCTTTTTAGTGAGTGGCTTAAAATAATCAAATATTGCATCTAAATGAAAACAGAGGTAGTATTTCATTAAAGTTAAAAGAATTATCTAAACTGAATTGAACTGAAATTAAGTTCAAAAGAACAGAGCCTAAGAGTATATATTGCTTTAAAATACCAATACAACATTATTATATAGTCCTTTGAAAAACAAAAAATAAATAAAGCAAATTATAATTAAAAGATTATGAACTTTTCATGCATGCTTAGTAATCCTTTCTAAGACAAGAGGCGTCTAACCTTTATAATTCCTACCTTCTGAAATAAATGAAACGTTTCTCTTTTTTTATGTGTGAGCTTTTTGAGGGAAGCGTTTTAATTATTTCAGAACGGGGGAAATATTTTTATTAGAAAAAACCTAAATATAATCATAGTAGCACTTTTTTTTTTTGAGGGGAATCATAGTAGCACTTTTTTTTTTTGAGGGGAATCATAGTAGCACTTAGTGTTAATTAAACAATAATGTCTATACTCTAAGGATGAATGCATGAATAATTAGCATTGGATAGAGAAAGAAATTAACCCGATGATTGATCTAAGTAAATCTGAACTTCCGATGCTTCATTTTGAACATGGTTATACCCCCAAGCAACACGATAATTCTCATCAAAAGTAGGCTCACTAGTACTAGTAGATATTCCACCTATATAAAGTATGGCCAACACTAGATTACCAATTATAGAATATGACGCCATTATTAAAAAAAAAAAAAAAAAAGCAAGCAACTGATTATCTTTAAGCTAAGAAATTAGTAATGATATTGAAGATTAACAAATTTTGTATGTTGGTAGTGGTTAACTAGCTAGTTGCATATATATATGAGAAAATTGTGGAAATCACATGGGTGTCGTCGTAAAGCAAAGAGAGTGTGAGCCCTAATTATATGTTTGCCATCCTCCAATTTTCCTACACGTAAAACACTACACCCATGCCTTCGTTCCCCATACTACTAGTTGGCAGTTGCATCAAATTACCCAAAAAATAGCGTGGAAAATAACCAAAGAGTAAAGATTCTTGTTTCTTTTCACCTCTATATGTGTTTAACTATGTGATGGAGAAGTTAACACTTTGCATAAAGATATAGTAAAAGACATTTTGTCAAGAGTCAGTCACAAATTTTACCTATTGCTATATCTCTTGTCTAGTCAATTTCTGTTGTTTTGGTGTCTGAAACAAAAAGTCAAAATATTGGGGCCAAGATTTGACGTTTTAAGGTTGCCATGATGGCTTTTGACTTGGAGGGCAAGCAACATGCGTCTCACAATTTATTCTTGAGTGCGTTTTGAATGTAACATGTTACAATTACACCATAACTGTTTCATGTCATTATAGAACTCTTTCATGTCATTATTGGCGTATTTCATATCATTTTAGAACTGTTTGATGTCATTTTAAAATTTGTTTCATATCACTTGTCAAACTTTTTCATGTCATTATTGATATGTTTCATATTATTTTGGAACTGTTTAGTTTTATGTCATTTTAAAATATGTTTTATGTCATTGTTGATATGTTTTATATCATTTAGAGTTATGTTCCATGTCATTTATAAAACTCTTTCCATGTCATTATTGGTATGTTTTATATCATTTTAGAACTATTTTCATGTCATTTTTAAATCCATTTCATGTTATTTATAGAATTCTTTCATGTCATTATTGGTATGTATCATCTAAAATTATTTCATGTTATTTTTAAATCTATTACATGTTATTATCGTTATGTTTTATATCATTTTAAGTTTGTTCCATGTCATTTTTAAATCCACACTCACTCTTTCTCTTCTAACCACATCTAACCCCCCTTCCCCAAACATTTTCTCTCTCCTCCTTCATCAATGGTGGCCCTCCCTCATGATCTCCACCTCTGTTGTTTATTGGTATGTTTTATATCATCTTAAATTTGTTCCATTTCATTTTTTAATCCACTTCACTCTCTCTCCTCTAACCACATCTACAAAAACCCCCAAATATTTTCTCTCTCATCCTTCAACAATGGTGATCTCGTTCCCTTACCAACTCCAATTCCACTGCTTCGCCTCATCCTCCACAACCAAGATGCACTCAACGCTTTCACTCTCCTCCACAACCACTGCAAAACCAAAATCTGATTTTCATCATCATCAATTGGTTCTCAACTTGTTGAACCTCATGTTGCTTCAATGGCGAAGGTTGAAGAGATGGGAGAGCGGAGGTTGAAGAGTGGGGAGCGCGGAGGTTGTACCTCTCGTCTCCATCTATTGATTTTTGCATAGCGGCGAGCGACGCCGACAACCCTAGAGTAGTAGCGAAAATAGAGAGGGGAGAACGACATGAATAAGAGAGAGAAGTAACAACAAGAAGAAGAAACAGAGAACAGACCGACAAGCAGCAACGCGGCTCCTATGAGCCAAGGGAAATGCCAATGAAGAGCAGCCAGACGGGAGGGAGAGATACGAAGGGTGAGAAAAGCGAGAGGTGTGAGTGAGAGAGAAGCCAGATGGGGGAAGAGAGAAAATGAGGGTTTGAGGGTTTATGCGCACGTCCGCCATAGTTTGCAAATACTGCTCCACCGGCATAAAGATCGGAAATTTAGGGCAAAAAACTCATCAACCTCAAGGGCCGAAAGCTTCACCGCTATCACCGAATGTTGGGTAGGGAATTTCACACGTGTGAATGGGTTGTTAGAGCATGAGTAATGGGTTGGTTGGTCTTTGAGTTTTTTTCTTTCTCTCTCATTTCCTCCTTCTTACACCTCACATTCCACTAACTCCCCACCAACTCGAGCAATGATAAATGTCTAACCGTTAGACATTTATAAACATCTAACAGCCATGTGACAGCACACAAGTGGGTGTAAGGGAAGTTGGAGATTTCCACATGTCATGCTGTTATTTGTCCAAAAAATATTACTTTTGCAATTTTGAAACTTGTATATCTCAAAAAATATATTTTAAAAAAAAATAAAAAATAAAAAATTAAAAATATACCAATATTCATATATTTTTATTCTATACAGATAGACATCCATTTTGATATAATTTCATCATATTTTTATTTTATCCTTCTCTAACTATTATTTAGATTTGTGGAAAAATCAACACAAACACTATATGTTGTGTACACAAACAATATATGTTGTGTACACAAACAATATATTTGTTATACGCACAAAAACTATATGTTTATCATGAAATTCACATATTTTTATTCTCTACAATAAACATCCATTTTGATATAATTTTATCATATTTTTATTTTACCCTTCTCTAACTATTATTTAGATATGTAGAAAAAAATAATATAAACACTATCTGATTATACACAAACACTATATGTTGTTTGTGTACACAACATATGTTGTTTGTGTACACAACATATAGTGTTTGTGTATAAACAAATAGTGTTTGTGTATACACAAATAGTGTTTGTGTATACACAAATAGTGTTTGTATTATTTTTTCTGCATATCTAAATAATAGTTAGAGAAGGGTAAAATAAAATTATGATGAAATTATATCAAAATGAATGTCTATTTGTAGAGAATAAAAATATATGAATATTGGTATATTTTTTATTTTTCTTAAATATATTTTTTGAGATATACAACTTTTAAAATTGCAAAAATAATATTTTTTGGACAAATAACAACATGACATGTGGAAATCTCCAAGTTCCCTTACACCCACTTGTGTGCTGCCACATGGCTGTTAGATGAATGATAATTGTCTTACGGTTATACATTTATCATTCCTCCCACCAACTCATCTTTTTTCCCTCACAATAGGTGGGCTAGTCTTACTTGGTTTTCTATTTATCTCTCCTGCTTTTACTATACCCCACCATATAATCTTTCTCCTACCCAATGTTTATGTTTATATGAAGTAGATGATTTGTATTCATATTTTAATTAGTGACATATTTACCAATTATTTATGCATTTTAATAATAAAAGCTAATTAGCTTACGTTAAATTAAATTACGTTAACTTGACATTACAATTAAAAAACAGTGAAGACATTACATAAGATAGATAATGTAAAAAACACAGATACATGAAATTTGAAATTACATAAACCATAAGCAATTAAATAAAGTTACTTAATCAACTTGACGATTAGGCCCAAACTTATGCCATATGTGTTCAACCAAGTTATTTTTTAGTGAGATGTGAGTTTCCCCGTCTCGCATCTGGGCTTTCTTCTCCATGTATGCACCTAAATTTCGCGCCTCGAGTCTTCCGCTGTGCACGACGAATGAGTCTCCTCCGGCTTGGTTAGATGACCCCTCGCCATTTTGAGGTTGAACTTGATCATACTCGTTCGGATCTCGGTAATTTTGATAAGTATCATGCTCATCTTCAACAATCATATTGTGCATGATGATACATGCCATGATTATTTTCCACAATATGTCTTTATCCCACGCAAGAGCGGGTTTGCATATGATTGCAAATCTAGCTTGCAATACCCCGAATGCACGCTCTACATCTTTTCTGACAGCTTCTTGATGTTGTGTGAATAATCTTTGCTTGAGGATTTGGGGGAGCTTTATTGCGGGGATGAATGTTGACCATCTCGGGTAGATGCAACCTGTAAGATAGTAACCGATGTTATAAGTTGTCCCGTTCACTGAGAAGTTGACTTCTGGAGCTTTTCCTTGTAGAACATCATCAAAGACGGGAGACCTCTGCAATGCGTTTATATCATTGCATGAACTCGGGGTACCAAAAAAAACATGCCATATCCATAAGTCACTTGAAGCAACCGCTTCTAAGATTATTGTTGTTATTTTGCTTATTCCTTGATACAATCCTTTCCAACCCCGAGGACAATTCTTCCAGTTCTAGTGCATGCAATCGATGCTCCCCATCATGCCTGGGAAGCCATGGCGCTCGCCTTCATGTAGGAGACGCTCAATGTCATTTGGATTTGCCTTCCTCAATTATTCAGGTCCAAATCTAGCAACAACCCTTCGATAAAATGAGGAGGGCATTCTCTGGCGGTACTTGAAGCAATTTTCATGTACTCATCAACAACATCAGAGGATGAACCATATGCCAACATTCTGATAGTCGCTGTGCATTTTTGTAGTGCAGATGCACCCATCCTTCCAGTAGCATCATCCGGTTCTTGAGTAAAGAACTCATCTTCAGCTATTACACCTTCGACAATACGAAGGAAAACATGTTTGTGCATACAGAAACTTCGACGAAAAATGTTCTCGGGGTACAGAGGTTCGTTGCTGAAATAGTCATGAAACAATCTTTCATGAGCTTCCTCACGTTCCCTACGCACATATTTTCTAGTGTGGGGTACAATTTCTTCTTCGTTTTGTTGCTCAGCATCAATGGACTGACTCCATTCTATGTAATCTTGAACCATGTAATTAAAAAATTCTGAACCTGAACTAGAAGAACTTGAATCATAGTTCATTTTGGAGATATGGTGATTGAAGTGGTGTTTTTCTATAAAATAAAAGACCGAGAAGAAAAAGTGGATGGAGTTGTGGATTTTATGGTTAAAGTTATGTTCTATTATATAGGAAAAATCCATCATACATACATAACAATAATTCATTTACGGATTAGACATATCAATGCAATGTAGGAGTAGACAATTCAATGTAGAGTAGACATGTCAATGCAATAACTATTATGTACTATTCAAAGTCAGATGAGTAGATAATTCAATGCAACAAATAATAATAATAATAATAATAATAATAATAATAATAATAATAATAATAATAATAATAATAATAATAATAATAATAACAATAATAATAACAATGATAATAATAATGATAATAATAATAAAAAAAAAATAATGATAACGATGATGATAATAATAATGATAATGATAACGATAATGATAATGATACATTGATAAAAAAAAATTACGACACATACACATTCATAATTACAGTACGATACAACTAAATTGCAAACTAAAACCTATTAAAAACAGGAACACTAACTAAACATATTTATCCTTAAATTTTAGCTTAAGTTTTTCATACATCTCTCTCTCATCCTGATCAAGGGAAGACTTAGCCATTAATTAATATATTTGATATGTCACATTTATATATAGTTTTTAGATGCATTTTGATTGCATTTAGAACTCCTTTTAGAGCATTTAGGTGCAGAATGGCATGAATTACGTAAGTTGTGCTCTACTACTCCCCGTTTGCGTTTTTCGATGATTTTCAGGTTATTTTGATGCAAATTGATTATGATTATCTAAGATCAAGCCTATTAATCATTGAGGATGAAGATAGCTGGCACAAGGATCACAATGCATCCGTTTGGGACAATTTCGAGTTAGAATGAAGCAAAGAGTTAGTGAAAGAAGTGCCAAAACTGACACCTGTTTACTATTGATCATAACTTTTGATATAAAATTTATAATCAAGAAATTTTAGTTGGGTTAGAAACTAGACTTTAAGGGCTTTCCAATGATAGGTCACACGCCCCAAACGTTGAGAGATACAGCCTTCGCAAGTTGACGTAAAATCGCGGTTTTCCCGCTCGGTCGACCGAGCGGTTTCGCCCGACCGCGCGGTTTCGACCGACCGGGCGAGACGAGAACTCCTTCAGCATACAAGCCAAACAGCCCGGCCAACAGGGTGAGAAAGAGGCCAAATTTGCTTACTCGCCCGACCGGGCGAAATTGTTCCTTTGCTCGTAAGTTCAAGACAATGTCGCCCGACCGGGCGGTTTGGCCCGGTTGACCGGGCGATTTTCCGGGAACGTTAATTTTTGCTTTTTTTAGCCGGTTTTGTAAAATCTATAAATAGCTTTTTAGTATTTTCGATTTGCCCATCTATTATTCTTCGTTTTTAGGTTTAAACACTTAGTTTTCTCTCTCTACTTTGATATTAACTCTTTGCTTTGAAGATTATAAAGATCGTTGATTTCGTTTTTATTGCTCTTCAATCATTCGGTATTCTTCTTTACTTTGTTTAATTTGATGAATTTTTCTACTTGCATTATGTTTATTGTGTTTATTATTATCATGAGTGAGTAGTCTTTTTCTAGGGCTTAGTAAGGGAAGCCATGTTTATACCTATTTGATTGTGGTTTAAAGTTCTTCGATATTTGGATTGAATTAGAGTAATTTCCTATTGATTTGTTATGCTTGTTTTATTCCTGTAATTTCGCAATATCATGGGTTATGTTTAGCTAATAGGAGTTAGAATCGAAAGATCATACTCATTAGAGGCTTGTTACAATAGGTAGGTCTGATTATGTTGAGCGACCGTACTAGCATATGTTGATCTAAGAGTTGTTAAGACCCGACCGTAGGATAAACGAAATACTCTAATTATTCGAACCTCAATCCAAGTATTGTTGAATTATATTGTAGTGATTAAATTGGTATAAGCATGGTGGACCGATCAATTGCCCTAGGTTTTTAATTATTTGATAAACTTCCATCCTTTTGTGTTCTAGTTTATTCTAGTTTAGTTATTAATTATTCAATCAAATTCCTCTCTTGAAGTAGTTAAATAATTGAGCACAAATCTATAGAACTCTTCCTGTGGATCGACCTGTATTTACCAGTTTCTGCTAAACAGACACCATGCACTTGCGGTATATATTTTAAAACCCATTAAGTTTTTGGCGCTGTTGCCGGGGAGACCGCTAGTTCTATAGCTTTTTGATTAATTATTTAAACTATTCCTACTGTCTCATTGGAACTTCAAGTTCCAATTGAGGCAATCTCACTGCACATTTTTCTTTGCTTCTTTTATACCCAGGTCTAAAAGAACAGGTACTCCAGTTCCAACTGATCCTGATCTTGAGAAACCCCTCCGACAACTCAAGAATAAACAAAAGAAGAAGAAGCAGTCTGCTAATCAGGGAAAATCCACGGTGTAGACACTAAATTTTGAACCCTTTTCGGATAAATAAAGGTTATGAGAAAATAAAAATAACAAAATCGTCATGCATCGTGGAGCACGCGCCCTAGAGCGCGAGTTTTATTCCGTCGCACGATTTTCCATTTTTGCGTATTAGTCATACAGTCTCGGCTTAGAAATGTAATATTCCGTGAGTCGTAGTCAATAGCTACAACCACCGTATTAATAAAATAATTCGTAGTATAATCATGCTCGTCTTTATAAATTTGACAAACTTTCGTTAATTGTCTTAAGTTAGTCTTTCGGAAAAAAAAAACGAGTCGCAATTAGGCGTCGGGATTTTAGTCGTATCCCAAAACCGACATTAATCAGTTTTCCTGATGGTCAAGTCATTGTTCATTGGATAAAGAATAAGAATATATTCTTTATCCACTAAACACATCCTTTATCCATTAGTTAGAGAATAAGAATCATGAAAAGATGTGAGAATAAGAATCAAATCCCATGTGTAAGAGGGGGGAAATCCGGATTCTTTCCGGAAAAATCAAGTGTGCGCCAAGCACACAATCATGCAGCATCCTCATCAGTTTAGTTTTGCACGATTTTCGATGCATTTTTTTACGTATTAGGATGTTTAGGGAAGAATATTTTCTGAAAATCTGATTTTGCCTCATTTATGAGAAAATCCAAAAAGAATAAGAATATTTGTGTTTCCAAAGAGATTTGATGATGTCATTAGGGTGAGGTCATTAGAGTGATGTCATTAAGGTGATTAAGGATGAACAAAATCAGATTTTTTTGGGTGAAAAATATGATAATCTACCTCTTTGAAACCCTAGTTCACCTCCTTCATTTCTCTATAAATACCTTCATTTTTTCCACTTCAAGGGCAAGTTGAAAAAAATACAATTCAACTTCACTCTCATCTTCTCTACTCCTTCTCTCTAAAAATCTCACTTAAGCAAAAGAAAGTAAAAGTTAGTAAGATAATTAGTAAGTAAAGAAGTTCATCAAAAGAAGAATAAACACAAAAAGAGTTTAAGTTGGTAATTAAGAGGATTTAGAAATTCACTTAGAAATTAAGAAAATCACAAAAAAAGGTAGAAAAATTTGCAAAAAGGAAGTGCATCATTGAGCTAGCAAGGTAAAGTGGAAGTTCTTGTTATTTTGATTATCTTCTTAATCATCTACTAACTTTCTCCTTATTTTCTTCTTATTATTTTTTTAATCTTTGGAGTGATTTGGGTATGTGGAAATCCTAATAGGTTCCCAACCTTAAATCACCCCACCTAGAATAGTCACCTCTAATGGGGTGACTCTTAGAAAATAATGTGATTATGTGATTTTCCTTAATCAAGTTGTTATTCATCACCAAAAATGATTTCATAAAAAAATTCAAGAAAAGTTGTGTATAAACATCTCCATAAAAAGAAAATGTGATGCTGTAATTATAGTCAGTTTTACTTTCCTATCTTATTTCATTTTTTTGTCTTCATTAACTAATTATTTCGTGGGATTTAATATTTTTCCTATGAATTGCAAGCGTTTTTCAGTAACCGGGCTTTGGAATTTCTAAAAAACGAATTTCTTGAAAATAATTAAAAATCATACAACTTTGCTGTGTAAAATTGATTTTGTCCAGTACCACCTAAGCTTGTTCTGTCAATAAAGTTTAAAATAAAATCATTTAGATAAAAGTAAAAACATCAAGTTTGAATAAAACGTCAGTAGCTTTTCAAAAACATAAAACTCATGTTCATATGAATTTTATACAATTTTACATCATTTTTACAAAACCATTCATGTAAATCACTAAATTCCAGAAAATTGATTTTCCTTTCAGTTAAAGAAATAAATAAAAACGGTCTTAAAAGTGTCCAATTCAAGTGAAAATTTTCATTCTAGTTCTTCAAAGTATCTAAAATGTTCATACCAAAATTCACTTCAAAATAAGTTCAATAAGTTGGATCTCAAAGAACAACTTCAATAAAGGTTATGTTTTGACCAGTTTTGACATAAAATTCATCATAATTCAAGTTGTCACTAAAAACTTGTGATATTTTTACACAACATAAAGAACTCACTGATCTATCCATAGATGTATCACATTCTCAATTTTACTCTTTCTACAGAAAGTTTTGATTTTTGTAAGTCAGTACAAGAACAAAAGTGTAATCTGGAAAATGAAATAGAGTGATTAACTCAACTTTCATAAAAACAATGTTTTCTTTTCACACGAAAATGTTAATTAAAAGTCATTAAATTTTAAGTTTCTCCTAAAATGACTCATTTCATCATATGAATAAAAATCAATAAAAATTGTCATAAAAAATCAAATCAAAGAAGTTAATTAATCTTTAACTTTCACAAATTCACAAATTCACAAATAAACATGAATTCCAAAGCCCATTCAAGGAGGTGAAGATCAAGGAGCATCATGGTGAAGACCAAGATTGAAGATTTGTATAGATCATAGATTTTGTACATATTGTTGTAATAATAGTTTCTTTGTAAGTAATTGTTGCATCACTCAATTAATAAAAAAAACATTGAGATGTTTATGCATAATGTTCATAAATAATTTCACGATTCTTTTTAATAAAATGAGCAACTAATGTTACAAATGTTGCATGTTGGGCCCAATATGTCATAGTACATGAATCAAATGACCCAATCTCAATTAAGAGGAAAAATTGCAAATCTAACTAAGTTAAATTGTATGATGATCCATCTTACATTTTAAAAATGTGTTCTCCATATTCAAATGGATTAATTATATAATTTGACATAATTAGATTGGTAATTATGATCTCCAAATTGATTTCAGGTCGTTTCACGTGTCTCGCTTTAAATGGCCAAATTCCAACTAGCCAAACACAATCTCCAAATTTGATCTCAAATTAATCATTTCTCTCCAAATGACTTAATAATCTTCAATTAAAATTATTTCTCAAAAGCCTTCAATTAGGAAGCAAACCTTCTAAGACCTCTCGAAAATCATAAACGTGATCACTATTAAAGTGGTTATTTCAATCCTCGATTAATCGCTAATTAGAGCGGTTAACTCAAACTTCTTTTAATCACTAATTAGGGTGACTATCTCCAATCATTATTTAATCACTAATTAGAGTGATTATCTTAAACCCTAATAATCGTTAATTAGGACGATTATTCTTCTTATTTAATCACTAGTTAGAGTGATTATCTTAACCTTAATAATCGTTAATTAGGACGATTATTTTTCTCATTTAATTACTTATTGGAGTGATTATCCTAAACCTTGAATAATTACCAATTAGGGTGATTACTTTATAACCTTCATTCTTAATCACTAATCAAGGTGATTATCTTTCCTTTTAAGTTTAATCACTAATTAGGGTGATTATCTTAACCTCCATTTCCAATCACTAATTAAGGTGATTATCTCAATCCTTCATACTTAATCACTAATTAAAGTGATTATCATAACCCCGTTTTAATCACTAATTGGAGTGATTACCTCATTTCAAATAGATTTGTTTAATTCTAAAAGTGAGTTATTCATAATCTATTCCCTCCTCTTCTTTCCCCAGTGGAATTGGCCATTTAGGGTGAGACATATGCTCGAACTACGACGGTTTTGATCCATGAGTGGATTCCAATCCCGTAATGATTGGTACGTAGTGCAACTTCAGTGCTCAAACCTACCATGTACAAATGATATATTGGTCCTAAATAAAAATGGTTGATGTGTATATGTGCAAACTATGTGATTTTTCTTTCTTTTGAATAGCCATGATTACTTTAAAATGGAAAATAACGCATTTAGTAAGAGCCCGTTCTGTAGAACGGAAGAGGAGACGAGTTCCAGACGTTCGCACCTCTTAACCTAAACCCCGAACCCTATCTCATGGTATGAAAGACCAATTTTCAAAAAAGCCTTATCTATATGAAGTCATCATCATTTTAAATGATTTTTCTTGAAATTGATTTTAAAACGATTTATTAAATAAATATGTCCCTATTCAGATATTAATAGGGTGGCGACTTCCAAGTTTTCCAAAACTCATAGTCCAATGAGAGACTTTCGTGGGATGCAGATCGTTAATTAACACAGTCAAAAATCGGATACCGCACACGGAAGAACCATCAGAATCAATCATGCCTCCTAAGTCATTGAAGTCTTATGGGGTACCTTCCCCTGGCAATGTTCCCACAGGCCCTACTATGCCTGACATATAAGCGGCCAACTTTGAGATCAAGCTTGTCCTCATTCATATGATCCAACAGAACCAGTTTGGAGGGCATCCATATGAAGACCCTGCAAATCATTTACAACGGTTTCAACAACTCTGTCGTACCGTTAAGCATCAAGGGGTCACTCCTGATCAGTTGAAGGTCATGATATTTGAATTCTCTTCGAAAGACAAAGCTCAAAAATGGTTGAATGATGTCACATCAACTGAATGGAGCGCTATTTCTGAAGCATTCCTGAAAGAGTACTACCCTTCTACCAAAACTGCAAAAATCAGACATAAACTTGCTACCTTCCAACAAGAACCTGATGAGACATTGAAGGAAGCATGGAATAGGTTCAAGGACCTGCAGAGAGAATGCCCACACCATAATCTTGACAAGTGGTTCATCACCCAAGCATTCTACAATGGTCTACAACCCCATATCAAGAGTACAGTTGAGTCATATGCAGGGGGTGTTTTCTTAGATAAGGAGGTGGATGAAGGGTACAGTTTTCTAGCCAACTTAGCAGCAAATGATCATAGTTCTTCTAGGATTATTACAAAGCTAGAAAAAGTTAGATGCTGATGCATATGCCCTATTATCTTCACAAGTAGCCCAGTTGAGCATGAAAATGGATGCACTGAAATCTTCACAGTCTAGTACTCCTCCTGTGAGTATTAATGCGATGTCTTCCATGGCTCCTATTACCTCTTCTTACTGTGAGGTGTGTGGTGTTCAAGGCCACTTTGGTCATGATTGTTCCTACAATCTACCTGACCCGAATCAGATGGAGCATGCAAATGCTTTTCAGCAAAGACATCCACACAACCCATACTCTAATACATTCAACCCAGGGTGGAGGGATATCCTAACTTCTCATACCATAGCAACAATGTTCAAAACCCTCAACCCATGCCACAAGCCTCCTACCAACCACCTCATCAACACCCACCACCACATGCTGCTAGACCACAATACTACCAAGGGGCCCCTCAAAATCCTCTTCCTGGTTTCAGTAGGCCCTCACACCTAGGCTATCAACATCAACCTTCTTCAAATGATGGCTCTCAAGAGCCTACCCTGTCTGATGTGATGAAGATGATAGTTTCTATGAAACAAAGTACTTACGAGAGCAATAAGGAGTTGAAAAATGCAACGAAACACTTGGAGACTCAACTTGCTCAAGTAGCTACGAACAGAACTCAAAGGCAGCCAGGTCAACTACCTGGACAACCCATCCCCAAGGAGACTGTCAATGCTGTTACACTTCGTAGCGGCACTGCTTATGATGCTCCTCCCATGCCCATTGATGATGCTGCACCTAGCAAGCAGAAAGAGGTGGTAGAGGAAGAAGCGAAGAAGAGTTCGATGTCTGAGGTCGAACTAGCTAAGGAAGATCAGACAGGAAAGCAGAAGGAAAAGGGTTCCGAAACGCCTATTTCACCAAGGCTACCTTTAATTTTCCCCATAGGATGCAGAAGTCAAAGGTCTATCAACAACTTGGTAAGTTCTTGGCTATGGTCAAGAACCTTGAGGTAACAATTCCTTTTACTGAACTTATTTCTCAAGTGCCTGTTTATGCTAAGTTTTTGAAAGACATGATTACTAAAAAGAAACACTTTGGTGGAATAGATCGAGTCGCTCTAACTGAAGAGTGCAGTGTTGTTTCACAAAATAGAACCCCGCTTAAGTTGAAGGATCCGGGTAGTTTTTCCATCCCTTGCCATGTGGGTGCATTATTTATAGATAAGGCATTGTGTGATTTAGGTGCATCTTTGTCTGTCTGTAAGAAACTGAATATGGGAGCAGTGCACTCAAATTACTTTGTGAATGGCCGACTGTTCTATAAAATACCCTCTAGGTGTTTTAGAAGACATCCCTGTTAGGGTGGAAAAGTTCTATATTCCTGTTGATTTTGTTGTGCTTGATATGGAGGAGGATGCCCAAATTCCTATTATTCTTGGTAAGCCGTTTTTGTGTACTGCTGGTGCTGTTATAGATGTCAAGTTCGGGTCTTTGACTTTGAGTGTTGGTGATGATAATGTCACTTTTAAACTAACCAATGCTGTTAAGTCTCCTATGCTTGAGCAAACTTGCTGCAGGATGGATATTCTTGAGGAGATTGTTTAATCTGCACTCCCGCAGATGCTTTGTGCTGACCCTATAGAGGTTGCACTTACTATAGATGTTTCCCCAGGCATCGATGCTGAAGTCGATGCCTGCATTATCGATTTGGAGGGACCTCAGGTTGAAAAGGGAAAAAGATCGGTGGTTATGGAAAATGTGCATTCTACCTATGCACCTGAGGTAACATGCCCGACTGCAAGCCAGAGTGGCAGTCTTATAAGGAGGAAAAGGTTTGATGAGGGGGGCACTCATTGCCAAGCCCCTCCGATTTGAGATTGAGGAGGTAATATGGTCGTGCAGGACCTTCATAAACCAGCGCTGTGCGGGAGGCAACCCGTAGTTTTTTTTTATTATTTTCTTATCTTTTTTATTTTATTTTATTTTTCATTTTTTTTCCCTTTTGGAGAGTGAGAGAGCGGGAGAGTACTAACGTTAATTTATCCTTTGAGCATCGTCCTATAGTAGGGCTAACAATTAGGTCGGGTCGGGTCAAATTCAGGTCGACCTATTTACATAAACGGGTCAGCACCCCCAAACCCAAACCCGACCCGTTTACCTAAACAGGTCAGAAATTTCAACCCGAACCCGACCTGTTTACAAACGGGTTAACCTGAACCCGACCCGTTTATCCTGATTTTTAAAAATTTCTTCCGAGGTTCAGAAAGTAGGTCGGCAAGTTCTCTATGGTGAGAATTATGTAAGAAAAAAAAAATATAATTAATTAGGGGCATTCAGCTCCAATAACTTTTATCAATAATTTATTGAGTCCTTTTGCATAGTCTCCATGTCTCTTCTTCTATTTCTTTAGTACTTGAAGCTGCAACAATGACTTCCATTTTCAATTATATGAATTAGGCTAATCTATGAGTTTCTTCTTCCCACTTTCTCTTTCTCACACTCTCTCTCTCTTCGTGAGTCAAGCTTTACAATTAATTTAAACGGGTTAGGCGGGTTATTTTCGGGTTGAAATTTTCAACCCGAACCTAACCCGTTTAGTTTTCAGGCCGGGTTCAGGTCGACCCATTTAGTTAAACAGGTCGAAAACTTCAACCCGAACCCGCTTATTTCGGGTTAGGTTCGGGTCGGGTTCTCGGGTTGGGTCAACTTTTGCCAGCCCTAACCTATAGTTCATCTTGCGGCACTGAGGACATTGCCTACTTCAGCTTGGGGGAGGATTTCTTTATGTATTTTCTCTCTCTTTTACTGCCTTTTAGTGTAGATTTTTTGCTTTCATAGGCTAGATTTATTTGCTTTCAAAAAAAAAAAAAAAGCTGAAAAAATACAAAAATACGATGTTCATGACTGGTTTGATTGCCTCCCTGTGCCCCATGCTGTATTTTGATTGAAAAATGATTTGACTTTGTTTTCTGGATAGCTGGGCATTTGTGATTGTGAGGCTATGATGTGATATTTAATTGCTATGACTCTGAGCAGATTATGATTATTATACACTGCATTTGACTGCATGTCTGAAATGGTTAGACTGTGAGGCTTATCTCTTGCCTATTGGATTCATATCATTATCCAGTTTGTTTCTTGTGTGTTAGTTCCTCATTAGCTGACTGATCTTGACTTTGACAACGTACTTATTGATATCTGATGACTTGTGGCAATTGCTATGATAGAGGCGTTCTTTTGTCTGATTCTCGAGCCTCAGAGTTATTTTTTTTACATACTATTATCTTCCTTAGCCCCGTTGAGCCTAATGACTATTTCATGCTACTAAACCTCATTACATCCCCATGACCCTCATTCTGATATTATTCCCAAGCCTAGCTTGGGGAGCATTTGTATAAGTTAGTTTCTGAGATGGTTTTTATGAGTTACTTGGGATGGAGATGATTGTATTTTGTATGGTTCGAAGTTTAAGAAAAAGAAAAGAATAAGCAAAGTGAGAAATAAATGTGATTGTTATATCGAAAAAATGCAAAGTAAAAGAAAAGAAAGATTGAAAAAGTTCAAAGTTCCTTCTTTCACATTGCTTCAAGGATGGGTTTATTGAAGATTTTATTGATTCATAGAGTTGGGACATTGTTATTGGTTTTGTATTTTAGGTGATGCATAGGACTCACTTGGCCTTGTTTTTAGTGACTTTTGCTTCCCCATTCTTGGTTTTTCCACCGCATTTCCTATACATATTCCCTACCCTTACCTAATCCCCATTACAACCCTGAAAAGTCATCTTGAGATCGTGTTTACATTGTTTATTGGATTGATGTGGAGTCAGTTTGTTAAAGTTAAAGAGTATGTCTGCTAATCGAGTCGACTTGATTAGGATGAGCGACATTATACCTTCTTAAACACATGAGAGTGTGAGTGGGAAGGGATATTTATGGGTCAGGTCGGTGAGTGTTCGGGCACATTATTTCCCTGCCACAAGATTGAGAGGAGTAACACCTTGGTGAGCACCCTTTCAGGATGTGCATGTCATGTAAGGCAGTTGAGTTTGAAAATTTGCTTGGGTGATTGGTAGTTAGATTAATCTGAACAGCTGAACTTGAATTTTGCCTGCTTGAACGGTTCTTAGTCATGAAAATATTTTGAACTGTGATTTTCCTATCTGAGGGGTGAGGCAATTATTTCCATGTTCATGTCTTGTTTGCTTGAGGACAAGCAAAGGTTTAACTTGGGCGAGTTTGATATGTCACATTTATATATAGTTTTTAGATGCTTTTTGATTGCATTTAGAACTCCTTTTAGAGCATTTAGGTGCATAATGGCATGAATTACGTAAGTTGTGCTATACTACTCCCCGTTTGCGTGTTTCGATGATTTTCATGTTATTTTGATGCAAATTGATTATAATTATCTAAGATCAAGCCTATTAATCATTGAGGATGAAGATAGCTTGCACAAGGATCACAATGTATCCGTTTGGGACAATTTCGAGTTAGAATGAAACAAAGAGTTAGTGAAAGAAGTGCCAAAACTAACACCTGTTCACTATTTTAATCATAACTTTTGATATAAAATTTATAATCAAGAAATTCCAGTTGAGTTGGAAACTAGACTTTAAGGGCTTTCCAATGATAGGTCACACGCCCCAAACGTACTTCTGGTTTGAGAGTTATAGCCTTTGTAAATTGACGCAAAATCGCAGTTTTCCCGCCCGGTCGACCGGGCGGTTTCGCCCGACCGCTCGGTTTAGCCCGACCGGGCGAGACGAGAACTCTTCAGCATACAAGCCAAACAGCCCGGCCAACCAGGCGAGAAAGTGGCCAAATTTGCTTACGCGCCCGACCAAGCGTGTAACACCCCCAAATTTCTCTCTTTTTGAAGAACATATTTTGATATAAAACTCTTGAGAAACTTGAGAGTATTACCGCCACGTGATAACGTTAAAGGCTTTAATACTAACTACTAACTAAACTTTAAACTAATGCAGCGGAATAACTGAAATAACTTCTCTTTATTGATATAAACTTTATTGTACAACTATAACAATGTAAATAAAGAAAATAAAATATCAACTCATTGACTAATTATGATTCCTCACTAGCTCCCCCATATGAAGTATGCATCATATCAACCTGTAAATTCTGCTCGCCAAAATAGGGTCATCACAGGGACAAAGCCATAAAACAAAACAAATAAAAGCGTGTCAGTAAAAATACTGAGTACATGTATATGCGGAAAAATTAAACACTTTATTTTATTAAACACTTTATTTAATAAAACATTCAAAACCTTTAACTTTCATAAACCTTCTTTGGATACTTCTAATACTTATATAATATAAAGTATATAACATTAATAAAAATCCTTTTTCCTTGCCTAGGTACCTTTCCTAAAGTGTGCACACCCCCCAAGTTTAGTATTCCTTACTGAGTCTATTACGAGGGGTAACTACCTTGTCCACATGACTTATACAAAAAGTACATGGGTAAATAATATAATGGCTACCGTTCTTGCTAATAAATAACAAGCCGTTGCCTGGGTAAATAATAATAGCTACCGTTCTTGATAATAAATAACAAGCCGCTGCCTCTTTATAATTGTGATCATAAAAGATCATATATCTAATAAAAATCCTTCTGAAATAATCCTCCTTTAAAAAGAATAGTACTACTTATAAATTTAGCCATATAAAGGCATAATCAATAACTTGTTCATAAAATAATTTTGAAAACTCTTAATAATAAATATAAAACCATTATAAAGTTGGTTTTGCTAATTAAATTGCTCATCAGTACTCTCATGCTAGTGTATGATATAAAACTTCATACAATTCTCATGCCAGTGTATGATATGAAACATTAAACAAAGTATGTGATAAGGCTTGTTAAAACTATAATACCGCTAATAACATCTATGTCAAGATTACTTTCAAACATATTATAAAACATAGATATTCGACTATATGTAAAAAAATCATGTTGTTCATATTAAACTCAAAAAAATAACATGCACTTCAATCTAAATTATCTTTCTAAAAACATCATACTACGTTTGCATAACAATTATTAAAGATCTACACATACACGCACCTTAAAATTAATAACTGCTAGGGAGAACAGAAAAGGTAGGCTAAGAGGGAGAGAGAGTTTAAACTTGAGAAAAGAGATGTATTCCTCAAATTTGGTGCGAAGAATATGATGGGTGGAGACCCCTATTTATACTAGTTGGACAAGTAGAGTCGAAGTAGGACTAGGGAAACTAAAAGATGGATTTAAGAGAAAAGATAAACAAATCTAGCTAAGATCTAACAAATTTTTACGATCATCCAACTAAGATTCGAAAAAGATATAAATTATCCCACAAAACAAAATTATATAAGCTTAAATAATTAAAAAGATAAGTAAAAAAAAATAAAAGTAACCAAAACTTTGCTTGCGGCTCACTGCCGCCGGATAATTTCTTTTTTCTTTTTCTTTTTTATAAATCTTTTTTTTTTGAAATTTCTTTAAATCTTTTTCCTTTTTTTTTTAAATCTTTTGTAAATCTTTTGAAATCCTTTTTGAATTTTCTTTTAAAATATTTTTATTTTATTAAACCAACTATTTGGATTAGAATTTGTGAACTTAGGCCCAATATATAATTTGGGCTAGAATTTATTTGAAAACCCCATAATATATCATAAAAGCCTATTTAAAACCTTTATAATTAATAATAAACCTCTTTAACAATTAAAATACTTTTAAAAATTATAATTAATAACTTACGAAAAATACGGAGTATTACAAAGCGGCCTTGCCCGGTTGACCGGGCGAAATTGTTCCTTTGCTCGTAAGTTCAAGACAACATCGCCCGACCGGGCGGTTTTTCGGGAACGTTAATTTTTGCTTTTTTTAGCCGGTTTTGTAAAAACTATAAATAGGTTTTTAGTATTTTCGATTAGCCCATCTATTATTCTTCGTTTTTAGGTTTAAACACTTAGTTTTCTCTCTCTACTTTGATATTAACTCTTTGCTTTGAAGATTATAAAGATCGTTGATTTCGTTTTCATTGCTCTTCAATCATTCGGTATTCTTCTTTACTTTTTTTTAATTTGATGAATTCTTCTACTTGCATTATGTTTATTGTGTTTATTATTATCATGAGTGAGTAGTCTTTTTCTAGGGCTTAGTGAGGGAAGCCATCTTTATACCTATTTGATTGTGGTTTAAAGTTCTTCGATATTTGGATTGAATTATAGTAATTTCCTATTGATTTGTTATGCTTGTTTAATTCATGTAATTGCGCAATATCATGGGTTATGTTTAGCTAATAAGAGTTAGAATCGAAAGATCATACTCATTATAGGCTTGTTACAATAGGTAGGTCTGATTATGTTGAGCGACCGTACTAGCATATGTTGATCTAAGAGTTGCTAAAACCCGACCGTAGGATTAACGAAATACTCTAATTATTCGAACCTCAATCCAAGTATTGTTGAATTATATTGTAGTGATTAAATTGGTATAAGCATGGTGGACCTATCGATTACCCTAGGTTTTTAATTATTTGATAAACTTCCATCCTTTTGTGTTCTAGTTTATTCTAGTTTAGTTATTAATTATTCAAACAAATTCCTCTCTTGACGTAGTTAAATAATTGAGCACAAATCTATAGAACTCCTCTCCCAGTGGATCGACCCGTATTTGCCAGTTTCTGCTAAACAGACACCGTGCACTTGCGGTATATATTTTAAAACCCATCAATATTCCAAATTTTGAACTTTCTATCTTCCTCTTTCTTTGATTCTCTCAAGGCATCACGCTCTTTTTGATACTCAAGTAAGTCTTCTTCCAAACTAATTCTCCTCGTAAATTCTGAAGAGGACGGAGAACTGGATATTAGGGCTCTTATCCTACTCTAAACTTTCTTGATGCCGTCCGGACGTTTTGAGCTCGCACTTTCATCTGAACCATACCGTTTTGAGCTTCCGCCGCTTATTTGGGTGCCATCTGCCCATTTGTCGTAGTGTTTCATAACATTCCATGCATGCTCTAATGTAAATTGGGGTCCATGGGCTTTTTTCCATATCTCACGGGCTTCAATCAGGATGTCTTCTTCATTGCACCCGGACCCCTTCTTCCTTTTCGCCTCCATATATATCCCGACCCATGCATTCACATCTCCGTTGATTTTTTTCCAACGACTAGTAACACCTTTGAATGTCCTTGGGCCTAAAGTTGGATTGAGTCGTCGTGCCTCTTTCACACTCTGAAATACTGAACCCCAAAAACCATCACTATTTTGGTCGATTCCCTTCAACACATCTCCTCCGCACTCTAAATACGCCGAAATGAGTGCATGATCTTCATCTACACTCCATTGAAACTTTGGTGTTCATGTGGCTTTTTATTGAAGGAGTGTTTTGAATTTCTTGTGATTGGATTTCTACTACATCGTCTTCGTGAGATTGTTCATGTTGTTGTGAAAAATGTTGGGATATAGGAAAAGATGGTTGAGCTTGTTGTTGGGATAGATGATGAGGACTTTGTGGGGATTGTTGTGTAGCTTGTTGAGAATTTTGGTAATTCGATTGGCTTTAAAAAAATATTAACATTCTTAGGAATTCCGGATTTTGTAGAGCACTTGGATAGATTTGGAAATTATTTTGGGGATTTTGTGGGTAGTTTGGAGTATTTTGGGGATTTTGTGGGTGGTATGGATTATTTTGGGAGTATGAGTAATTAGGATTATTTGAATCCATAATATTGGCTTAGTATAAGTAATTTTAGGTAGGAGAGAGTAATTAGAAAAAAATAGGTTGAGAAGAAGTGTGGTAAAATATATGGAATTTGGGCTCAATTTATAGATAAAATTATTTTATAGTCGTTAGTGTAAAATTTTTTTTTTAATTAATAGCTGAATTTTTTTTAACGTCAATTTTTTGTAACATTAAAAATGCCCGTTATAAACTCAGCCCAATTAATAGAGGAAATTCTGACAAAGCAACACACGTGGAAGCCCGCGGTTTGCTATTCAGTGGACCTCTAACGCGCGTCAGGACCACTTACAGCAAACAGTAGCCTGGGCCCAACTACTTTTCTCTACGCGGGTTTAAGTTTTGCGTTTCAGGGAGTCTTGGTCCAGCTACCTTTCTCCCTTTCCTTCAATGCTCAGCGTTTAACTTAACCCAACTACCACTAGAGGAAAAAAGCCCAAGGGTTGCGGTCAAAAGGGGACCAAGGGCTGCGATTTTTGACCGCAGCCATTGGACTAGCAGCCCTTGGCATTTAGGAAGGGCTGCAGTTTTTAACCGCACGGTTAAGGCAAAAACCGCAGCCCTTGGTGGGTTAAGGGCCAAAATTGTAGCCCTTGGTGAGTTAAGGGCTGCGGTTTTGGCTCTTAACCGCGACCCTTAACCCACCAAGGGTTACGGTTTTTGCGAGAACCGCAGCCCTTGTGACCCAAAAAAAAAAATTTTTTTTTTTTGCATTTTTTTATCCTAAATGTTCCCAAACAGTTATATATATATATTAGTATCATAAATTATGTTTTTTTACACAAATATAGAGAAAACAATAACTGAATTACATTAGTTTGAGGCTGCCCTCGAGTGTTCAAATTGCAATATATGAGCAGGATCACAAACACAAACAAGCATTACAGCAACTCCACCAAGACTAGCATCCGGATCCCTCGAAAGCAACTTCTCTGGAAATGATAGAACCTGGCAAATAAAACCAAAATCGCTATAATTTGGAGGTGAACCTGGGGGTGTAGTAGGGGGGAGCGAGGGGTGCTGTGGGTGGGGGTGTCTTCTTGGGCAATTGGGGGGGATGGGGGTGTAGCGGGGGTGCGGGCGGAAGGGGGTGTTGGGTCGGGGTGAGGGGTGTAGCAGGGGGCAGCAGGGGGAGCAGGGGATGCTTTGGGGTGGCGTCTTTCTTGGGCGTGGGGGGCGGGGAGTGTAGCAGGGGGTGCTGGGCTGGGGGGTGTAGCAAGAGGGGGCAGGGCTTAAAACGATGACTAAATACTAGAACTTTGGCTTAAAACGAAAGGGGAGAGAAGATAGATAGAATGAATGAGAGATAGACAGGATGAAGAGATGTTGTGGCTGGATTTCAAATATGTGGATATGAGAAGGGATTTCAAATCCTAAAAAATGTGCTTATATTTTGAAAGGCATGAATTTGGAGCAAATACAAATCCAAATACTTAGATTATCCAAACACAATATTTGGACTAATTCCATCATTTGAAATAAAATGCTACTATCCAAACAAACCATTAAGTTAAATATGTAGTGCAATGATGCTAAAGACAAAACAGAGTACGGAAAGTTTATACAAACCTGCATGTCACAAGGATAGGGTGATTCCTCCAACCAGGATAGGGTGAGAGGGATCAAAATATTCAACCATCTCACAAGGAACAGCTTGAATTTCCAACCTCACATAAGTCCCAGTCTAAAGCCCTCTATTTCAATCCTAGTAGCTTCATCTAGATCATTGAGCTCGGCTATAATTATTGGCTTTCGAAGTTCAATTTCTTCTTTCAACTGCATAAACAACATGAGGTTACAATAGGAAAAAGTTGCAGTTCACAATACCAAAATCCAATACAGCAGAAGGACATCAAATTCACCTTGTCAAAAAATCCACTCTCACTGGCCTTGCTGCGATGAGCTTTTGTACTAGCTTCTTCTTCAGCTTCTCCATCAGGTAACTCAGAGTTATTATATGTAAATTTCAGTTAGGGTAAACATACATGAATTGGATATATGCCCACATTGCTGCTAGCAAATGAATGTACAGAATCAAAGAACAAAGTTGATGATAGGTGCACCGTGCATCGAAGCAACGGAACCTACAAAACGTGAGGACGTCAATCTACAAAAATAAAATAACTAATAATGAAACTATGCAGTTATAATTGCATATCTTCATTATTTGCTTCTTTTTTCCTCCTATTTTTCTTTGTGTTCGATTAGGGGTGGGAGACAACTATCATTTGTCAACTCATTTCACGTAGATATTTTTCTTTTGAAAATATACAGTAAAAATGATAATGCAGATTTATACAGTAACGATATTTTGACAAGAAAAGATGACTACAAACCTTTTTATTTGTGTCTGTGAGAAGAGAGTGTAATAGATTTTGACATAGATTATTATAAAAGGCAAAAGGATATTGAGAATTAAACTTTACACGAAGAGCAAGCTTTTTCAGCCTGCGTCCCACCACTGTTAGAATGAGCACCTTCCTCTTCACCCATTTCTACATCTTCAAAATCGCCATAGACAGCATCATGATCACTGCTACCAATCTCAGAGGTCTTAGCTCTTAAGGCTGCTTTTGACCAATCACCAGTAACAAAACGGTCTCGAATGCTTTGAACAACATCATCATCATTCCAATTCTTGAAACTATTACTGGTGAATTTTGAATAGTCATCACCATTAACATCGCCAGCTCCTACGTCATTTGTCAACTTCTATTTTCAATAGAAAACGATATATGCTCAGGCATTCGATATACTTCAAATAGAATAGATCCTAATCGCCTATTAATAGAAGTACCTTCCAGTTTTTACATAGCTAGTTCAAAAGTCAAACTGCAGTAACGTACTGAAGTTATGTTTACAAGGTATGCATCACAAGAAAATGGAAAATTATGTTTGGGCAAGTTCAACAAACCTTGGCTCCCGCTCCCTTCGGTTTAAATAAGTCGTCATCTTCACCTTCATCATCACTGCCTCCATGTGGTTCACTAATATCAGATGTTTGATCCAACATGGATGATCCATACACAAGTTGCATGAGATTGGAGTTCTGTCTGGAGACTGTTCGCTCCAATAAGGATTCTTTCCATCTGGAAGCATTTCCCATATTTTCTTCCACTAGCACATCGAACCAGATATATTAGGAAAGGAATCCCAGTACACAGTTGACTTATAAATTAATTATGAAGCAAATAAATGAAAGTGTACCATCCAAAAATTAGATGATCTCAAACAAACACTTGGCTCACTACAGCTCCCATGAGCTTAATTTATGAGCCCGTGATCTACATTGAATCCTATAATACAGCCAGATTAACTTTGAAAAGTCACCAGTTCCCGATAAGTGATCGCATTTCAGATACCACCATATCATATACCAAACCAAAAAGATCTTCACTTTCTATTGTAGCAAAATAATCATTATTTTCTCGTACATCAAAATTTCTCAGCTTCACATATAGCAAAACAAAATGACAATTTGTAAACCAAGCCATAATACAAGCTGCACATATATGACAAGAAAGTGCAATCTTCACATACCACTTGACCATTGGTAAGCAGAGGAATTGGCTGAGATTCATGCATAGACGATGACGAGAGGTCTACATCCTCTCCCTGCCATTGATGTCTAGCCTTGCTAGTTCCCCTGGTATAATTGAATTCATTCTCGAAATCATCAACATCATCCTCTTCATCATCTCCCTCCACTCGAGGGCTCCCTGATGCAGAACTCATGTTAGCTCTTAAACGGGTAGAGCATGATAAAAGGGAAACAAGGAGATATAAAGCAAGCGAACCTTTGTGTCTCTTGTATCGTGTCTTGCACTGGGGGCAGCACTGGTTTCCGTCTTTCCTCTCATACTCATAACAAGGCCTGCAATGAATGTAAGAGTATCAAAAAATCAATTACCAAAATCGAATCGTCTCGTCTCGAATATCAGGCGAAAGTCCCCTACCAATATCAGCTAAATACCTTAAGTGAAGCCGAAAACTTTCCCCACCTCTCCCAAAAAAATGGACTCCAATCAACACTAAAAGAATTGTCCAATCTTATCAAAATCTCAGAAATCATTCAAGTCCATAGACCAAACTAATTCAACAAACTAATCATAATGAACACGAATTCAACAGATGCAATAACAAAAATGGAAATGAAAAACCTAAATTCAAAGAAAAAATTAGCAGAAGTAAGAGTACCGCTGAAAAGGATGAAGTGTTGATGGTGAGGAGCGAAATCTCGTCAACCTTAGGGCGGAAATAAACTCTCAATACCAATATAAACCCAGATTCAGATTCAGTAAATTTGATATTTGAGATAACTTGAAACAGGAAAAAAAAAAATTATCACTGTTTAGTGTAGGTATTTTCTGTCATATCACAAAAATTTTCCACAGGTTTTGGATCTATTTCTTCATACTTTCTACAATCAAGAACAAAGGACTTCAATAAATAAATAAAAAATTACATTTAAAATTAAACAAAAATACCCAAAAATCAGAGAAACTTACGATGCAATAGGCATTGCAGAAACACCCAGAAGCTGAAGTCTTTGTCGATTAATAGGTTTTGTCGATAAAAATCGATCAATGTGTGAAATTGTCAAACACCCAGAAACTTACGAAGCACGACTTGAGAGTTGCTGCAGGAGAGAGAAAGTCGTCTATCTCAAGGACAGAGCAACATCGAATGATAATCCGTCGCGAAGAAGAGGAGAGGAGAGAGAATTCGTCGTGAAGAAGAACGCCTCGTTGTGAACCCTCGCCGGCGAAGAAGATGAGAGGAGAGAGATGATCCTCTGCCTGGTTTGTAATTGAAGGGAGGCAGGAGAGAGAAATGGGTGTTCAGTAATTAGGGTTGCTCGCATTAAAATGGGAATGGAAGGGAGAGGTTTATTTCATTGTTGGGCAGCTTAAGGGCTGCGGTTAACCCAAACACCGCAGTCCTTCACTAAAAACGCAGCCCTTGCACCGCAGCCCTTCCGTTTTTTTCCACTAGTGTACTTTTATTCGACCAGTTTCTTCGCCACGCAGACAAAAGCTATTCGTCCTATGCACGCCATCCGAGGTGCATATGGTTTGGCAGTCTAGAACAACCAACCCCAAGGGCCAATTGCCCCAATAGTAAAACCAAGTAAAGCTAGCTTTACTTTTTCCTGGACGAACAAAAAACCAACCCATTGCTCATGCTCTTACACCATCATTTACGACGTAACATGTACACCCAAGAATTTCTGTTTATCTTTAAGAGAGAGGCTAATTTTTTTTCGTGTTGAGTGGATATGTGGACATAGGATATAGTTATAATGTAAACAAATATGAAAGAAAAAATAAATAAGGAAAAGAATGAAGAACAATTCTTCAAAAAACCAAAAACATAAGATCACAGGGGAGTGAGAATAAAATTATGATATACTGTATAGCATAATTAATCACCCTAAATAAAAGGAAATCATATATGAGTACACACATGGCACAGCCAGGTGTACCATGCTCATGGTACAGCTAGGGGTAACATGTAACAAGTTCTTCAAATGAGCAAAATTTTACTCATTTCTAATCATTTTACTCATTTCTTTCCTCCTCTTCTTTGCTACTCTTCTTCTTCATTGTTTCTATTACCTCTAATTTTCTCTCTCCTCCACTCTTTCTCTTACCGCTAAATTTTTCTCACCTCCTTTGTTTCTTAATTACCTCCAAATTTCTCTCTCCTCAATTGTTTTTCACCTCTAAATTTTTCTCCAACATTGTTTCTCTCTCTCCTTCAAATTTGCAACTTTATGAAATTAATGAATGGCAAAAATAAACAAATATTGGAGCTCCGAATTTCATCAATGGCGGAATTAATTTCAGATTTGAGAATCAACATCAGAGTTTCCAGGGCGGAATTAATGATCGATAATGCAAAAGATGATTTATGAATTAACACTAGATTTAGATCTCTCTTACCTCAAAATTTCTATATCCTCCATTGTTTCTCACCTTCAAATTTCTCTCTCCTTCATGATTTTTCTTTCAACATGGTTAACCAAATTGGGCTTCATCAAGGGCAAAATAAATATTGAATTTTCGAAGTTCATCAATGGTGAACTTATTTTCACATCTGAATTTAACATTGTAGTTTCAAATTACACAAACGCTTATGCTCATTTGAGAAAATGAGTGAAAAAGTTTGCACATTTGGGCAAAAGTGTTTGCTCATTTTCTCAAATGAGTAGAAATATTTGCCCATCTAAGAAAGTTGGCTCATTTTGGCGAATGAGCATAAATTAAAAATGAGTAGAATTTTGTTTATTTTGATAATTTCAAATGAGCAATGAGCAAAAAATAATATTTTCAAATGAGCAATGAACAAAAAATAGTCTTTTCAAATGAGTAATGAGATTCAAAGATATCACCCTCTCTAATCCAATAAGGTTAAAAGGAAATTATTATTTGTGAGGCCTCTCATAATATACTAGCCTTTATCTAATCAGTTGATTCGTTTCCTTTGTAGCTAGGATAACTAGGAATGTGTTACATCTTTATTGTTTGGGCTAATTGTTCAGTAGCCCAACAAGGGCATAAAGGCCCCTAAAGCCCGGGACAGGTGGCAGCAATGGGTCCCACCTAAAAGTTGACCTAATCACAGGAACTTGGGAAGCCTCTAAAAGGGTGGAATTATCATTGCCTGAAAAGGTAACATGTCCATTGATCCCAAAAAGGTCCATCTGAACAATGTTTCCTGTCTGGGAAATCCCCAACACTATAAATACCAACTACCTAATCAATGAACAGGTATTCAATTCTCACCTAACAAACTAGAGCATCTCTCTCTAGACTTTTATCTCTCTACCTCAATCATCTACTGACTTGAGCGTCGGAGGGGCGATCCTGGAAACACCCCCGGGGTAGTCTAACCATTGTTTTGCAGGATTCCGACGTACGGCCATCGGAGCTCAGGCGAACGTTCTTGGGGCCCACATCACATCTCACAACTAATCACAATCCTTAATTTCATAGCAGAAACAGTTTGGCGCCGTTTGTGGGGAAGTTACAATCAAAGTCACTTCGCCACCACTCAGTAAGATCCACTTCGCAATGGCCCCAGCCAAGAGCACTCGCACCAGACAGCCCTCGGCACAAGCTCAGAGGTCCGAAAGAGATCCCTCACCATCTCACCAACGGAGGTCTGAACGGCCCAAAATGCCGACCGTTCAAACCCTCGACCATGAAGAAGAACGGTCCATCAAAAATAGACAGGACCCCTCACAGCAGCTACAACACGCTGACCCCCATCCTATATCCACAGCGGATATAAACTTGATAGCCACTTAGCTCCAGCAGACCTTGCAGCAAAGCCTGATGGACATGTTAGCCAACCTACAGCAGGGACTCTTTCTTCAGCCCCCTAAAAACCAAGCCTTGGTCCCTTCCCTTCGGGCATAGAACCAAGGTCAGTCTAGCCGGCAACGGTCGGGTACGAGGGAACATAGTCATCAGGGTCGGCAGCGATCCAAACAGGGAGAAGAAGAGCGACACAGATCAAAAGGAAAGGGGGAAGAAACTCACGTATCTAAGTCACCCCGAGGCAACGTCGGGCATAAGCACAATGATGTCCGACACTTCCTCAACGAAAAGCGCCTCATCAAAGGCTACGACGCGAGGTACATCCTCAATAAAAAGGCAGCTCAGCGTGAGGGACAAGGTGATTCCGCCCAATCGAAACCTGTTCGGATCAACAGCGGGGCGCTTAAGTTCATGGTCCCTTTCAGCCAGGCCATACTTGAGGCGCCCAGCCCGGGGAAGATAAAAACCCCGACCATCGAACCATTCGCTGGTCTGACTGACCCGGATGATCATATGATCATATGGCCACATACAAAACTGGCTGCGAGGCCACTTGGTGCCGTTTCTTTCCCATAACACTGAAAGGACTGGCCTTGAACTGGTTCCAAGAGCTCCCTACGGGGATCATAACCGATTTCTCGGTGCTCGAAGACCTATTCATCCACCAGTTTGTAGCCGGGAAAAGGCAGAAGAAAACAAGTCTCCATTTGATGGGAGTCAGGCAGGAGAAGAATGAAAGCCTAGCCGATTACATCAAAAGATTCAATGAGGAATCATTGAAAATCTCAGATGTACAAGACGCGGTGGCGTTCGCCGCCCTAATGTTTGGACTTCAACCCGGTCGGCTAAGATGGTCCTTGGCAGAAAACGAAGTCAAAACCTTCTCTGAAGCAATGACTCGGGCTCAAAGATTTATCCAAGCGATAGACATATGTCGCCACTTAGACGACGGAGGCAAGAAGAGAAAAGAAGAAGGAAATCACAAGGACCAGCCGAAACAACAAAAGACAGGGGGCCGGTCAGACAGGTTCAGTGACCATGGCCACGACCCCCGATTCAGCAAAAACAGGAGGGAAATCTACTTGGACATAAAAGATAAGTCCATGTTTCCGCGCCCACCCCCTATCAGAATAGCAACCGCCCGGAGAGATAGAAGCCAGTGGTGCGAATACCACAAGGAATGCGGCCACACCACCAAAGATTGCAGGGAACATAAGAAATCCCTTGACAACCTGGCAGACCAGGGGAAGCTGAACCGATACCTCAAGCACTCTAGTGAGGACAAAGGCAAACAGAAGGTCAGTAAATCCAACAGCGGGGACACGGAGGGCTTCATCGGAGTCATAGCGGGTGGCTTCGCGTCGGGAGGCCTAACCGGCCGATCACGCAAATCCCACCTCCAAAATCTTAAGTATCAAGTGCTTGATGTTCACCATCCCCGCCCCGATTGCCCCGTCATGACGTTCGGGGAATCCAGTCGGGCCCTACACACGCCCCATGATGACCCCCTGGTCATCGAACTCAAAGTGGCAAACGCAAGAGTCAAAAGGGTGTTAGTGGATAGTGGATCCTCGGCCGACATAATCACACTAGAGTGCCTCAAGAAGCTGAAATACAATGAAAGGGATGTAACCCCCCCTCAATCAGCCACTCATAGGCTTCGGGGGAAACTCTGTACATCCTGTCGAATCTATAAAATTGCCTACTCGGATGGGAGAGAAGGGCAAAGGAAGAAGCCTACCGATTGACTTCCTGGTGGTAGACTTCCCCCTGCCATACAATATCATAATGGGAAGACCAACGTTGAACAAGGTCAAGGCTGCGATTTCCATTTACCAACTCCTCGTGCAATTTGAAACCGACGAGGGTAAAGTCGGAAAGATCCAGAGGGACCAGCAAACAGCTAGAGAATGTTACGTTAACAGCTTGAAGAGCAAGGTCGACGTCCAAGAGGACTCGAAAAAGAGAAAGCGAGAAGAAGGTCAGCCCTCAAGTGGCTTCGGGGTTTACATCATAGAAAATCCCAAGCAGTACGAGCGCCCTCAGCCAGCCGAGGACGACAAAGAAGTCATCATTGACGAGAGACTCAGTCGGACTTTGAGAGTAGGCAAGGCCATGGACCCTCAAACAAGAAAGGAAATCATTCAGGTACTCACAGAGTACAAGGACGTCTTTGCCTATGAAGCCACAGAAATGCCTGGACTCGACCCCAATGTCATGTGCCACGAGCTCAACATCTAGGAAGGATTCAAGCCAGTCAAACAGAAGTTGAGGCATCAAGGCCCCGAAAGAAACACCGCGGCAGCTGTAGAAGTCAAAAAATTACTTGAAGCAGGGTTCATAGAAGAATGTCAGTATTCGGAATGGCTGGCCAACGTTGTGCTAATCAAAAAAGTCGAGCGGGGCATGGAGAATGTGTGTGGATTTTACTGACCTGAACAAGGCCTGTCCAAAAGATAACCACCCTCTGCCCAAGATCGACAGGCTGGTCGACTCAACTGCGGGTCACGCTCTCCTAAGCTTCATGGACGCAAATGCGGGGTATCACCAGATCCCAACGGTCGGGCACGATCGAGTCCACACCGCCTTTGTCACCAACCAAGGGGTGTATTGCTACAAAATGATGCCCTTCGGGGTCAAGAATGCGGGGGGCTACGTATCAGCATACAGTCAACAAAATCTTCAGCGACCAGCTAGGTCGGAACATTGAGGTATACGTCGACGACATGATCGTCAAAAGCTAGGTTCAGGGTGATCACCCCCTCAGACTTAAGGGAGACCCTCAGTACATTGAGGCGATTCCGCATGATGTTAAACCCGAACAAATGCGTCTTTGGAGTGAAGGGAGGGAAGTGCCTCGGATTCCTGGTTGATGAAAGGGGAATCGAAGCAAACCCCGACAAAATCAAAGTTGTGATGGAGATGAAGTCTCCTCGGAATGTAAGAGAAGTACAACGCCTAACCGGTTGTTTGGCCGCCCTTAGTCGGTTCCTATCCCGGTCAGCTGATAAGAGCTTGCACTTCTTCAAAACTCTGAAGAGAAAAGAATTCACTTGGGATGATGAAGCCGAACAGGCCTTCACCTCCCTCAAAACACATCTATCAACCCTCCCTAAGTTGATTTCCCCCTTGCGGGAGAAACGCTGTTCATTTATTTGGCCGTTTCGAAATACGCGCTCAGCGCTGTTCTGATAGCCGAGAGAGAAGAAAAGCAACACCCAGTCTACTTCATAAGTCACGCCTTCCGGGGAGCAGAGGCCAAATACAGCGAAGTCGAAAAAATGGTTTTCGCCTTAGCAATGATCAGTCGGAAGCTCAAGCCTTACTTCCAGGCCCATCCGATTAAAGTTCTCACAGGACAGCCTCTCAGGAAGCTCATTGAAAGCATGAACCACTCCAGTCGGTCATCCGACTGGGCGGATCAGCTAGCAGACTTTAGGCTGGAATACGAGCCCAGGAGGGCGATCAAAGCCCAGGCCTTGGCCGATTTCATAACGGAGTGTACAACCAGGCCCCCAGTCGGCAGGCTGGATAGCTGGAAGTTGCAAGTAGACGGCTCATCCACCAAGACAGGGTGTGGAGCCGGACTGGTAATCAAACCCCCAGTCGGGGAAAAGATGGAGTATGCCATAAAATTCGAGTTTTTGGGATCCAACAATGAAGTCGAATACGAAGCCCTCATCCTCGGACTTCAGCTATGCATCCTGGCCGGGGCTACAGAGATCAACGCCAAGTCTAACTCACATCTGATAGTGGGTCAAGTGTCAGGCGAGTACGAAGCCAAGGAAGATAATATGAGGATGTATTTGGCCAAGACCCAAGATATAATCGAGCAATTGTCTCAATTCACCATCACCCACATACCCCGATCGGAAAATCAGCAGGCAGATGCTCTCGCTCGGATGGCCAGCTCGGCAGAAGGGTCGGCCCCTCGGACAATAATGTGGGAAATCCTTCGCCAGCCAAGCATCAACGTCAAAGAACAGCTGGTATTGAATCGAACATCCACATGGATGAAAGAAGTGGTCGACTATTTGAGAAATGGAACATTGCCTGAAGACCGCAAAGAGGCCGAGCGAGTCAAGTACAAATCGGGATGGTTCCTATGGCATGAGGACCAGCTCTACAAAAAGTCCTTCACCCACTCATTGCTCAAATGTGTCACTCCTGAGGAAGGGGATTACATCCTCAGGGAAATCCACCAAGGGGCCTGTGGGAGTCATCAAGGGGGAAGGACCATAGCTGGAAAGGCTCTCAAAGCGGGCTACTACTGGCCTACTCTGAAATCCGATGCTCACGAGCTGGTCAAAAGGTGCCCGTCATGTCAAATCCATTCGGACATCCCGAGAGCACCAACCACCCCTTAACCACAATTCAAGCGGTTCTGCCATTCGACAAATGGGGTATGGATCTGCTCGGACCATTTCTCCCAGCATCAGGTCAAAGAAAGTTCCTTATAGTCGCCATCGACTACTTCACCAAATGGACTGAGGCTGAGCCACTCTCCTCTATAACCGATAAGCAGGTTCAAGCGTTCATTTGGAGGAACATCATAACCAGATTCGGAGTTCCAAGGGTCCTGATTTCCGACAATGGACGTCAATTCAACAGCGGCCCTACTCGGGAGTACTGTGCCCGTTTCGGAATACGTACCAAATTCTCTGCAGTATCCAGGCCCCAAACAAACGGACAAGCCGAGTCGGCTAATAAAGTAGTCCTCAAAGGAATCAAGAAATCCTTGGAGGCTGCCAAAGGAGCATGGGTCGATGATCTACCTGGAGTCCTCTGGTCAGCTCGAACTACTGCAAAGGAGGCAATAGGGCAGTCCCCGTTCAGCCTTGTGTATGGAAGCGAAGCGGTCTTACCAGTGGAGATCGGCATCCCCTCACCCCGAATGACCTTCTACGAGTTCGAGAAGAACGAGGAGGAAAAACTGGTCAACTTAGATTTATTGCCAGAAACAAGGGGCAATGCACTGCTAAAATCAATCCAGTACAAACAAAGAGTCGCTCGACAATTTAATCGCCGAGTAAAGGCTAGACCAATCCAACTTGGCGATTGGGTCGTTCGGAAAGTAGAGGCCACTGGGCTCTCGCACTTAAAAGGAAAGCTAGGACCTAACTGGGATGGCCCCTACAAGGTAACAGAAATCATCAAGCCAGGCACATTCCGACTAGAGTCCCCAGAAGGTGTTCCCCTGGCCCGACCCTGGAATGCAGACAACCTCAAAAAATACTTTGTGTAGAGTTTGTTACTTGCAATAGGGGCATACATTGTGATAGCTAAATCATAGCTGGTTGGCATATTTTATACCAAAGTCAGCCTATTGGACTTAACCAGTCAAAATAATTGGCGTTTTTTGCAATGACAGTTAAATCATAGCCGGTCAGCATTTTTTTATCAACGTCAGTTCATTAAACTTAACCAGTCAAAATAGTTGGCATCTTTCGCAAGACTTAACCAGTCACTAAGATGTCCGATTCGGCAAAATTGACCAAACAAAAGTAGCACCCATTCGGTAAAAGACTTGCTCAGTCACTAATTGACTAAGTCAAAAACCAGAAAATAGACCAGCTACTCAAAACATGTCAATCAGTTCATAAACAAGCCAGTCAAAGAAAATGAAGCTAGTTGGACAATATTGCAATCAACAAACAAAAGGAAAATTGAGGCCAAAAGATAAGTTTCATTAAGTTGGTCGGGCATTACAAAAGAGGAATCGTTACAAGGAAACGCTACAAGAGAGAAAATGATCTGAGAAACGGCTAAGTACAGAGGCCGTATATCCTATGAGCTAGGGGGAGCGGGAAGATCAGTCATACTCCCGGCGTTGGCCTCTGTGTTGTCACCGACCCGCTCTTCCCCTCGATTAACATTGTCGGTGGCGTCGGCATCGTCTTCATCATCATCATCATCACCGTTAATAACATTGACGTTAACCTGGCCCTCTTCGTCCTCCTCATCATCATCATCCTCAGTCTTCATCTGAGCCAGGATCACAGCGTTGTCGGCGTCGATTGACATCTGATATCCTGACCAGATGTCGGCCCAAGCCAGATTGGGATGGGACTCGGCCAAGACTTTCTTCAACCGATCCAGGGCCTCATTGTAACAGCCCGCACTTCCGAGCTGCTAGCTAAACACACTTAGCATTCACAAATCTCAATTAACACTTAATAAACCTGGATTTTACATTTACAAGCAGCGGAAACATAATCTATAAAACGATCCTGGACCTGTGGGTTATGGGCCCACCACGCTTCCGCTGCTTGTAAATGTAAAATCCAGGTTTATTAAGTGTTAATTGAGATTTGTGAATGCTAAGTGTGTTTAGGTAGCAGCTCGGAAGTGCGGGCTGTTACACTCATCCTCCCCCATCTTATGGGCCACGCTACCCACCTCATTGGCGTAGACCTCGGCCGCCTCAGACTTCTCCCAGTCGGAGAACCATTGCTCTTCACTCTTGATCTTGCCTTCTGCCTCGGTCAGTCTGACTTCAAGATCGGCCACCATCTGCTCGGCCTCCTTCAGCTTAAAAAGGGCGTCATCCCTAGCCGTCTTCGCCGAGTCGCGGGCTAGAACGAGGTCGGCCCTCTCCTTCTCCCACTTGGCCCGTTCATCGTCAAAGCCCTTCTGATCGTTTTTTATGGCCCTCTCGGCATCAGCAAGCTGCGATTCGGCAATCCGCTTATCTTCCTTGGCCCGGTAGACCTCGTCGAAATGCTTCTTGGCTTTTTCTCTGAGGTCGGCCAGGCTCACTCGATTCCGAGCGACATTGGCCATCCGAGCAGAGAACTGAAAGTGAAAGAAAAAGTTAGAAAAGCGAACAAACAAAAACAAAAGTGAACCAAAGAGAGAAAGCACTTACATCGAGCCAAGAGCGGAAGAGCTCGTTGGTCTCACCCCGACCATGAGTGACCTCAATATACTCCCGGTCGAAGGGAATATATATGTACTCCAGGGCCTTAGTCCAACGCCCATCCTTCTCATCTCGGCTGAGCCCCGTGAAAGGAACGGCCGAGGGCACCATCTCCCTCGAGCTATCCCCGAGCAGTTCCAAGGATGGAGACAGAGGAGTGTATTGCGGGCTCCTGACCGGGTTAAAGTCGGAGGAGTGAAGGGAAATATTGTCACCCCCATCAGTCTGTTAGGGAGGCCCCCTCGGGCTAATCACTTCGATGGACTTGCTCTTCTTAGCTTTCTCCGGTTCGGTCTTAGCTTTCTCCCGCTCGGTCTTTGATCGAGCAACCGCCTTCTCGGTCTGGGCGATCTTATCGGACGATCGCTGTTTTCTCTTCTTCGTCTTCGGCTTAGCAGGATCCTAAAGCAAGGCAGAAAACAGTTAGCATAAAATAGCCAAATGAATAGCTACTCGGCCAAAAAGAGAAGCAACAAGAAGATGAAAATGTCACCTTAGGTGGGGTGGGGACCTTCATGGTCTTAGCCGCGATCTCAGCCTTCAGCCGAGCGGCCCTCATCGCTGCAACGTTCAACTTGTCAGCCATGGTCGAGTCGGTTTCGTTGATATACGCTCGGGCAGGCTCTGCAACAAAAAGGACAAAGGTGTTAGTCAAAATAGAAAGCTTAAATTATCAAACCGACCACCCTAAGCCATCCCCTCGGCAGATTACCCTTCGGAAAGGTCGAGCTTAGACCCATAGCCGAGAGGAAATGCTCGTCTTTGAAGAGCTTGCAGTCGGGCAACCATTGGCCAGGTACGAATACCTCGCCCCCGTTAACAATCCTCGACTCGGTCTGCATATAGCAGGCCGCCGCTCCTTCCTCATCGTCCAGATCGCCCACTCGGAAGATCAAAGCAGTGATGGGCTTGGTCGAAGGAGGGAACAGGGGAATCCCCCAATCTTCGCCGAAATAAACAAAGGTGAACTCCCTGCGAAACCCCTTCTGAGATGTAGGGATATTGAGGACAGTTCGATACCTTGGTCGGATCTGAAAGCTCCACCAACCAGGCCCATTCGACGCAGCCATAACCTCGACCAACTTGTACATGTGCCTCCATAACTTGAGGGTCGGTCGGATATTCATCAAATCGCATAGGACCACGAAGGCGTTGATCCCGCCCCATGAGTTAGGAGAAATTTGTCAAATCTCCAAATTGTAGGCATTCAGCAGCTCCTTGACAAAAGGAGTCAAAGGAAACCGAAGCCCCATCTCCATCGACTTGTAGTAGACCGCTATACATCTGGGTGGAGGAGAAAGGACTGTGTGATGGGCCTCTGGTCGGACCAGGTAGTATGGGTCTTTTATTTGAAATCTCGTTGCCATCCCTCGGAGGTCCTCGGTCAGAGATTTTATCACACCTGGCTCGGGAAAGAAAGTCCCTGGACCTCCTTTTGGATCAAGGTCGGGATACTCCAGTTCCTGACCCGAAGTGGACGCTTCTCCTGCTCCCCTCGGCATGGCCACCCTTACTACATCAGAAGACAAATATTTGTCTAAGTGGCTCCTCGAGGGGGGATAGGCCAGCGACACCTCCCAAGGGTAGGGAATGACACCCTCGGCATCCTCCTCCACCGAAGAAGACGGGCTCGGAAGAGCAACCGCGTCGAGCAACTTATTACCGTCGACACCAGCGTTATTCCCATCCCCCTCACCTCCTCGGATAATTTGTAGGGATGTGAGGTCGGCGGTGTCAACGACTCGGACGAATCTCCCATTATTTATGAACAAGGGAGTCGGCCAAGATTATTCGACGAAAAAGAAAGAAAAAACTTAAAGAAAGAGCAAGAGCGTACCTGGTCGGATGTAAAGACTGGAAGAAGAGCTTGAAAGCTAGAGAGAAATCGAAGATCTTTGAGAGAGAGAGAATTGGAGAAATGAGCAAATGATCTCAAATTCTATCTCCTCCCTCGTATATATAGGTGCGCCTAGGGAGATGTGCAACGCAAACACCCCGCGTCGCCTTGATGGGCTTACCAAAGAGGCCCAACTGGACCTATTCAGTCCATTTCACTAAAGGTCCGATGTAATCAAGGAATATGAAGCGTCAGAACCCCTTTCAGCGCCTAGTTAGCTGAACCCACAAGAAGGGTCCCAAATTCGCAAGTATCAAAAGTGGCCATGTGGCATTCAGGATCAGACGAAATGAGAAGAGCAACCGATACCCACTCGGACAAACTTGGGGCTTATTAGCTCCTCATCCGAGTGACCCCATATCTTACTCGGTCAACAGGAGCTCCTCTCCTTTGCCGAGTCGCTTCTATACTTGGTCAAGAATGGCCAAATATCAGCTAGCACCCACTCGGACAAACTTGGGGCTTATTATCTCCTCATCCAAGTGACCCCATATCTTACTCGGCCAACAGGAGCTCCTCTCCTTTGCCGAGTCGCTTCTATACTTGGTCAAGTATGGCCAAGTATCAGCTAGCACCCACTCGGATAAACTTGGGGCTTATTAGCTCCTCATGCGAGTGGCCCCATATCTTACTCGGCCAACAGGAGCTCCTCTCCTTTGCCGAGTCGCTTCTATAGTTGGTCAAGTATGGCCAAGTATCAGCTAGCACCCACTCAGACAAACTTGGGGCTTATTAGCTCCTCATTCGAGTGGCCCCATATCTTAGTCGGCCAACAGGAGCTCCTCTCCTTTGCCGAGTAGCTTCTATACTTGGTCGAGTATGGCCAAGTATCAGCTAGCACCCACTCGGACAAACTTGGGGCTCATTAGCCCCTCATCCGAGTGGCTCCATATCTTACTCAGCCAACAGGAGCTCCTCTCCTTTGCCGAGTCGCTTCTGTACTTGGTCAAGTATGGCCAAGGATCAGCTAGCACCTACTCGGACAAACTTGAGGCTCATTAGCCCCTCATCCGAGTGGCTCCATATCTTACTCAGCCAACAGGAGCTCCTCTCCTTTGCCGAGTCGCTTCTATACTTGGTCGAGTATGGCCAAGTATCAGCTAGCACCCACTCGGACAAACTTGGGGCTCATTAGCTCCTCATCCGAGTGGCCCCATATCTTACTCGGCCAACAGGAGCTCCTCTCCTTTGCCGAGTCGCTTCTATACTTGGTCGAGTATGGCCAAGTATCAGCTTGCACCCACTCGGACAAACTTGGGGCTCATTAGCCCCTCATCCGAGTGGCTCCATATCTTACTCAGCCAACAGGAGCTCCTCTCCTTTGCCGAGTAGCTTCTATACTTGGTCAAGTATGGCCAAGGATCAGCTAGCACCCACTCGGACAAACTTGGAGCTCATTAGCCCCTCATCCGAGTGGCTCCATATCTTATACTCAGCCAACAGGAGCTCCTCTCCTTTGCCGAGTCGCTTCTATACTTGGTCGAGTATGGCCAAGTATCAGCTAGCACCCACTCGGACAAACTTGGGGCTCATTAGCTCCTTATCCGAGTGGCTCCATATATTACCCAAATATCAATTAGCACCCGCTCGGATAAACTTGGGACTAAACAAGAAATGACCCGGTCGGCATTTCTCCTTCAACAGGAAGTGACCTGGTTAGCGCCCTTCCCTCAACAGGAAGTGACCCGGTCGGCGTTCTCCTTCAACAGGAGTGACCTGGTCGGCTCCCTTCCTTCAACAGGAAGTGACCTGGTCGGTTCTCCCCTTCTTCCATAAAAGTACCCCGGTCGACACTCCTCCTTCGACAGGAAGTGACCCGGTCGGCATTTCTCCTTCAACAAGAAGTGATCCGGTCGGTGTTTCTCTCCAGCTAGACGTGACCCAGTCGGCACTCTTCCTCCAACAGGAAGCAACCTGGTTGGCTCCTCCCTTCTTCCGTAGAGGGCGACCCGGTCGATGCTCGACCCTCTAACGGAAAGTGACTTGGTCGGTGCCATGGTGTGTTCAGTCCATTACCTTAGATGGACAGTCGGTCCGTCAAAATCAAGGTGTTACCATTCCACCACGGACGGGCGTCACTCACTCGGATCTCACGACCCCCATCCCTAGCGTGGGGCTAATTGTTTGGGCTAATTGTTCAGTATCCCAACAAGGGCATAAAGGCCTCTAAAGCCCGGGACAGGTGGCAGCAATGGGTCCCACCTAAAAGTTGACCTAATCACAGGAACTTGGGAAGCCTCTAAAAGGGTGGAATAATCATTGCCTGAAAAGGTAACATGTCCATTGATCCCAAAAAGGCCCATCTGAACAATGTTTCCTGTCTGGGAAATCCCCAACACTATAAATACCAACTACCTCATCAATGAACAGGTATTCAATTCTCACCTAACAAACTAGAGCATCTCTCTCTAGACTTTATCTCTCTACCTCAATCATCTACTGACTTGAGCGTCGAAGGGGCGATCCCGGAAACACCCCCGGGGTAGTCTGACCATTGTTTTGCAGGATTCCAACGTACGGCCATCGGAGCTCAGGCGAACGTTCTTGGGGCCCACATCACATCTCACAACTTCACAATCCTTAATTTCTTAGCAGAAACATTTATTATATATTTGATGTTGTAGGTTTGACCATTAAAGTTTTCGTTATACGCAATGATCATGGAAGAGTAATTAAGAGCAAAACAAGGTGTTATAGAAGGATTTATGCAAATGAGCACATGTTCTTATATACAAATTAATCCAAGGTGAAGATGTTTGCAACCACTGTTCATATGGGCATCATTTCGATGAGTAGAGTGGAAACTATCGCCTTTCGGAACAAAGTTGTCTTGCCAGTAGAGCCACTGGTTTGTCGGGGCCTGCCTTCATTGATCGGTTTTTTAAGGCGGTGTTCCCAGACCGGCTTGCCTTAACAGTACTTAATCAAATGTGTAATTTTAGCCACGTGTTGAGGTGTGTTGTATTAGGCCCTCCTCTAATAAGTTGGAAGAAGTGAAAAAAAAGAATCACATGCCTTGCATGTGCATAGGATACACTGGAAACATAGGTGAATGAATGTTAGAATTGTTATTGAGTCAAAAAGTGAATGCCATGCATTTAATGTATGGCAAGTCTTTCCCAAAACCTATACTAGGTACATACATTGACTTGTAATAGTATTCTTATAATATAAATATGACATTTGCCATAAGTTGCAATGCAAACAACGGGAAGAAAACAACTATTTCTCTGCTATCTTTCAGTCTATAATATTTATGTTCCCTTTGTTTCACAACACATTATCAGCACGAGTTTGCTACAAAAAAAACAAATGTATCTTAAAAAACTTTGCATCCATTATGTCTCAAGTTCTAACTTTTTTTTCCTTTAAACCCAACCCTTTACTATCCGAATATGGATCAACAAAATAACAGGATTAACATTGTTTTACACAATGTCTCTATCTCGGGTATTTATTTTTGGATAGAGCGAAACAATGTGCCATTCACTAGCAACCAAGAGAGGGGAACTGTGAGTCAGCCCCGACCCAGTAACCTCAATAACGGTACAAATGCCCATACCGGAGAAAACTCACAAACCCCTATTCCCAACACCAATAATAACCCTCCTATACAACCAACTGAAAATCAACCTCCACCAAGTAATAAAAGAAATAGGGATGAACAGGAAGGAACTAGTAATAAACGTCACCATACCACTAACCCATAAAATAAATAATTTGATAATAACGCCACCTTCATGGAGGGCAAGGACATTTTATTTAACCTTTTTTTTTTTGCTCTTGAACCGCCTATATGGACAGGTTAAATTTTTTTGAACTTGCCGCCTATATGGACGGCCTAGTGAAATGTTAGAATTATTATCTCTCATATGTGCAATAATGGTATATGTATACAGGAAACAACCATTCAGAGCACTATTATATATTATTGTCTCTATTCTTATATGTTTTTTATCGCATTTGTAGTTACATATATTATATCACCATTTTATAACATGCATAATTGTAGACCAATTTAATACATATAAATTGCTTTAATATATCTTTGACAATTAAGAGATCTTAAAATTTTGTTACATTGTAAATTTTTAACTGTAGATGAACACCACAGTTAGGGATAACCCTCAATAAAAGCGGATTACCCACCCCCATTTTCACCACATATCTCTTATCTTCTTCCAACTTTTATCTAAACTCACAAAAAAAAATCTCAAATTTTCAGCCACCATGTTCCACGCCGACGACAACCGTCCTCCACCCTCATCTTCTTATTTTGAGGAGGATTTTTGGTTAATAAGGCTATACTTACTCCTTATCATTGTTGTTAGAATCGCGATCCGGATCGTAGGATCGTACGATCCTACGATCCGATTTTAGCAAAACGATCCAGATCGTAAGCAGAATCGCAAGGCTGGTAGAATCGCAGCAGAATCGGTCAGGATCGTAGCAGGATCGGTAGGATCGTATAGGATCGGTAGGATCGGAGTGGGATCGGACGATCCTGTTTTTCACTTAGATTGTTGCAGGATCGATCAGGATCGGTGTAGGATCGGTCAGGATCGGTCATGATCGGTTAGGATCGGTCAGGATTGGAAGATTCTACTTCTTTACTTATTAAAATTATCCCTAAAGCAACTAACTTTTTCTTTAAGCCCAATAAATGATAACCCAACTTCATACATGCAAATATTTCTCTTTTCTAATCTTTTATGACTCTTGTGAAACCATATTAACTTTAAAATATCAATATTATGTGAGAAAAAACTAGGTATTTAGCATCCATATTGTTTGAAAAATGTGTATTTATTCATTTGGAAGCATTTTTGTTACTCTTTGCAATTTGGTAGGATCTTACGATCCTACGATCCGATTCTACCGATTCGATCCTACCCCCCTTACCGATCCAAAGTGGGATCCCGATCCTAACAATATTGCTCCTTATAGCCGGTTTCTTTTTCCTTCTTATGGCATTAATGATATTTCTCTTAATACACAAATAGGAGACGAAAAAAATTCTATCTCCCCGGAAGAATGACGAAAAATGCACATGAATATCATATTTTTTTGTCTTAGGGTGCGTTCTCTTCAACTTATTGGACCTGAACTGAACTGAACTTATCTGAACTGAACTTATTGTGAACTGAAATGATTGGAACTTATTAAACCTGATTGGACCTGATTCAACTTATTGGACCTGATTGAACCTGATTGGAACTTATTGGACCTGATTGAAACTTATTGACCTGATTGGAACTTATTAGACTTTATTGGCCCTGATTGAAACTTATTAGACCTTATTAGACCTGATTGAAACTTATTAGACCTTATTGGACCTAATTGGAACTTATTTGACCTTATTAGACAAAAAAATTAATGAGTAATAACATAAATATTACCCCTAACGTAAATACTACCCCTCAAAATTTATTATGAAGTAATAATTATTAAAATTCGCCCTTTAAAAAAATAATTATTATTAATTATCTCTTATGATAAACAATTTAACAACAAAAAATATACTATTTATATACTTGCCTATACATAACTTTCACCACTAATATATCTAATAGTCTTGTTTTGATTTCATAAAGCACTAGTAGAAAACCAAAAGTTGATTAATATTTATTGCTAACAAGTGAGAAATTGCCACATATGGAAAAATTTATCTCTCACTCCACTTAGTTTTATGACTAAAGTAGAAGAACTCATTGTTATTAGTAACGAAAACATGTTATCTCTAGTTATTTAAAGACGAATTGCAAAATATTGTAATTATGATATTATTATTGTTAACCTTATTTAACCATGATTATAATATTTTTTAATAATAATATAATCAGCTAATAGTAATATGAATAATAAAATAATAGACAATAATACAAGTATAATACGATATAATCATTGTGGTACTTTAATTAAAATTCTAATAATAACATAATCATCTAATAATGATATGAATAATAAAATAATGGACAATAATACAAATATTTATTGATCATTGACTATTTGGACCTTATTGGAACTTATTGGACCTAATTAGACCTGATTGAAACTTATTGCACCTGATTAGAACTTATTGGACCTTATTAGACCTGATTGGAACTTATTGCACCTGATTGGAACTTATTGGACCTTATTAGACCTGATTGGAACTTATTGCCCTGATTGGACCTGATTGAAACTTATCTGAACTGAACTGAACTTATCTGAACTGAACTGAACTTATTGGACCTGAAACTTAATTTTTTAAGGTGAAGAGAACGCACCCTTAAAGTGCATTGTAGGAAGTTTTTTTTCTTCTCACTCGTTTTTTTTTCTATTTTTGGCATTTTTTCATATTTTTTTTGCTTAATTAATGTTGTACGCCATTTTAGTATTTTTTTTGTTTGTATTGTTCATGTATTATTATAATGATATAAATCAGGGGAAGATAATATATGTGATTAATTATCATTTACTAATTTTAAATATTTACATGTTTGTAGTAAAAAATAGGAGATCTAGTAAAAAGACAATTTAACATACTAGATCTATCTGGGCAAAAGTTTTTAGAATGGACTGTGGACGCCCAAATGAATTTAAAGGCCCGGGGATTGGAAACATTTAATTAAAGGTGTCACAATCCAACAAGGGGATACAACTGCATCAACCATAACAGTTAAAATAGCAACTGAACAAGAAAAGGCAAAAGCCTTAGTCCTTCTCAGGCATCACTTACATGACAGTTTAAAAACTGAGTATCTACTTGTGGAGGATCCTGAAGAACTATGGGATAGCCTAAATGAAAGATATGGGCATCACAAAAATGTGCTCCTCCCAAAGACACATTTTAACTAGACCAATCTGAGGTTCCAGGATTTTCAAACAGTCAGTTATTACAATTCAATATTGTTTAGAATTGTGTCATTGTTGAGATATTGTGATCATCCAATTACAGAAGAGCAGATGATAGATAAAACGCTCTCCACTTCCACGCCAATGATATAATATTGGCACAACAATACAGGTTCAGAGCTTTCAAAAAAATATTTTGAGCTAATCTCATTGCTACTTGTGGCTGAACAAAATAATGATCTTTTGTTTAAATATCATAACCTCATACCTACGGGGTCTTCAACCACCCATAAAATAAATGCAATAGAAAGTTGTGATCCACGAGAAGCGAATGCTATACATAAAGGTGGACGCGGTAATTACAACGATCGTGGGAGAGGACGTGGTAATTACCGTGGCCGAGGGCGTGGACGTGGCAGAGGCCGATTTTCCCCAAGAAAACAATTTTAAAAATTCTGATAAAAATTAGGGACAATCATCTGGAAACCAAAGGCAGACATCCTACAAAGGAAAAGACAAATGCCATAGATGTGGCATGACTGACATTGGGGCTGCACATGTCGTACTGCCAAACACTTGGTAAACCTGTATCAAGCTTCAATAAAGAACAAAGGAAAAAATGTTGAAGCTAACTTTGTTAATGAAGCTAATACATCCATGCCTATCCTTGATGTTTCTTATTGTTTCATGGATGATGTTGAAAATGAAAACAACTTTGTCCTTGGAGAAAATAGCAATGTATGAATATGCTTATTTTGTTTCAATTGCCTCAGTATTCACTTTAATGTATTTATGTATTCCCTCGTTGATTATTAATAAAACATGTATTTCCTTATGCTAATCATGATATTTATTATTTATGAAAATATGAATTTACCAAAAGTTGGAACCAAAGAACAATGTTTTCTCGACTGTGGGGAAACACACACCATAATGAAAAATAAAGAATATTTTTCAAAACTTACAATATTCCAAGCAAATGTCAGCACAATATTCGGGACAACAAAGCTAATTGAAGGCTCTGGGAAAGCCTGAATTATATTTCCAAATGGGACAAAATTGATAATCAATGACGCATTATATTCGAGTAAATCTCGAAGAAACCTCATAAGTTTCAAAGATGTACGTAAGAATGGTTACCATTTGGAAACGATGACAGTGAACCACGAGGAATTTATATGCATCACGGCAGAAAAATGCGGTAAGAAATACATCTATGAAAAATTGCCAGCAATTTCCTCGGGACTATATAGCATAGATATACGTCCGATTGAAATTAATATGATATCTAACCAGAAGTTAGATAAAAAAATCATTTACGCTATGGCATGACCGATTAGGCCATCATGGCACAGGATTGATGCGTAGAATCATTGAAAACCCAATTGGACACTCAATAAAGAATGTCAAAATTCCTCGGTCAAATGAATTATCATGCTCTGCATGCTCGCTCGGCAAATTGATAACTAGACCATCTATAAATAAGATTGCCATTGAATGTCCAACATTTTTAGAAAGAATACAAGGAGATATTTGTGGGCCTATTTACCCTGCATGCGGACAATTCCGCTACTCATGGTATTAATTGATATCTCTACTCGATGGTCACATGTAGGGGTGTTAACGAGCCGAACCGAGACCAAACTTAACTATGCTCGGCTCGGCTCGAAAACATATTTTATTGGGCTCGGCTCGAGCTTGAAGCTCGTGCAGCTTGAAATATTAGGCTCTGCTCGAGCTCGAGTCCAAAACTTACAGCTCGGCTCAAGTCCAAAACTTACAGTTCGGCTCGAGTTTGACAAGCTCGAGAAGCTCGCAATCCACTTTCAACCAAGGTTAGATATTATGAGCCCAAACATTTGATAATTCAAAGGCCCAATTTCTAAACAGTTGTTAGCAAAGCCTAAGCAAATAGCTAGCCTGCTGTAGGGAGTTAGGAGGTGAAGGATATATTTTATAACAGCTTGTAACCACGTCCTCAAGCTATCCCACCCATGTGGGATACATCTGCCAATTTTTTTGTTTTTTTTAAGGTGAAGCTTTGTTCTTTCTTTTTCTATTTGTTATGCAGCTTTGCTCTTTCTTTTTCTATTTTGATGTATGAGCAACAATGAAATAGGAAGAGAGAGGGTGCCTGAGTGCCTCCAACCTCGTAATCCAGTTATTGCACTCCATCTGTACCTCAGGGGTATGGGCCACCACACGACCGAAAAACGCCACCAAATCCATCAGCATATGGTCAGCGGTCAGCCTCAGCAATCACCATCTCAAGCAGGTGCATATGCTCCATATGTTCCTGGTCAGCCAGGATATCCGCCCTCACAAACATATGCCCAAGTAGGTGTTGTTGCGAGTTACGGAGGGGGAAAAGCTCAGCTAGCCAGCCAGGTATTTATCCTCCGGCCTATGGTGCACCACCTGCCTCAACATCGGCTTATGGACAGCAGCCATACTATGGTGGTGCTTATTCCCAGCCTGCTGGATATTCAGTTGATGATAATGGGGCGGCTACCGCACCTGCTGTTAGAGATTAATCTAGAAAATTCTAAATGTTTGATGAAAAATGTGAGAAAAATATCTAATGTGTATCTAGAATTATCTTGTGAAAAATCTAAGATATTTGTACTTGAAAGAAAAATCTAGAAGGTAGGATACAACAACTATAAATATGTTGTATGTGCATGAGTTGAAGAGAGAGCCAAACAAGTGAGCTCCACACAAGATATTAGGAAAGGTAGAAACAAAGGGTTCTACCAAGGTGAATGAGAGACATGAGCTCTCACAAACACACTTGTACAATTAATTATCAATGAAAATGCAATTTTATGATACTATTCGGGTCCATCAAAACTTCCGCGTGCGCCCCAAAATTTCTATCATGGTATCAGAGCCGGAACGTGATAACGCCAACGTCGGAGTAGTAAGAAGAAGATAGAAGATGCAAATTATGAAGTTGAAGGTTGAAGCAAAATAAAAGAAGTTGAGGTAAGTGTGAAGTTTAAAATATTTGGGAGAATTTAAGTTAAAGGTGAAGGTAAAAAAAAAAAAAATTTTGAAGATAAATTAAGGACAAAAGTTTGAGGAGAAATAAAAATGGAAAAAGTATGTAAAAGAAAGAAAGATTAAAAAAAGGAGAAAAGTAGTTGGTTAGTGACATGAGCACTAACAAAGAATAAAATGATGAGGGAGGTTGATGACATGGGCATCAACAAGAAAAATAAATTCGGAGAAATTTCACTAAAATAATGTTGAAGAAATATATTTGAAAATGGGAAAATTTTATTAAATGTTGGAGAAAGAAAGATTAGAAAAAGAAAGTGATTGAAGGATGCTAATGACAAGGGCATTAGCAGAGTATGTTGGTGACAAGATCATCAACTGTTAGGAAAAAAGAAAAAAATATTCACAAAGAGATTTTTGGAGTTTGCTAATGACATGAGCATTAGCAGTGATGGGTGGTGACATGAGCACCACAACAACAACAAAAAAAAAACTTTGGAGAAAAAATAAATAAATATTTTGGACGAAGGCTGGTGACACGTGCATCAGTAAGCTAGTTGATAACATGAGTATCAACGAGAAGATCATAAAAATTGAGAAGATGGAGGTTGGTAACATGAGTACCAACAAAATTTCAAAGAAAAATTGAAAATGTGATGAAGAAACAAAGGTAGGAAGGTTGGTAACAAGGGTACCACCACAAAGAAGTGATAATCAACAATATGGATAGAAGAAAATGGAAGATCAAGGTGGTTGGTGAGGTAGGCACCGATGAGGACGAGAACGAGAAGAAAATTTCAAGAATCAAGTTTGGAGATAGTTGATGACAAGTGCATCAACAAGACTTTGAAGAGATCATTGGAAAAAGCATGATGAAGTACAAGAATTTTCAAGATTAAGGAGGAGTGTTAGAGATTAATCTAGAAAATTCTAAATGTTTGATGAAAAATGTGAGAAAAATATCTAATGTGTATCTAGAATTATCTTGTGAAAAATCTAAGATATTTGTACTTGAAAGAAAAATCTAGAAGGTAGGATACAACAACTATAAATATGTTGTATGTGCATGAGTTGAAGAGAGAGCCAAACAAGTGAGCTCCACACAAGATATTAGGAAAGGTAGAAACAAAGGGTTCTACCAAGGTGAATGAGAGACATGAGCTCTCACAAACACACTTGTACAATTAATTATCAATGAAAATGCAATTTTATGATACTATTCGGGTCCATCAAAACTTCCGCGTGCGCCCCAAAATTTCTATCACCTGCACCTGCTTATCAGCCTGCTGCTCAACCAAATGTAGCTGCCAAAGCATCACCTCAGAGCTAGTAATTTGTGTGTGAGAGAGTCGTCGATAAGGAGTTAAACAGTTTGTTCTTGTATTAGGTTCAAGGTAGGATTTAAATACATTTGGTGCTTTGTAAAATTTTGGATGGTTATGTTAGTTTCTTTTGTATGATAATGATTGACTTATTTGGAGTTCCCTTTGCTTTTCGTTCGATGAACTTTTCCTATGGGAAAAAAGAGAGTAGCAATTGATTTCTAATATTTCTTTTCCTTTTTCTTCTTTCTGATTTTTGTCCATTTTTTTAAACAAATTTAAGGACTACAAATTCATTTGTTTTTATGTGCTCCAAATCTTTAATAAGTGATTTTTAAATCATACATTTCTAGCATTTAATTTATTTGCTATTAAATAAATGCGATAATTTAACTACATTCACTTTTTATATGTAGTACTAAATTTAACTAAGTAAAAAAATTATTATGTAGTATGTTGAGCTACTTGTTAATCTCTATGTATACTATCTAATTATCAACCCCTTATAATTTTTTTGTTAATAAATAAGTAATTAAGAAAGTAATGGGCCAAATTGTGTGTTTGAGGTATTACAGTTAAATTTTCTTGTTTTTTAAAAAAGTTAAAGTGCTACATATATCGGGAAAAAAAATGGTGTGTGAAAAAATAATATAATGAAAGCATTTGCTAATAGTTGACATGAACAATATAAATTTTGAGCTTGACTTGGTTCTCATTGCCGATATATGTGTCATATATAATTAATGTTCAATTTCTCATTATACTCAATATGTTCTTATTAGATGGTTTGTTTAAAACCCCCCAAACTTAAAGTCTTGGATCCGCCTCAACCCCTAGTTGTCCCAAACCATGAAACGAAAAAGTATACAAGTGGGCTTTTAGCGGCTATCTCAACTTTGTTATTCAAACCAAAAATCATGACTTTGAAAATATTACGACTACTAACATGGTTGCTTTTAACCATAATTGTTAATTAATTTTTTTTATCTTATATTAAATATTAATGAAATAATTTTAGTAATTAAAAAACTATCGAGCTGTTCGCGAGCTTAAGGTAGCTCAGGCTCGACTCGTTAGGGTCTCGAGCTGATCCCGAACTCGAGTCGAGCCCTCTCGAGCCGAGCTTTGACCGAGCCAAACTCAAATAGTTTGCAAGCCACCCTGGCTCATTAACACCCATAGTCACATGTGAGCCTTTATCAAGAAGAAATGTTGCTTTTGCAGAACTTCTGGCTCAAATAATTCGATTAAGAACTCAATTCTCATACCACACAATAAAGAGAATAAGATTAGACAATGCTGTGAAATTTACATCCCAAACTTTTAATGATTATTGCATGGCTATTTTGATTGTTGTAGAGCATCTTGTGCCTCATATACATACAAAAATGGTCTTGCTGAATCATTAATCAAGAGACAACAATTAATTGCAAGACCATTAATAATGAGATCAAAATTGCCCTCTTCTGCTTGGGGTCATGCTATATTACATGCAGCAGCATTGATAAGATTAAGGCCGACAGCCTATCACAAATTCTCACCGTATTACAGTTGGTATCAGGTCGAGAACTGAATGTCTCACATTTGAGAACTTTTGGGTGCGATGTACATGTACCTATTACTCCGCCCAACGTACCAAAATGGGTGCACAAAGAAGGTGGGAATATATGTTGGATTTGATTCTCCATCAATTATCAAATATTTAGAGCCAACGACTGGCGATTTATTTATGGCTCGATTTGCCGACTGTCATTTTAATGAGTTAGTATTCCCATCCTTAGGGGGAGAGAAAGTGGACTCACAAAACATAAACACAAAAATTACATGGAATGTCCAACAAATGTCAATTTTGGACCCGAGAATAAATTCATGTGAACAAGAAGTCAAAAAAATTGTTCATTTGCAAAGTATTGCAAACCAATTGCCAGATGCATTCACATATACTAAGAAAGTGACAAAGTCACATGTACCTGCTAAGAATGCCCCGGCACAAATTGTAATTCCTATTGACAATAAGGCCATTGAAAATTAGTCAATAGCACGCCGAAAACGTGGTAGACCACCCGGTTCTAAAAACTCAAAATCGAGAAAAATGAAAAAGCAACGCGAAACAACAAACGAAAATGACATACATCCTCCAACGGAGCATGAAGAGAACAAAAATAAAGATAAGCATGTTCCAGAAGAAAAGGAACATGAACGCATAGACAACAACGAAACTTCAATTAATTATGTTTCTACAAAGAAACAATGTAATCGAAAAGATGTTGTCTTGAATGAAATCTTTGCTTACTCCATAGCGGTTGAAATGACATACGATGAAAATGAAATAGAGCCAAATACAGTAGATGAATGTCACCGCATAAAAGATTTGCCAAAATGGAAAGAAGCAATTCAAGCAGAATTGAAATCACTTGAAAAGCATGAGGTATTCGGACAAATAACCCAAATACCAAAAGGTGTAAAACCAGTTGGGTACAGATGGTTATTTGTGAGAAAACGAAATGAGAAAAATGAGGTTACTAGATATAAGGCAAGGCTAGTAGCCCAAGGTTTATCGCAAATGCCAGGGATTGATTATGATGAGACATATTCTCAAGTAGTTGATGCAACTACATTAAGATTTCTGGTAAGTTTATCAGTTTCGAGAGGATTGCAAATGAGGTTAATGGATGGAGTGACTGCATACTTATATGGGTCACTTGACACATATATTTATATGAAAGTCCCTGATGGACAAAAGCTACCAGAAAATCACATGCACAGGGATATGCTTTCAATAAAATTGAAAAAGTCACTATATGGATTAAAACAATCTGGAAGAATTACTAGTGGAAAAAATCCCATCGGATCAGGTCAAAACCGGGCTTACAGATGCGGTTTTGGTCCGGATCGGGTTGGCCCGGAGTAGTTCTTAAAGATTAACTGATCCATTCCTAAACCGAATCAGTTAATCACTAATTGATTAACTGATCCGGATTTCTTGTAAACCAGGATCATATCACTACATTGTATATTAAAAAAAAAACTAGCGTCTTGGTTATGACTGGCACCAGTGCTAGTAGTCAGATCTGGGTACTTTTTGACCCCAACATTACAGACCAAATTAAATGATTGTATACGAATCAATTTCTTTAACTCACAAATTAAAAAAAAAATCAGTGTTTCCATTTTCAGCAATGGATCTACCCCATTTGGCCTAAATTGTATACAAATCAAATTGACAAACAAAACCGGATCTAGACTATTCAGCAATGGATCTACCAACATTAATGTAATTTGCTTGTTAATGGATCTGCCGGAGATTAACAAACGAAAAACGAATTACTAAGAAATAAAATTACAAGAAACCCAAATTACAAAAATCGAAACTAAATCGAAACTCAAATTACAAAAATCGAAACTAAATCGAAACCCTAATTACAAAAACGAAAAATAAAAAACGAAAATTGAAAAACAAAAATTATAAATAAATACGAAAATTATACAGCAATTACACAAAATTATTAATAAATACGAAAATTGCCTAACAAAATTACACAACTCAACTAACACTTACAAAGATAATTAAGAGGCTAAAAAACTGAATCGAAAATGGAAAATTCAGATCTAGAAAATGAAAAAAATAGATCCAAAAACTTGTATAACAAAACCCAACGAAAATGGTTCGACCCAGCGAGGAGGGGAGAGGAAGAACGATGATGCAACAGCGACGAAGATGAGCGACGATGATGATGTTGAGCGACGATGATGATGACCGATGATGTTGAGCGACGATGATGATGACCGATGATGTTGAGCGATGTTGATCGATGATGTTGAGGGACGATGAACGGTGATGTTGAGGGACAATGAACAATGATGAAGAGTTGATTGTGGACAGACGATGATGTTGATCGAACGATGATAAACGATAATGAAGAGATGGCTGGGAAGAGAGGAAAAAGGGATGGGAGAATTTTAGGGTTTCTTTGGGGTTGGGTGGATTTTAGGGAAGACTGAGGTAGAGATGGCAATGGGTCCTGGACCCGCCCAGACCCGCTAGGACCCGACCCATTTATAAGGGTCTGGGTCCAGAAATTTTAGACCCAGCGGGTCCGGGTCGGGTCTGGGTCCCGAAGAACATGCGTCGGGTTTGGGTCCGGGTCCACATATGCCAGACCCAACCCGTAGACCCATTTACATATTAAAAAAAAATTATACCTAAACTCTAAGGTTTTATGAGTTGTGATTTTGTGAACTCGTTAGTGTTGTAACTCCATCTAAGACTTGTAACTTTGTAAGTTGTAACATTTTAAGATTTTATGAGTTAATTTTTAAAATTTTGTTTAGATAATGCTTTACCCATGGATGCATGATCTATATAATGCATGATCTATATATATTAGTGCGAATTTTTTTAATTACATAGATTCATAAATGTGATGAAAACTAAAAAGTAAGAAGGACCCATTAAGGACCCAATTAGGACCCATGGACCCGCTAGACCCAGCGAGTATGGGTTTGGGTCTAAAAAATCTAGACCCACCGGGTCTGGGGCGGGTCTGGGTCTGTAAAAAAAATGGGTCTAGGTGGACCTGACCCATTGTCATCCCTAGACTGAGGGAGGACAAAGGATGAGAGAGATGATGAAGTTTGGGTCGTGATATTTAAGGTGAGAGAGAGGAGAGAGTTTGGGTCATGATTAAGGTGAGAGCGTATAGGCCCAAATCCCTGCTAATGAGAGGGAGAAGAGGCTTGGGCTTGCAAAATCCTAGGTTATCTAACTGATCCGGTGTGGAGAACCGGATCAGTTAACAAAAACTGATTCGGTTCTCCTCCCAATCGGATCAGTTTTTTAGCCCAACATTTTACGCCCCAAAAATCAAACTTACTGATCCGGTCTTAGGAGAACCGGATCAGTTTCTTTGTGACATTTAAGGTTTTTTTCACTAATGAATGTGGTATATTCGTCTGAATGAATATCTATTGAAAGAAGAATTCAAAAATAATCAAATCAGTCCCTGTGTATTCATTAAGCGATCTAAATCAGGATTCACCGTCATTGATGTCTATGTCAATATTTGAATATTATTGGAACTCCTAGAGAACTCGAAGTGACTGCAAAGTACTTGATGAAAGAATTTGAGATGAAAGATCTCGGGAGGACAAAATTTTGCCTTGGCTTGCAAATGGAACATTTGAGAAATGGGATTTTTGTCCATCAATCAAACTATACAAAAAAAATTCTGAAACGTTTTTTCATGGACAAAGCTCACCCAATAAGTACTCCAATGATAGTGCGTTCCGTGAATGTGAAAGATGATCCATTTAGACCACGAGAGAAAACGAAGAAATTCTTAGTCCTGAATTACCATATTTAAGTGTGATTGGTACCTTAATGTACTTGGCTAACAATACTCGCCCTGACATAGTTTTTTCAGTATACTTGTCAGCTAGATACACAAAGAGACATTGGAGTGGAGTCAGACACTTATTACGTTATCTTCGAGGAACACAAGACCTTGGATTATTCTATCAGTCGAAACCAAATGCGTCACCCATTGGATATGCAGATGCTGGGTACCTATCAGATCCACAAAAGGCTAAGTCTCAATTCGGGTATCTATTCACTTATGGAGGTACTGCAATATCTTGGAAATCTTACGGCGGACTTTGACGGCCACATCATCAAATCATGCGTAACTAATTGCTCTTTATGAAGCTGGAAGGGAATGTGTTTGGCTAAGGTCAATGATCAACAATATCCAAGAAGTATGTGGAATGGAAACAATAACCACAAATCCAACTATCATCTACGAAGACAATACTGCATGTATCACCCAAGTAAACGAGGGGTACATCAAAGGAGATAGAACTAAACATTTATCACCAAAGCTCTTCTTCACACATGACCTCCAAAAGGATGGGAAGATAAACATCCAACAAATCCAATCATGTGAGAATCTTGCAGATTCATTTACCAAATCCCTTCCGGCGAAGAAATTTGAAGAATTAGTTTGAAAAATATGGAATGCGTCATCTTCGTGATATATGCTAGATTCAGGGGGAGTATTATATGCGTTGCACTCTTCTTCCCTTCAATCAGGTTTTTATCCCACTGGATTTTACCTAACAAGGTTCTTAATGAGGCAGTTAATTTTAAGCATATAAAGATTCATAGTAGTTGTACTCTTTTTCCCTAGTTATGGATTTTTCCCACTGGGTTTTTCCTAACAAGGTTTTTAACGAGACAACTAATATCCTATTAAAGATGGGCATTCAAGGGGGGTGTTATGAGTCAAGAAGTGAATGCCATGCATTTAATGTATGACAAGTTTTTCCCAAAATCTATACTAGGATTAGTGTACATACATTGACTTGTAATAGTATTCTTGTAGTATAAATATGACATTTGCCATAAGTTACAATTCATACAACAGGAAGAAAACAACCATTTCTCTACTATCTTTCAGTCTATAATATTTAAGTTCCCTTTGTTTCACAGCAAAAATGATATTAGTATCCTTTCACAACTGCTTTTTTATGATAAAAAGTGATTTTTGACAAAAAAAAACTTTACATAAGATAGTTTATAAGTTATAACAAAATGACTCCATGATAAGCTAGGTAGTTGTTGTTAAAATTAAATTTAATCTTAACAACTTTTTTGTATTTTCTAAATTTTAATTTAACATATTAACTTGACTCGATACTCAATCCAACTCGAACATCATAACATTAAATTTCATCAATCCAACTCCAACTCGAACATCTTGGAGAGGAATTTGGGGGGCTAAAGCTCTAGTGATGGAAGGGATTTTGTGGAGAGTATAGGTAATGGAAAAAAGATAGACATTTGGAGTGACCCATGGCTTGTGAATGAGGGGGGTCGTTTTGTTACTAGCCATAGGGTGGGAAATTTGCAACATGTTGCTGAGCTTATGGATACAGAGACCTTGGAATGGCAAACTGAAGTAGTGGAGGAAGTTTTTAATGAAGAGGATGCTCGCAGCATTCTTGCCATTCCCCGGTGTATGAACGGTGGTGAGGATGAAGTCACCTGGGCATATTCAAAGGATGGTCACTATTCTGTTAAGACCTCCTATATGTTGGGGAAGGGTGGAAATTTGGAGAATCTACACCAAGCATGGACAGATATTTGGAGAATGGAGGTTATTTCGAAAGTACGGCACTTTTTTGGAGAATTTGCACAGGTACTCTACCGGTACGTGAGCTACTGGTGTATCGCCATTTGCTTGATACAGCTTTATGCCCTTGGTGTGGAGATGCAGTTGAGTCCGTAGGCCACGCATTATTTGAGTGTGTTAGAGTCCAGGAGCTGTGGGAGGAGTGTGGGTGTGCTGAGATGACAAAGTGGAGAGAAGTGGAGTCTATGAGAGATCTTGGTGCGAGTTGGAAAAACATCAACCCGAAGATAAAACAAACAGGCTCGTATCTGGCTTGGATAATCTGGGGGGAGAGAAATTAGAAGGTGTTTGAAAATAAATTCACTCCCAACACTATCCTAGTAGAAAGAGTGAAGAGAATGGTTGAAGAACAAGGGAGCTATGTGAGTTCGATTTATACTCAACAGTGTGCGAAGCATCCAGCTGGGCAGACGAAGTGGAGCGCCCCCTGCAGGTTCGATAAAACTAAACGCTGATGCGTCATTATCCGAGGAGGGCTGGGTGGGTTTAGGCGTGGTTGCTCGAAACCATGAGGGTCGAGTTGTGTTTGCTGCTACAAGAAGAATGAGAGCCTTCTGGCTCCCGGAAATAGCGGAAGCAAAGGCGCTGGTCATGGCTCTTCGGTTGGGCAGGAGGTTCAAGCTGGAGTATGTGGAGCTTGAGTCGGATTGTCAATTATTGATCAATAAATTGCAGAAGAGAGCCCTATTTCTCACTGATCTGGATTCTGTGTTGGGTGATACATTGGAGTTAAGTTCTTCCTTCAAGTCTATCAAGTGGTCTCATGTGAAACGTCAAGGAAATTTCGTCGCTCATCATCTTGCTAAGTTAATTCCTTTTGGTATTGAACAAATATGGGAGAATCATTGTCCCCATGATATTGAACCTTATGTACTCATGGACTATTTGTCCCTTAATTTAGTTGCTTGTTTTTCCTCAAAAAAAAAAATCATCAATCCTAATAGTTTGATGTAAACCATACTCGAAGATCATAAGCCTAAACTTCACTAAAACATAAATAGACTCGATCTAACTCAAAACCCGACAATACCCGACCCAAATTGACGTCACCTCAAGTACTCAATCGTCATCGCTAGTTTCCACTAAAAGGGAGCATCCATTAATGGAAGTTAAATGACACGAGACGACAACGTTAAAGCAACTAATCAAATTAAGACGCGCAGGAGTTTAGGGTTCGTTCTGTTCAACTTATTTTAACTTATATAAGATTTTATCAGATAAGATCAGATAAGATAAAATAAGATAAGATCAGATAAGATAAGATAAGATAAGATAAGATAAATAAGATGTTAGACACACACAATAAACTATCTTATAAGATAAGATAAGATCAGATCAGATCAGATAAGATTTTATAAAATCTTATAAGATAAGATAAGATAAGGCAAAATAAGTTGAACAGAACAGACCCTTATTAAAAACAATTTTTTCCACAAAATTAAGAAGCTTAATTATCAGCAAAATAGGAAATAGCGGGGCAGCAAAATCCTCGGTCTTTTTTTTTTGGAAGAATACTACTATCCATTAACATTAACATGTTGTCATTGTTTGGAGTTTCGTGCTACCCATTTTCCTTCATCCATTTTCTCTCTCCAATGAAACATCTCAACACACATTTTCTCAAATGTAGTTTCTCATATTACAGTTTTCTTTTATCATAAAGCAATTAACTTGTTCAACATCATTTCAGGTAAAATAAAAATAAAGGAATAAAAATTTGTTTTTGATATCCAACTTTTTTCGAATAAATGCGTTCTTATTAGATACGGATTACATTAGACTTTTTTACACGTTTATGAGAATATAATATGTGCTAGATATTCGTTATTCTTATTGTTGTTGGTCTACATATATTTTAGATGTTTTTCATATCAAGTCATAATTTATCAAAATTAAAATAGTATGTGAATTATGAATTTGTTTGGTTTTGGTGTTTGATTTTTTGCTGGGTGTGTTTAGATAAGAAGAAGAAATGGAGTATGACGTAAGCGATCTATACCCTTTGACAAGTCTGCAAATCGGGTAAAGTTTCTCCTATCATCATCGTCATCTGCTTCATTATGATTTTTGAATGTTTATATGTTTGCATTGATATTTTTGTGGGTTTTTTATTTTTGTGTGTTTAGCTTAAATATTAATTTATTATGATATGCTATGTGTTCTAAATAGCTATGAGTTTGTTCTCATGAATTACATGAGATTATTTGTGTAATTGAATTTTCATTTATTGGAAGATTGAGGTTTTGGGTGAATCTTAGAGTTCTTAATTCATCACAGAAAAATAATACTAAAAAAATATTGAAAAAAAATAGCCTTTTGCATGCAGAAAAAACCTTTGTCTGATTTCATGTCAATAAAACTATAGCAAGAATGTCTTTTTGCATGTGGTATCAACCTTTGTCCAATTTCAGGTGGTCATGACTCATGTCATCATCATAGCCAGAATACACTTATGGCTAGTTTGGTAACTGGTAATAAATGGTGGTAAACTGGTAATGATAATAACTGTATATATAATTTTGTATAGAATGTATTATGTTCATATCCATGGTAATGCTTGTCCACCTTCGAATATGGTTTTTTTTTATAAATATTTTATTACCATCCATTACCTCTTTAGAGGCGGTATTGAGTGGGAGATGGAATTTGTAAGACTATCACATGTTTAGACCTTAGGGATGGAATTTCTTTACCATGGTAATGATTAGAGGATTTTCATTGCATATTATATAAGATTTCTTTACCATTACCGCCATTTAGTTCCACTTGTCAAATGAGCCATTAGGTGCTTAATCTTCTTCATTTTCTTACAGAGTTGATTGTTGTCGTTCTAGTTTTGGTTTCTAAGGGAAACATAAAATATTGTTAGATGGTTTATGTCAAATTAGTCTAAATATGATATAGATGTTGTATGAAACTATACAGGAAGGAATGACAGATTTTAATGTATTAAGAACTGATAATTAATCATGTCACTGGGACTTTTTAATGTATTTGGCAGGGATGTACAATCTTATCTTTCACAAGCATACCTCTTTTTTGCAACTTATAGTCATAAGTTCTTGATCCTGGTCGATAATCATTCCTGGCGGATGAATAATAATCACTCAAAATCTACTCATCTGCGAGAGCTGTTCGCCACTAAGGTCATTGCTTGCTCCACTTTTTCCATTCTGTCTTGCCTAACTAAGAGTACTCTGAGTGTATGTTGCTCATTGTCGTTTTTGCATTAACACAGTACAGAACGTCACCCTTCAAAAACTCTAGGGCTTTGTTAAGGCGTGTCAGTGCACGATACAAAGATAATTCAATTTCATCAAATGATGAGAGGAAGAAATTGTATAGGTGGGTGTCTGTTGTCAATTCTCAAAGACGGAGAGCAACAGCCTTCTTCTCTTTGGTGGATTTACATGTAGCTCTACATGGCTTCATTGTGTTCGAAGTTTGTTGGAATGATTTACGTGGTATCAACTACTTCAGTGAGCTTCAGGTACATGGATCGTCCCACCCTTTTTGCTGTGTAGCTGCATATTGTCTCTTTATTAACACAAAGTTTTCGTCATCTTTAACTATTGCTAACAGACAGATATATCAATGGCTTTTGAAGTGAAATCAATGAGGAAGTGGGATTTCCACAGCATTGACCAGGCTTCTAGTTGTATCAAAACATGGTTCTCGGGGTCACCATCAGAGATTGAATCATTATGGAAATGTCTAATGTTTCTCGATGATAAAGTTCCTTCACAATCTCCCCGAAAAGTAAGAGTCTCTTTTAATGATTTGCTTTTAGAAAATGATGGAAAGCACACCAAGAGGCTGTCAAGTGATGATTTTTTTGATGTCAGAGAATGCATTCATCATGCAAGTGATGCTTGTTGTAAGCAACTGCTCCGAGAGAAACAAACCGAGCAGAAGACACCAAGAAGACAACAGGATACAGATATTGAATCTTTGCATTATAAAGATACTCTACTGAAATTCTATTTTGATGACAGGGATCTTCCTTTTACATTCAAAAGAATAATAACATCTGATCTAAAACTTCTAACTTTACTTGAGTCAGGCCTTCCTTCTTGGGTTATCTTCCTTCAATCATATCCTTTATTCTGCAAAGTGTATCGACCTTGGATGCGGCCTCTAGTGAGAACACTTTATGTAATAATCTCTCTTGTTACTTGCGTGATCGGGTTCTATGATCTCTATAAGAATGTTCCATTGTTGAAGGCAACTGCATCGCATATCTGTGGGCCATTCTTCAGCTGGATAGAGGACTGGAATATGATCTCCCGAGTTAGATATTTAGGAACAATGCTGTTTATTCAGAATTTCGAGAAGGCAATGCGATGGTCTCTCAAAATTGGCCGAGTCTTCAAATTGTTGCTGTTGCTACTAACAAAACCATTAATGGAACCCCTTCAGGACGTAATGGAGTTTACTTCACCCGTATGGCTTCTTTTCTGTGAAGCAGGATCAGATTTGTACAGTTTGGTGTCAGTTGCTTTGATGTCTATGTATGGCCTGGTTGTTGACCTATTTGAGCTTCTATTCTCACCATTCCAGCTTCTGTACTCGTACATAACGACAATAGGTATGCTGTCACTTTTATCAAATCGTGTGCTCTAATATTTTCTATATTACTTTTGCTAAGGCTGTTATTACAGAAAATTCTTGCTTGAACAGTACTGATATAGTGTAACACGTCGATTATGGATTCTTCGACTTCTCAACTTCTTTTGGTATGCAGTTTCCTTCTTCGGACCTATCTTTGCTTCCTTGTGGGAACTTTGCCGTGTTCCACTGCAGATGTGTTCTCCGGTAGCCAATCATGCCGCCTCTTTCTGTGGTAGCATATACAAGGTTGTTCAAGAGATAGTGATGCTCATAGTAAACAGAGCAACTGAGGTTGGTCATATGGCTACAAATTTATCTAAAGCAAAGCCAACTACAACAGAAGTTTCCATGTGGAGTTCTCTATGGCAAGATCTATTTTCAAAGGTAGGCTACTTACTTGCCTATATATTTGTACCGTTGAGAGTCTGTCTAGTTTAATCATGGAAATGGCGAGGGTCTGATTATGACTCCAATTTGCAGGTGTTTCGTTCTCTCCGGAGTATTTCGTATGGGTTAATAGCATTCTTGGATACATGCAACCGGCATAGGCTTAGGTGTGTTCTTTCTCTTCTTTCACTTTCTCCTCACTTTTCCCTACATATGATACTTTGATCAACTAGCAGAAAATTGTCCCAGCATTTGATGTGTATTCTTGAATAAATTCAATATTTATCTGACTTTTCCATCTTACCAACTTCTCTGATAGCCAGTAGTCAGCATTTATATGTTTCAGTGTACAAAAGTGTGATCGGTTTTCAAGCTGTTTGAATTTCCTGCTTCAGTCTTTATATTAACTGCATGTAAACTCATTGGAAATGCAGCACATCTAACCATCTCAGTGAATACATAAGGCGCATGTCTGAACTATTATCATCAGGATTAGAAGGTTCTCAGCGAGCACTTCCAGCATCAGGACTGGAAGGTTCTCAGCGAGCACTTCCAGCATCGGGACTGGAGGGTTCTCAGCGAGCCCTTCCTGAGGAAAGTTGTCAGCAGGTATTTGCTCTTGTGCATTTCTAGAATCAATCTATGATAGTTAGGCTTTCTTTTCCTCACTGATTTTCACTTATTTCAAGAAAGATAAGTAGAGATAATTTCAAATAAAATTAAGTTCGGGGCCAATAAGTTCGGGGCTAATAAGTTCAAATTAGTTATGGCCAATAAAGGTTACCTGCTAAAAGTTCAAATCACAACTGCAATAAGTTCAAATAAGTTAAGTTCAAATATAATTTCAGAGCTAATAAGTTCAAATAGTTCACTTAAGTATAGGGATAATAAATTGTAAGTTCAGATAAGTATAGGGGTAATAAATTATGACAAGTTCAGATAAGTGAAAGTCAGGTGAAGATAATGCACCCTTGGAAAGTTGTTTATGTACGATGTTGTTCATTATGCATTAATATGTACTTTAACATGTGCACAAACTCAAGATTTTTAGCGACCTTATGATATGGAGAACGATACCCTAGTTCCATAACTAAGCCTCTTCATATCCTCATGCACACACATCATCACCTAATATCAATCAACTTAATTCTTGCTTAAAAGGCCGAAAGAATGACAGGCCAACTATGATTGAAGGGGAGACTTTGGTTTCTTGACTTGAATCATTATCGTCAATTGTAACTTGTGATGTCATGTTGATTGTACTATCAAGAGTATCACAAGATTAAGATTATGTAAGAAATCTTTAAATGAAGTTTAGAGAACCATGCTGGATAATTCAATCGAGTAAAATTGGCATCATATAGTAAATAAAAATTGTATGTTTCATATTTCTGTTGATTCCACTTCACAAATGTAATAGACATTTTCCTAACACCTTGTGTCTTACAGCAAAGCCTAGAAAATCACGAACACCTCGATTGAACAGCAAATTAGTCGTCACTTCAGTACAATTACAAATGTAGACAAACTCGCATCTCAACTACCAAGAACGAACTCGAGTGTATTGTCACTAATAGTTTGTCTAGCCGCTAATTCCATTTTTGTGTCTGTGGATACTGATAATTGGTTTCCACTGAGCTAATCTGTAACTGGTATATCTTAGCCTTTTAATTCACAATTTTGTAAATTTTGTGCTCGGCAAATTTCTACTTACTCCAAGTTATATGACTAGAGATGGCAATGGGTAGGATCTGGACAGGGTCCTCTAGGATCCAGATCCATATCCGTTTTTTAGGTAAGGATCCAGATCCTACCCGGATCCGCTGGGTAATAAAATTGAGGATCCAGATCCAGATCCAGATCTAATGGATCCTACGGATCCGGGTCCTAAACGGATCCAAAACGGATCCTAACCTATTTTCTTCAAACGACCCTAATTTTCACAATAATTAGAGATTTTAAATAACAAAACAACGCCATTCAACATCTTCATTTGTCGATGTTGAAGTAAGCAAGCATTCAACCTTTATATAACAAATCCGAGCATAAATAACATTAAGAGTTTAACATTAATTTTTACCCTTTTAATTATATATTTTAAAATATCTTTCAAAAACGGGTAATGGATCCGGATCCGGGTAATGATTTAGGACCCGGTCCAGATCCGTTTTCAAAAACTAGGATCCATATCTTACCCGGATCCGCAGGGTCCAAAATTTGAGAATCCAGATCCGCTAAAAACGGATCTGGATCCATGGATCCGGGTAGGGTCCATTACCCATTGACATCCCTATATATGACTGACTCATTTTATAGGTTGTATCTCAACATGAAGTAATAAAGTTGATCAGAGAACTGATATTCTGCAGTCTGGTTTTAGTAATACATTGGCGAAAAATGTTTTTGAGAAGTGTAAATTTGAGTTAGTTCTATTGAAGTATATTTCCACCGGAATAATTGAATTTATTTTTCATCTTCTCAGGCATATAATTTTATAGTACTCCTACTCCCTATGGCATACAGGCAGGACTATCAAACATATTAGGACCTTTAAACACATGAATGACTGAAGGTTCTGTAAGAGACTTTAAAATTATTAGCCCGATTGGTATAAAAAGAATATGCACATACCTAACATATTGGTATAAAATCAAAGACAATAGTGCCAATTGGGCATAAGCTCTTTCTTTTCTTATTTTTTTAATTTGAAGCATAACGTTAGAGCCATATTTGAAGATTGGGGCAAAATGTCTATATAAGTACAACAGGTGAAACTTCCAAAAGGTATAAGCTTTCTAGTTCAAACTTGAAATGTGGATTTCTTTGCGGATAATTGCCTAATTGGTATCCCTTTTTCAGTAGTTGTACCTCTGCATGATTGCGGAATAGTTTCTTATTTATTTTCCCTCAAAATCTTTCCAACTTTAGACGTTATAACAACCACCTTCATAATTTCTTATCCAAGCAAGGAAATCCATTCACATTATCCCTTCATCATTTTTTGATTCTCCTGACTATCGATGTTGAGAATTAGATTAAGCAAAACAACTAATTACTTGTAATTAACATTAAGCAACAATCAATGGAAAGTGATGAAACTAAGCATAAATAGAAAAGCAATGAAAAGCACACCGATTAACGTGGGAAAACCCGAGCACGGGGAGAAAAAAACCCACCAAGCAAGCACCTTTGATTAATGAAGAAAATGGATGAACAATACAAGCATTAATGGATGATTTAATGCTATTTTCTCTCTCCTCTTTCACTAAACCCTAGGTTGATCTCTCTTTGTGTTAATGATAACCTAAAACATAAAAGAGGGGGGGCTTATATACTTTAGAGGGTTTAAAACAATCCAAGGGTCGAGATTAAATCTCAAACCCGTGAAAATCCACGACAAATCTGGGTTGCCCGGGCGAGCACGAGAAATCGCCCGCCCGGGCCCAAGAGCCGTCCGCCCGGGCCGTAGCATACTGCCACAAACTGCCTCCAAGGCTCAATAAAACGCACGCTCGAGCAATGTCTGGCCCGCCCGGGGTGGGTTGCCCGCCCGGGGGGCTGAGCACACTCACAAACTGCCTGCCAGGCAGTAGCTCTAGGCCAAGCAGATCCCGCCCGAGCAGATCCCTGCCCGCCCGGACTGCTGGGGGCTGGGCTTCCTTCCTCTTCTTGGGCTGGTGTTCGCGAGCTGCTGGGCCGTGGCTTAGGCTCCGTCCTTTGCTTGTGTTGCTACGCCAATGTTTGCACAAACTCCACACAAGCCCAACAATCTCCCACTTGGAGATTTGGGCAAACAAGGTTCCAAACCATCAATGCAACACCATATACAAACCCCAAAAACATCATCATCCAAACCCATCATGTCCATGCTCCCATCTAGATGTAAACCCGAGCATTATCACCATGCTCCCGCCTAGACTACGCATCCCCATGACATCACATCTCCACTACATCAAGGAAAAGACATTGGAGTTAGCACCAACTCCAATACAAGGCATCAAAGTCTACACCGACTTTGATTCTCAACAACACCATCTCCAATTCATTTTAACATCCCTACACAAACCTACACACCCTCCTAACTCGGAGGTCGGTTCATCTAAAAGGCATCACAACAAAATGAAAATTTATCCCTCTTCAACCAAGAGTAATCCACTTCCTCTCCAACCAAAGAAGCACATTGAGGTATAAGTCAACCCAAACAAAACAATAATCACCTAAGCCAAAGAAGCTTCTCATTGCTCTAGAAATAACCTCACATTGCTCCCACTTGAACAAAACACCCTTTGCTCCACTTAGGATTTCCGGCACATCATGCTTGTGTGCCGCCCTTCACCTTGTGCGCTTACCGGTCAATTTGCCACTGGGATACCGCTTCACCGCGGTTCTCATCCCTTGGCCCACTATCGATAGATTCCCGACCAAACGACACCTTCCATGAAGTTCTCACCCCAATTCTGGGCTTCTTTCTTGTGCCCCCAATGGTGTAAAGTGTTCCATTTCTTGTCCCCCGAGCTATGACCATAACTCCCTTGACAATCTTGCAAGAACCACCATCAAACACAACCATGTGGCCCGACTTGGCAAGTTGAGTCACCGATATCAAGCTTTTCTTCAACCTTGGGATGAACTTGACATCCTTCAACTCCAACAAGCCACCATGAGTGAGTTTCACACTCACATCACCTTGCCCCATGACTTGCACTACCTTGCCATCCGCAAGATAGGCTCCTCCAAGCTTTCCGGATTTGAAATTCCGAAACAACTCCTTGCATGGTGAGGAATGGTGAGAAGAACCCGAATCCAAGATCCATGATCCCGAGCATCCGACCAACTCTTCCGGATCATCCATGCTTACCATCAAAACATCGGAATCGTACTCCGAAATCGCGTTAGTTGATGCATCTTCTTAATCACTTTCTTGAACCTTCTTCTTCCCTTTCCCATTCACTCTATTTGGACAATATCTCTTCAAGTGCCTTCATCACCACACCCCCAACACACCACATGAGCTCCTCCATTCGATTTCCCATGCCCTCTTGACTTCGATCTTCCATGACTTGCATTTCCTCTTTGTTGATTCCTTCTCCCCCTACTTTCACTACTATAAGCACCACCCAATGATTCACCGGATTCTCTCTTTTGAATGCTCTCACTCAAAATCAAGTCTCTCACATCATCATACTTCTACTTCTCTTTGCCGGAGTAGTTGCTAATGGCGGTCACCATAGTTTCCCATGACAAGGGCAAAGAAGACAACAAAATCAATGCCTTCACTTCATCCTCAAATTTAATATCCACCGAAGACAATTGACCCAAAATCGAATTGATCTCATTAATGTGTTCGGCGGCCGAACTACCATCAACTATCTCCATGTCAAACAAACGGCGCATCAAGTATACTTTGTTGATAGCCGACGGTTTCTCATACATACTTGACAAGGTTTCCATCAAACCCGCCGTTGTTTTTGCATCCTTGACATTGAAAGCCACACTCCGGGCTAATGTCAATCTCACCACACCAAGAGCTTGTCGGTCTAACACTTTACATTCATCCTCCTTCATACCACTTGGTCTTTTACCTTCAAGTGGTAGAAAGAGATTCTTTTGGTACAAATAATCCTCTATTTGCATCTTCCAAAAGCCAAAATCTTTCCCATCAAACCTCTCAAGTCTCACCTTTCCATCCTCCATTGTTGAACAACAACCCAAGTTCAAAAAATCACAACTTTATATCCACAAAGCAAAAACCTTTTAACTCCAATCAACAAATAATTAGTTTTGCATACAAATCTAATTCAACTTTCCCCCAAGTTAAAACCTTAGCTCTGATACCAATTGTTGAGAATTAGATTAAGCAAAACAACTAATTACTTGTAATTAACACTAAGCAACAATTAATGCAAAGTGATGAAACTAAGCATAAATAGGAAAGCAATGAAAAGCACACCGATTAACGTGGGAAAACCCGAGCACTGGGAGAAAAAAAAACCCACCAAGCAAGCACCTTTGATTAATGAAGAAAATGGATGAACAATACAAGCATTAATGGATGATTTAATGCTATTTTCTCTCTCATCTTTCACTAAACCCTAGGTTGATCTCTCTTTGTGTGAATGATAACCTAAAACATAAAACACTAGTGGAAAAAAGCCCATTTGATGCGGTCAAAACCGGGCTTACTGATGCGGTTTTTGTCCGCATCAGATGGGCTCGCAGCAGATCCAAATTATTTACTGATCCGGTCCAAAACCGGATCAGTAAATCATTTACTAATGCGGTTCTTAAGGAAAATCGCATCAGTTACTTATGTTAACTGGTGCGGTTTTCCTTAAGAACCGCATCAGTAAGTCCAATGTAAATTTAAAAAAAAAAGCTCATTTCGGCATAAACACATCAACGAAACAAAACACAGAAAATACATAGTCATAAACAAACGAAAATTACACAATTATCAACGAAATAAACATAGATCTGAAACAAAAATAAACGATTGAAACCTAATGATGTCTTATTTCGTAACATAGATCTGGAATGACAAAGAAATAACACAATTATACACAACAAAAAAACTATAGAATAAACTATTAAAACCGAATCTGATTACAAAGAAATAACAAAATAAATTTAACATAGATCTGGAATTACAAATAAAACTAAAAAAAAGAAAAAAAAAATAACTCAGATCTCAGATCTGATGAGCAAACCAGACAACAAAAAGGAAAAAAAACCTTCACTTCATTCGAGAAATCAACGGCGAGAGGATTCGTGAAGACAACGGTGAGGATTCTCGTTGCGGAGGGTGAGAGCACTCGCAAAATCAACGGCGAGCACTCGTGAAACCAACGGTGAGAGCACTCGCGAAATCAACGACGAGCACTCGCGAAACCAACGGCGAGAGCACTCGCGAAAACAACGGCGAGGTTCGTCTTCGATTCAGATCTTCACGTTCGTAGTTGGTGCGCGTCTTCAATTCGAATCTGTGTTGTGGGGAGGACGACAAAGGACAGAGGATGGAGGGTGAGAGGAGGGTGCGTGGCGAAGTTTGTCCATTCTAGATGAACAACAACGATGAATTCGACGAGAAGGCGATGAAACGAGTGCGTTGCTGCGGTGAGAGGGAGGAGGTCGTGGGTTTGAGAGGGAGGAGGGAAGAGCAGACCTGAAGAAGAGAGAGAGGAGGGATTAGGGTTGAGTGAGGAGTGAGAGAGGGCGCGGGTTATGAGAGAAGGAAATGGGTTTGTTAGGTGGGCTAGGGTTATAAGGGAAGGAAATGGGCCACGAGGTTCCGTTTTTCTTTTAGAAAAAATAAGAAAATCTGATCCGGTCTTGTGAACCGGATCAGATTTTAAAAAAACGCATCAGTTTTTTTTAATCTGATGCGGTCCACAAAGGACCGCATCAGATTTTCCTCCCAGCTTTCCTTCCCATTTTTTTAATTGATTTTCTGATGCGGTTTTGTAAAAACCGCATCTGTTACTAAGTGACAGATAAGGTTTTTTCCACTAGTGAAAGGGAGGGGTTTATATACTTTAGAGGGTTTAAAACAATCCAAGGGTCAAGATTAAATCTCAAACCCGTGAAAATCCACGACAAATCTGGGTTGCTCGGCCGAGCACGAGAAATCGCCCGCCCGGGCCCAAGAGCCGCCCGCCCGGGCCGTAGCCAACTGCCACAAACTGCCTCCAAGGCTCAATAAAACGCACGCCCGAGCAATGTTTGGCCCGCCCGGGGTGGGTCGCCCGCCCGGGCCACTGGGCCGCCCGCCCGGGAGGCTGAGCACACCCACAAACTGTCTGCCAGGCAGTAGCTCTAGGCCAAGCAGAGCCCGCCCGAGCAGATCCCTACCCGCCCGGGCTCCCTGCTCGCCTGGGCCCTAACCTGCCCTCCCGGGCTGCTAGGGGCTGGGCTTCCTTCCGCTTCTTGGGCTGGTGTTCGCGAGCTGCTGGGCCGTGGCTTGGGCTCCGTCCTTTGCTTGTGTTGCTACGCCAATGTTTACACAAACTCCACACAAGCCCAACAATCGAAAGATTCAACCTTCTAAATGCATGCATGGATTGAAGGTAATACATTAGGGGGTAATAGAAGTCAAACTAAGGTAAATCAAGGTGGTTAGAGGTGATAATGAAGGGGAAGAAGTGGTGATAAAGAGGATAAACTAGTGTTAGTAAGAAGAAAAGGGAATGAATGAGGGAATTGTTACCCTCATTATGGGGGTAATAGTTACCCACCACCCCCTAGGGTAATAGTTACCCACCACCCCTTAGTATAATTATTATCCTCATTCAGAGGGGAATAGCTTCTTCTTCCCTCCCTTCTCATCACAAAAATACTACATCATCTCCTTTACAACCATCTCAATTCATCTTCACTTTCCCTTTATTAAGGTGATTTGACTTTTATCCATCACCCCCAATCCAAACATGCCTTAAGAAAGAAAGATTAAGTAACTTACATAAAAAATCAGTCCTGTAAAAGTTTTTCTCTTTATCAACTTACTAGGTTAGTACCCGTGCGATGCACGACTGTGAAAAATATAATATATGGTTTTTTTTTAATAATAGAGTTATAGTTTAAAATTTGACATGATTAATGCCTAGTTATAAACAATATTGATGATGTATTAAAGAATTATTAAAATGGGCTAATTATTACTTAACTATATAAGCTAAGATATAATATACACAAAAACCATACTCTATATGTCTTAAATTAATTACCGCAAATGTCTTTTTGGGTTGTCCATCTATCAGTCACATGGTTTCTAATTATTACTTACTCACACTATCATTTCTCCCTACTATTTTACCCTCCAAAAAATTTGTGCTAATTCTAGTTATTTTAGGAGAAATAAATTTATACTATAATATGATAATATAATTTTTTGTTGAAATAAGTAATGTTCCTTAAAAAAAGTAATTGTATTTAAAGAAAAAATGGTTTAAAAAACAGTGGCCAAAGAAAAAAATGGGCATTATCACTTATCATCATTATTCATTACATTACAAGTGGCCTAGAAAGTACCAGAAAGAATTTTCTAACATACTAAGTATTTTTCAACCAAAAAGAAAGTAATAGAACTAAAAGATATCAGATAATTTGATATTAGACGTGGACAAAAATTTCTATCATATGTCATCAATCATCTTTATCTCCAGTTGATAAATTCAAAATAGTGTAATTTTAGTTTATTACCGTCAAACTCTTCAAGATATTAATGTAGAAGATAAAAGGTCTTTTTTTTCTTATTTCTTTGTTATCAGAGCAACCTGAGAAACTGAGAATTAAAAATATTGTGTCAAACCTTGTCTTCAGTGGGAAATTGTGAATCTAATTAATCACACATGCCACGTAGGATAGCTTCTGTTTTTTTTTTCTTATTTCTGTTTTTTTGTTGGTTTTATTTTATGGGTTTTGCTATTCATAGCCCTAAGGGCATTTGTTAATCTTTATACATAGCCCTTAGGGCTATGAATAGCAAAACCCTTATTTTATTAAGTAAAGCAGAGATTTTACATTAGGCGGGAATTAGAGTTACCACAACATGCCACGTAGGATAGTTTTGGGGGGGAAACTGAATAGTGTTTTCTCTTTTAGTATATAATAATAGATCCTGATATTATATCTCTATTCAACATGCTCTAAACCAAAAATCTTAAAAATGATTGTATCCCTTCACTAGTGGAAAAATAAGGAAGGGATGCGGTCAAAACAGCCCTAAGGGCTGCATTTTTGGCCAGCAGCCCTTTCCATAGCAGCCCTTCATTAGAAAAGAAGGGCTGCGGTTTTTAACCGCAGCCCTTCACAACGAAGGGCTGCGGTTCAGGCCAAAAATGCAGCCCTTCTAAGCATGAAGGGCTGCGTTTTCGGCTTAAACCGCAACCCTTCTTTAAATGAAGAGCTGCGGTTTTAAGCCTAAACCGCAGCCCTTTTTAAGTGAAGGGCTGCGGTTTAGGCTCAAAACTGCAGCCCTTCAAATTCATATTTTTTTTAAGAAAAAAATAAATTAAATCTACCCTGCCCACCCCATAGCACCCCACCCCCTGCCAGGCCCCTGCACCCCCACCCCCTGCCAGCCCCAGCACCCCCACCCACTGCTAGGGGTGTTCATTTCGGATATCCGATCCGATCCGAAATTTCGGATCGGGAAAAATGCGATCCGAATCCGATCCGGAAAATTTCGGATCGGATCGGATATCCGAAATTTCGGATCGGATCATCGGATATCCGAAAACTAAAAAAAATTGGAATTTTCAAAGGAAAAGTTCTTAGAATATGTTCCGGATCGGATCATCGGATATTTCGGATATCCGACCTTAAAAACGGATATTTTGGATCGGATATCCGAAAATACCGAAAAAACCGAAAAATTCCCATATTTCGGATATTTTCGGATATCCGAAACTTTAAAAATCCGATCTGTATCCGATCCGAAAATTTTCGGATATCCGATCCGAAATATCCGAAAACTAAAAAAGCGGATCGGATATCCGAAAAATCGGATCGGATCGATCGGATCACGGATCGGATATTTTGAGCACCCCTACCCACTTTGCCCCCCCGCACCCCCACCCCCGACCCCCGCACTCCCTCGCCCCGGCCCCCACACCCGCTTGCCCCCCGCACTCCCACCGGCCCCGCCCCGCCCCGCACTCCCACCCCCTGACCCCCACCCCCTGCCCCCACCCTGGCTAGGGGTGTTAACGAGCCGAGCCGAGACCGAACATGGCCAGGCTCGGCTCGGCTCGAGAATGTGAGGGTCCGAGCTCGGCTCGAGCTCGAAGCTCGTCGAGCTCGAAAATCCGGGCTCGGCTCGAGCTCGAAAAAAAAAATCTTTGGCTCGGCTCGAGGCTCGGCTCGAGAGAGTTTGCGAACTGTTCGGCTCGAACAAGCTCGAGGATGTATGGCGAAATTCATCACAAAATAAGAAACTAAAACCCTTGATCTAGCACATAAAAACTTCGAATTCAATAAAATGCTCGAAAATTCAGATTAAATCAAAAATTCGAAAACGAAAACTGAAAATAACGAAAAATATAAACATTACCTGTCATCCTGCTCGCAGTCGATGACGATGCTGGTCGCCGCCGATACAAACCACGCACGCTGGTCGCCGCCGAGATAAATCACGCAGGTCGCCGTCGAGATAAACAACCCAGATAAACCACCCAAATAAACCACCTCATTCACTCTTTGTATGTGATGAAAGCGCGAAAACGCAAAGCAGATGGAGATGGTCATGGATGTATGGCTTGTTAGGGAAGCCAAAATAAGAGAGAGAAAGTCAACTTTGCTTAAGTGTATTTCATAAGTTTACAATTACACAAGACAACCGTATATACATGTTAACCTAAGCCCAAAACAATAACATAGTTTAATAGAAGTGGGCTGGCCCAAAGAATATAAGTTTCCTCATTAGTATGTTTTAATTGAAGTTGAAAAGAAAACCTTAGTTTGTATGTTTTAATTGGGCTGCAACTTTTAAATTGGTTTATATTTTTGAAGTGGGCTTGAAATTGTGCATTATGTTTTTTATGTGAAAATCCAAGTTGGGTTAAAAATCAATGTATAAAATTTATACTTTAAAATTTTTCGAACATGTTTGCGAGCTTTCGAGCCGAACTCCACTAGGCTCAGGCTCGGCTCGTTAAGGTCGCGAGCCGATCTCGAACTTGAACCGAGCCCTTTCGAGCCGAGCTTTGACCGAGCCGAGCTCGAACAGTTTGCGAGCCATCCTGGCTCATTAGCACCCCTACCCCCGCCCCACTTTGCCCCCCCCACTCCCCCCCCCTGACCCACCCTCCCCGCCCACCTGCCCCCCACCCCCCGCACTCCCCCCCCAAGCCCAGCCCCACCCCCTACACTCCCCCCAAGTCCCGCCCACCCCCCGCACTCCCCCCAAGTCCCGCCCACCCCAATCCACCCCCGCACTCCCCCGCCCCCGCCCCCCTTTGCCCCACCCCCTTCACTCCCCGCACCCCCACCCCAGCCCACCCCTCGCCCGGCCCCTCCACCCATTGCTTGCCAGCCACCCCAACACCCAACCAACCCCCATAGCCCGGCCAGCTGACCCACCATGGCAGCCCCCCCCCCCCCACCCCCCACCCAAAACCTCCCTTCGACACAAAAAAAAAAACCGATCAAATTGCAATAATATATGACAAGTTTTTGAACGTAATAATTAACTTTAAATATGTATATTTAATAATGTAAAATGTGTACATATAGAATTGATACAAACTAGTAGATGTAGCTAATTATATCACGAATTCCACCAAAATGTATCATAAGCAATCATCACAAATGTGGGACGCCAACTTATCCCGAACTTCATGTAATTCGTCAATGGTGAAGGCCCTCAAACGTGGTGTGTTATTCATATAAACCTTGCAAAACAACCAAGGAATAAACACAAAATATAAGAATTCAATCATTACCGTAGTTAGTAGTTCTAAAAATGACATATACCTTCCCGAAATTCAATCAAAAACAAATGCAAGCCTAAAACTCTACACACTAGTTATATTATACCTTATATTATCATATTGAAAAAGAAAATGGAGTTAAATGACTCGAGAAACAAGAATTGGACGCGAAAAGGCAAAAATCGGCCTAAAATCACATTTATGTTCCCGATATACAACATACAACAAATGCAAGCCTAAGAATCTACATAATAGTTACATTATACCTCATATTATCATGTTCAAAATGAAATTGGGGTTAAATGACGCGATAAGTACGAATTGGACGCGAAAAGGCAAAAATAGGCCTAAAATGCCCTTTTCGTTCCCAAAATTCAACCTACAACAATTGCAAACCTAAAAATCTACACAATAGTTACATGATGCCTCATATTATCATGTTCAAAATGAATTTGGGGTTAAATGACTCGATAAATACGATTTGGAAGCGTAAAAGGCAAAAATAGGCCTAAAAATGACATTTTCGTTCCCAAATATATGCATGTGCTATTTTGGTTTCTAAACCAATTAATACCTATTACCAATCGATCTAATCTAAACTAACATATACTAATAAGTTACATACCTTTTGAAGATCGTCGACGTTAGTGCAATGGTTGACGATATCGAACATGTACCTCAGCACGTAATAGCCACATGCAAGTCCATCATCTTGTTGCGGACACTAAATGTTCACCAAAGGATGCATCCAATGTTAGATGTGTAGTATGTGGCTAAAAGTGTTTCTATATAAGGACAAATAAATTAGTCATGTTACCTCGACTGATATCCAAACAGGAGCTTTTGGTGCTCGAAGTCCTGTTGCACTAATATGCTTCATCACACTACATCAATACATTATTATAAGATTAGATGTACTAACTGTTTATATATATAAAGATGATGAATAATGTGTAATATTAATAAGTGCGCATATATTGAGTTTCGATTAGGCTACCTATTTAACAATGATTTGATTAGTAAGGACCGTGGTGGTTGTCGATGCAAAGAATCAAAGTGGTAGACTTCGTTACGTGACAAACATATCGCAAGCAGTGTCCAATTAGCCCTAGAACAAGAAAATATAGTTATTATTAATCGTAGAACAATTAATAGGTCATTTAATTATCGAATAATAGAAGTAAAGCGAGTTTAACAAGCATACTTTTCAATATAAGGAACAAGAATGATATGATGATATCCAAAACGAGATGATGCTTTGAAACACATATCGAGATACTCTTTCACTTCGGCTTTGTTTTGTAAGCAATTGTCATCTCGTATTATGTTTGGACATAACCAACCAAACATTGACTCATGACTAGATGTTGCAATCAATTCATTGTATAATAACCTGAGAAATCACATATTGATTAAAAGTAAACTTACTTATTATGGAAGTTGAATTGAAAACTACTTAAGGCATATGTATATGTATATTTAATTTATATACTTATGTATTACCTCATGAATGTTTGTATCATGGAAACATTCAACTCTACCCCACATAAGAATTCTTTAATATCGACTTTAGAAATGAATGTCGATGACTCCTCAAAGTAGTGGAATTGTTGCTCCCCCAAAGGAACCTCAATTGTACTATGATCGGGTAAATCGCTAGCGCACTCATGTAACCAAAAGCATGGAATATTAAGGCCTCGCACCACCTCTGGCTCGATAATAAGTGGATTCTTTGTCCTAGAAACATTTCCCTTCACCACATTTCGTTCACCTTCATCACGTAAACTTGCTTTCTTATCAGGTGAACATGCCTTCTTTCCCTTCCTGTCATGTGAGTCTCCCTTCCCCCAAACCTAGTAATTAGTTAAAAGTAAAGATATTACTGACTATCATAGGAACTATAAAAGAAAACACGCATATATATATGTATGTTAATCATTGTACCTCATCGAAAACCGCACCAATGCACGCGGCCATAGAACATAATCGCCAAGGGCATCATTCAAGAATCGTAGACCAACTTCGGCTTCGGCGGCGGAAGAGGTAATTCTTCGAAACCGCACACAATTTCATTGAGGGTGACCACATAGTGATTATCATTTACTAACTGGTTATGCAATCGTACTCGGTCACTAGGGGGTTGTGCATGGCCATAAGCTACGAGAATGAAACTATCATAACCATCTCCTCGAGCTAATAGTTCACATGGTGTCTCTTCCTTTAAAAAAATAACTCCATTTATAGTTAGTCTATGAAACAACATATAGTAAGAATTTCATGCATTTAAGAACAATAGTTGTTTAACAAAGCAAAGGGATTAAGTGATTACCTTCAACTCGGGTACTACAGGTGGATCAGGTAAAGGTATCATCTGATCAATAGATGTTCGTGGATCACTGATCAGCTGGCTAGGTGTAATATCACTACCCTTTTTGATTGCAGCAAAAGTCGGTAAACCCATTTGCTCCAAAATGGCGTTCGTTGAAGTTATGTGTCATCTCCTCCCTTAGCTCCTCCCGAATTGCAGCTTTCATAGCCTCCACATCTACTGATGCTGCCGAATTCACACTACTTACACTTGATTTTGTCGCTGTAGTGTATTGATCACCATATACCTTTCTCAAACCGAGGCGGACACCTCCTACGCCCCTCACGCGTCCACTGTGGTCCTTTCCTAAAGTTTCGTGCAATGCATCAATGTGTCCTTTAGGAGTGAACTCACCAGTTGCCTCTTTTTCCTTCAAGCCAATCTACATAAGTATAAGAGAGAAATGCTCGTGAGCGCAAAAGTTATATTATATATACCTTATATAACCATATAATCTGTACTTACAATGGCGTTGGCTATCTGTTGTGTTCCGGGATCAGGCAAGACTCTTTTTCCCCTTTGCATCAACCCCATGCATCGAACACCACCAATCAAGGACTCTATCTGGTTGCCGAGGCTGTGCAACTGTCGTCGAGCTAGTCCCCGTTGCCGTTGTCGACCCTATTGTGGGGTAATGGCTGAACATCCACTTCTCTCTCGCCTCATTGTACGAATGAGCACCCAAATGATGATAATACTTCCTAGCTTTTGCACTCGCACTACTTTTCTCACGACTTGCCTAAAACACACAATTATAAACAAAGGTTAGGTACGGTGTTATACAATAATACTGGATCTAAGTGTATTAAATCTTAATAAAATATTCTTACAATAGCTTTTGGGGTTGTTTTTTTGGCAACAAATGATTCCCACTCTTCAGGTTTGATAGTTTTCCATATTTGAAATGGTAATTTGGATGGTCCAGATGATGTTTCCGGTGAAGCCTCAGGACCGGCTTGTGTTTCTCCGCCGTAGATGTTCTTCTTCTTTGTACCTACTACTTTCCTCCGCTTAGTGATCCACCCAGACACTAACTTAGCCTTGAAATCTCTGAATCTCTGGGCAACCGCGGATAGAAATACATTATTCTTGGCTTCATCATCTTCGATATTGAATTGATTCTACAAAAAACGCAGTTCACAAATTAGTTTTCGTAAATGTTGTAATTTATATGCTATAAGTAATATTACACATATATTTAACTAAATAATTAAGAAACTAAACGTTATTGTACGTGAAGCTTACCAAAGTATCTTCCTATAGACACCGCTTCAATCCCTCGGGCACCTCTTTCCATGAGTGCAGAATGGAGAGTTTATGCATGCAAATGCCAACTTGCATGCCATACTTTTGACGCCACTTTCCACAAGGTTGACCCATATTATCGTACTCCAAAGTCATATTTGTGTGTTTCCCTAGTGACTTTGTAGGTCCCCTTCCTTTTCTCTTTTTCGTCACCAATGACTTCCTAGGCATTTGTGCATTTATTTCTTCACGGTGAGATCGAGCCAATCTACCCCGTTCCTTTCTCGCATCGAAAGACTCATCCTCGGTAGTGTGTTCAACAGCACTCATGCTGTTATCCGTATGCACCTCCGCCATCTCCCTGAAATTGTACAAATATATGCATTAATATAACAAAAAATTAAAATTAACATTGCCACTAAGGGGGGTGGGGTGTGGGGAGGGGGTTACGTGTGCAAGGAGAGCAGCGGTGGGGGGGAGGGGAGGGGGTTCTGTGTGCAAGGGGTAACAGGTGGGGGAGGGGGCGGCGGGAGGGGAGTGGAGGGGGAGGGGGGGGGGGCGGCGGGGGGGGTAGGGGCAGCGGGGAGGTGTGTGTAAGGGGGGGCGGTGCAGGGGAGGGAGGGCGGGCGGCAACGGTGGGGGAGGGGAGGGGTGTGCAGGGGAGGGGAGGGGAAGCAAGTGGGGGGAGGGTCAGTGTGCGGGGGGGGAGGGCAGCGGCGGTGGGGGAGGGGAGGGGTGTGGAGGGGCAAGCGGTGGGGGAGGGGGGGGCGTGCGGGGGGGAGGGGGCATGCGGCAGGGGCTTGGGAGGGCTAAAACCAACCAACAATAAATGCAAGCCTAAAACTGTACACAATAGTTACATTATACCTCATATAATCATGTTCAACAAGAATTTGGGGTTAAATGACGCGATAAGTACGAATTGGACGCGAAAAGGTAAAACTAGGCCTAAAATGACCTTTTCGTTCCCAACATGCAACCAACAACAAATGCAAGCCTAAAACTCTACACAATAGTTACATTATACCTCATATAATTATGTTCAACAAGAATTTGGGTTTAAATAATTCGATTAGTACGAATCGGATGCGAATCGACCAAAATAGGCCTAAAATGACCCGAGAATCGGGTCACATGGCAATGGAATGCCCATCGACCGGTAGCGGCGGAGATAGTGGGAAATGTTACAAATGTGGAGAGCATTCCATTGCCATGTGACCTCACTCTCCACATTTGTAACACGGTCCCCACCACCACCACCACTATCGCCCCCCATTGCACTCCATCATTGCCATGTAGCCCTAAAATGACCTTTTCGTTCCCCAAATTCAACCTACAACAGATGGGCTTTCGATTGCCATGTGACCTGACTCTCCATATTTACAACAGCCTCACCACCACCGCCACTACTGCCCCACCACTGCACTCCCTCATTGCCATGTAGGCGTAAAATGACCTTTAATTTTCGTTTCCGAAATTCAACCAACAACAGATGGAAGCCTAAAAATCTACACAATAGTTACATTATACCTAAGCCCTCCCCCACCCCCCGCCCAAGATCCCCGGCCCCCCCCCCACCCCCCCGCCCCCCCCCCACCCATTGTCGGCCCTCTCCCCCACCTCCCGTCCGGCCTCCCCAACCCTCCCCACCCCCTCGTCGGCCCTCCCCCCCCCCGCCCAAGCATCCACAGCCCTCCCCACCCCCCGCCAGCCCTCCCCCACCACCGCCCAAGCACCCCCACCCCTACCCACCTCCCCCGCCCTCCCCCACCCCCCTACAATCACTGTTTCAGCTAATACAAGCACATTTTACAACAAAAAATAGAAGTTGATTTCAAAATCCAATGAAATTAAACAAAAATTAGAGAAATGTAAAAGAGGAGAGAGTGTGAGAGGGGATTTACCGAAAGAGAGTGAGAGAAGGGATGCTCCACAAACAATGCAGTAGTGGAGGAGAGAAGAGAAGAAGGAGCGCAAGGTGGTGCGCAAGGTGGTGCAGCTGCGTGGTGGTGGCGTCAATGCAGTGGAGGGCAGGGCACTGGTGGTGGCGTCAATGCAGTTGGTGCGTCGTCGTGGCGGTGCGCTGGTGGTGCGTGAAATGCGTGGTGGTGGCGCACTGGTGGTGGGTCAATGTGGTGGCGGAGAAAGGGTTTCGCGCTGGTGGTGCGGAAGTTCGCTCGTGAATTTGGCTATGGGAGGGAAATTGCAATGATGGTATTGTATGTATGCGCACAAATTTAATATCAAAAAAAAAATGAAAGTGAAGGGCTGCGTTTTTTTAAAAACCGCAGCCCTTCGTTTATGAAGGGCTGCGTTTTTTTAAAAACCGCAGCCCTTCACTTATAGGGTTGCGGTTAGCCTAAAAACTGCAGCCCTTCATACAGTACGAAGGGCTGCGATTTCTTGTTAACCGCAGCCCTTCACTAAAAGGGTTGCGGTTTCCTTTAAAACCGCACCCCTTCCAGCGCAGCCCTTCCTTTTTTTTCCCTAGTGCTTGTCAACCTTCAACCAAAACGTATGTGATATACTTGGGCTTACAGTATATCTAAAACTTTGCTCTTTACTAACTTTTTGCTCATTCAAAGCTCTGCAGATGAGCAGTGAACAAAGAAACAACTTTGGGTGTAATGTACACCTAAGTGTATAATATAAATTTGTAATCTTCCACGCACTGTGGAGACAAAGGGTTCAAATCCTGAGGACTACAAAGGGGATAAGAGGGGAGGGGGGATCATGAGTAGTTCAGTTAGGCCAAAAATGATTCTGTGAGATAGAGCAAATCTGACAGATCTTATGCCTACCAAAAAAGGGTTTTTCTATAAGATACCCCTCTATGTTTTAGAGTTTTCTAAGTTGTACCCCTAAGGCCTAATGTTTTACTTATCCAGGTTGTATACTTGAACTTTTTATTTGTTCTATATCGTACCCCTTCATTAAGCCAACGTTAATTTTTTCATTTATTTTTTATATTCAGTTCTTTATACTTATATTAGGAGGGAAATTTTCCCATGGAAACTTCACCCTATTGCTCCCTCGCGTCCAATCTTTTTAAACCCGGAGTATTTCTCTCACTTTAATATAAGTCTAAAGAATTGAAAATAAGAAAATAACTGGAAAACTTACGGAAGGGATACAACACAGAACGAATAAAAAGTTCACGGGCACAACTTGGATACAATTTTCATCATACACCAATGCCATTTTTTGCTCATTTGAAACATCCAAATAAGCACAATTCACATAATAGAGAAGCTCCAAATGAGCAACTGGGTAAGAAATAGCCTTAGGTATACCATGCACATGGTACGTATGATAAATGAATTCCAACTTGGAAGAAAACAACATTAGGGATATAACGTAGAAAACACTTAAACACAAAGATACTCTTGCGTTTACAAGATAGGAAGCGAGAAAAAAAAACTCTACTAGATAAGCTTGCTTAGTTCAAAAGAGAATTCAAATTCAATTATGGATTAACCAAATTCCTTTTATGTTGAATTCTTTCGTGTTCCCTCTAAGTAAAGATTAGCCGTGCGTGGACTAACTTAACCAAAAACCCCTATAACTCAGTTAGTTAGAGCTTCCCTCCTGGTTACAGGAGATTTTGTTGGAGTATTGCTTCAAAATTTGTTAGTTATTTAAGTTCTATTTTCTAGTTACAGTAAATAGATCATTGCTTAGTTATTGACTTGGCCTAGTATAATGGGTTTGCTTAGTTGAGTATTTGTAGTGAGTAGTGGGTCCATGTTCCATCCACTTAGCTCACGTTTCCCAGTTTCTAGCTATTGTTTGTTTAGTGTGTTAGTGTTATATAAAGCCTTGTACTTAGTTTTTTCTAATGAATGAAGCACTCTACATTTCCAACATTCCCTGTTTACTTCTTATCTCTCTCCTCTTTAATATTCAACATGGTATCAGAGCCAAAATGATCTACAGGGCTTGTGAGGTTCAAAAACAAAAACAAAAATAAAAAAAATGAGAATTGAAATCCTGTCAAATGACATCAAGTGATTTCTCCCTTCCTATTGCCGCATTCAATGGTGAAAATTACCACTCTTGGGCTATAAAAATGAAAGCTTACTAAAAAGCTTTGAGTTTATGGGATGTGATTGAGAGTTGAAATCCTGTCAAATGACATCAAGTAATTTCTCCCTTCCTATTCCCATATTCAATGGTGAAAATTACCACCCTTGGGCTATAAAAATGAAAGCTTACTTAAAAGCTTTGAGTTTATGGGATGTGGTACAAAATGATGATCCTCCCTCCACTCTTCCAAACAATCCCACCGTAGCCCAAACAAAAAAATATGAAGAAGATATGGCAAAGAAGCCAAGGACGCTCTCTTGCTTACATTCGGCATTTTCGGAAGGGATTTTCACACTTATAATGTCATGTGAAACTCCTAAAGAGGCGTGGGAAAAGTTCAAGGAGGAGTTTGAAGACAATAGTCAAACGAAGTTGATGCAAATTTTAAATCTCGAAAGGGAGTTTGAGATGCTAAGCATGAAAAAGTCCGAAGGTGCCAAGAAGTACGGAAACCGAATGATGGCTATTGTCAATCAAATAAAGCTCCTTGGTGGTGATTTTTCAAGTCAAAGAGTAGTAGACAAGCTTCTAGTAACTCTTCCGGATAGGTATGAAACTAAAATTTCTACTCTTGAAGATTCAAAAAAATTGTCTACTTTAACTTTTGGAGAGTTGATCAATGCACTCCATGTCGTTGATCAAAGAAGACAAATGAGAGGAGAAAATGATGACTCAACCAAATGTGAAGGAGCTTTTTTGGCCAAGACTTCTTATTCTAAGGGGAAAGACAAAATTCCTCAATGTGGTGTATGTAAGAAGCTCGATCATGAGGATAATGAATGTTGGCATAAGGGGAAAACACAATGTTTTAAATGCAAAAAAAATTAGACATTTGGCGAAACATTGTAGATCACAAAATGAAGAGCAAGCAAGCATGGCACGAGTAGCCGAAGAAGAAACATTATTTTAGAGCAATGGTTGAGAAGTGCACCGTGTTGGAGAGAAGTGCTCCACAAATAGATAGTTGGTGAGAAGTGCATCAACAGTGTTGGTGAAAAGTGCATCATCAAATGTTTGGTAATGAGAAGTGCATCACATATGAAGGAAAGTACTTCATAAAACTTAAAAAAAAAATTCAAGACCAATTTTGAAGCAATGGGGTGTGTTGGAGTATTGCTTCAAAATTTGTTAGTTATTTAAGTTCTATTTTCTAGTTACAGTAAATAGATCATTGCTTAGTTGTTGACTTGGCCTAGTATAATGGGTTTGCTTAGTTGAGAATTTGTAGTGAGTAGTGGGTCCATGTTCCATCCACTTAGCTCACGTTTCCTAGTTTCTAGCTATTATTTGCTTAGTGTGTTAGTGTTATATAGCCTTGTACTTGGTTTTTTCTAATGAATGAAGCACTCTACATTTCCAACATTCCCTGTTTACTTCTTCTTATCTCTTTCCTCTTTAATAAGTATTCAACAGATTTTAGGATCGATTCTCATCACTTGCCCTTGTGACTCTATAAACACCAAAAAAAAAAAAAAGTTCCAGCCCACACTCTCACTCAGCACGTGACAAAATCCGGGTACAAAAAACTACGATTATGCCATTCAAGTCTAATCCCGCGAGTGAACTTTTCTCGTCTTCTCAGAATTAGAGAAAGGAATTTCGTGGGTTTAGGAAAGAGTATATAAAAACGGAGGGAACTCTTTCGCTTACTTTCTTCTTCTGCAAAATTTCGTGATCGTCTGAAACAACAACCCTAGGAGAGAGAAACTGAGTGAAATTTCAAGTTATTACGATGACAGCAGCAACTGATACCAACAACGAAGGAAACAACGCTTCTATGGAGGATAAGAAGCCAGATCAAATTACTCACCTCAATTTGAAGGTCAAGGGTCAGGTATGGAGGATTTTTTTCATAATTTTCTCTGTGATGGAAGATTTTATTGTTTTCTGTTTTATTGTGTGATGGATTTTTGCAACTTTTTCTTTTTCGAGAATATCGTGTCCATTTTTGCGATTCTGTGATTTTCTCTTTGTTAGTTTTTGATTTTTTTGGTGCGATGGACAAAAGAAGAATGGTGTGATTTTTGCTATTTTGGATGATTTGAATGAAATCATTAGTTTTTGTTTGTGTTGAATTTGTAACACGAGGAAAGGAAATAGAATCCTCTGTTTTGAATTTTCAGGCGATTTGTTGTTTTGCGATGGTTGCATGACCATGCATGATAAACAATTTACTAGGACTTTGATTTATGAATTTATGTAATTTTGTTTGAACTGCGTTGATTTTGTTTTCTTAAAATGGTTATATGTGGTTCTTTAATTTAAATTTAGAGCTTCAAATCGCTGAGTAGAATCTAGGAGTATTTACTTATTTTGTACTGCGTAGAGTTCCATAGGCTTATTCATTTATAGTTATCGGTTGAACTACTTGAGATTCGATTATGTGTATATCCAGCGCATAAGTTTTTGTCAAATTCAGTAGATGTGTGACGAATTATGAGATTGATATCTTCCTTTCTTTTTTCCCTGTCCTATTTAGCATTTTTTAAAGCATACTTCTTATTTGGTGTGACAATAAGATGATTTGTGATGATTTTTTGCAATTTGACCACTATTAGTAGTAACTAGTTCTTTCGTGGAGCTATTCGAGTGTCTTGCCACTCATGAGGGTCACTAGCTAACACTTATGAATACAATAATATCTTTATGAGATGTGATTTGAGTCTTTGGGGGTAGCTTTGAGTTAAATATCTGTCACCTGAGTTTAATGATAAAAATTATTACAGTGGTTCTTGTCGAGAAAATCTCATATGTAGTACGGACTACGGAGTATAAGCTTAATGTGGCTGTTTGCCTGTTCCTGGCTTGGCATGTTCTCAATATTAATATAATACTACTTCCTCCGTTCCATAATAAGTGAAACATAGGGATTGGGCACAAGATTTAATAAACATTACTTTCAAAAGCCAAAAAGTCATAAAATACCCTTTTCATTATCAAAAGGAGGGGAGTTTTTTATCACTTTTATTTTTTTTTCCATTTAAGGTATGTTTCACTTATTTTGAAACGTTCTAAAATAGTAAGTGTTTCACTTATTATGGAACGGAGGAAGTATATAATTACTTTAGGCTAGTGGTGGATGAGGATTTTTTTTCCAAATTGGCTGCTCTAGAGAGTATTCGCTAGATTAGCTAATAATAGAATTTCACCCTAGTATTTCACTTTCCAAATTGACAGACTTGGTTCCTGGCATTCGCAGTCTGGTTAAAGAGAACAGAGCATGTCAACAGTTAGCTCCAGTGATTCCAACCTTCCTCTCTGATCTTGCCTCTCTTGCTGCTTTTTCCTCTTTCCTTTGTATTTTGTTTCTCCCACACTCTGATCTGTAAAAATTTTATATAACCTCACAAATTCGATTAGGGTTTGTCACTGGGGAGGTGGTAGAGGAGGGAACTTAGTGCAACTCTTCGATATTGGAGCTTTAGTATTGCAACAGGAGTCCTGAAGTATCAAAATATCAATGTAGTTTGGCAGTTGACATTGGAACCATGAACAAAATTGAATTGTGGAGGGATAAAGGGAAGAAAGCCGAAGAGAGAGCATATTGTGCTTCTACGAGCTCTAAAGAAACAGCAAAAGAGCAAGTCATTTTACTTTGGAAATCATGCATGGTGTATGAAATGTAGTTGGCTGGGTAGAATAATGGGCATAGGAGAAAGAGGATTGATGCAGCTTTCTGCCTGGATAGAGCGCTCTAGAAAGATAAATAATGGAACTTGGACTACTGTCTACGGACGGGATGGACAGAAATTAAGAATACTTGTAAATTGTAATAACACTACACAGTCAACTTCTTTGTATGCTGTGGATATATTTGTTGTGTTAGTGTGCAAAGTGATCTAGTTTTCTTTTCTATTGTTTTTGTCGTCTGTTTCTTTTGGCTTGATTAACATATTTTCTTTTTCCTTTGAAGGATGGGAGTGAGGTATTCTTTAGGACCAAGCGTACCACACCTTTGAAGAAGCTTATGAGTGCTTACTGTGACCGGCAATCTGTGGACATGCAATCCATAGCTTTCTTGTTTGATGGTCGGCGACTTCAAGGAGATCAGACTCCTGAAGCGGTGAATGCTTTTTTGCAATATACTTGGTTCTTGTTTACTTTTCCTCAATGTTTCTTTGTGACCATTTCTCTTTGGAACTGCATATTATCATAGAGGCGTAAAGGGGTTACCTTCGCAACTTGTGATTGCACAAAAAAAATCTAAAATCTTAGGAAAAATCGGGATTGAGGTGAAAGTTACATGAAAAATGCACTTCCCTAAAAGTAAAGTTGGACAAGAGGAGTTTAAACTTGTAGTAGGGGGATTACATATTTGGATGCTTTATAACTTGGTTTTCTTGCATCTTGATATTTCAATCTAAAAGATCTGTTCTCGGTGTGATAGTACTGGGTCTAATAGGCAATTGGTAACTTTTATTTTTGTGGAAACCTTGTGTTAATTTTTTTCTCATTTGTTTTCTACTTTTGTTGCTGATTGTTTCAGCTGGAGATGGAAGATGGTGATGAGATTGACGCAATGTTGCACCAGACTGGTGGTTATTAACTGAGCTGCATTGCCAATGGTGGATCTATTATCATTAGTATAGTATTATTAGCTTGTCAGGGAAAATTGAGTCGCTGCCAACTTCTGTTTTGCTGTGAGTCTGTGACTGAGCATATAGACAACAGTGATCACTGCCTTGTTTCCAATTCTACAGAATATGCACTTTTGGTCGCTGTTACTTCAGACCCTGTTAGGTTGTTAGTAACTTTTTTTTATCCAGAATACTTGGTAGTCAAGTACGAATTCACTTTATGACTCGTAAAATGGATTCTGAATTACTGTATAATGGTTACATGACATTTTAAGAATGTCAAGCTTGACGTTTATGAGAGTCATTCAAGTATGGAGCACCTAAGAAGTTTGATGCACTCATTGTGTGTGCATTACCCCTTAGAAGGCATAGTACTATTTCAAATAGTAGATGTTTCATTTGACTTTGCATGGTTTCTATTGCACACATTTCACCGTTTATAGCTTCAGTTAAATATCAAAAATTATGAAAAATTAAAGGCTTAGATACACATTGGAATGAATTTAATACATACTCCATTTCTTTTTGAAAGGCACGTATATGATTTGAGGTCAAATTTTAATCGTCAATTATGAGATTGTACAAAATCAGTCACTCAACCCGCTTATTTAGAAATATTTAGAAGGCATGCTACTATTCCACTTGACTATATTTTTTCTTCTATAATGATGAGAATATTACTTCTATATTGGTCAATAAATAGTCCCCAAAATGAAATGATGCAACTAAAAAATATAGAGGTATTTAGAAACAAATGGAGTATTTGTTAGAAGATGGAGTCACAAACTCACAATTTGCATCAAAGTTTCGCTAATATTGTTGATTTTGGGAACTTATGATCTTTCGTTCAAGTGTGAAAGCAACTAACGTGTTTGGCTTAACACAGAATTGGATATCTGACAAGTGATCTTTAATTACCTTTGTGAGCCTTTTTTTTCCTGACGCCAAGATCCATCTTATCTCAATTGTTTAAGAACGCCACGATTTTGGGCATCAAATGTTTTTAAAGTTGATTATCCAATGAACAATTAGCCTTCACCACAAAAATCTACCAAGATGTAATTTTACAAAATCAATCACTCAACATAAATAACTGTAAGAGACACCGAACAACAGAGGAAGATTTCTCCAATAGACAGATGAGAAACTAGGCAGAGTATATACAAGTAATCTCCAGATAAAATATTTCATGGATTCTTCAAGGTTCAGTCAGTGTCACTATTAGAAAGAAAAAATGACTTTTCTTGACAGAAAATAAATCTAAGATTCTGAGTGTATACAGATGTTCTGAGAGTAGCAAAAACCCAATAAATTCAGGGTGATAACCAGATATGGCGAAAAATAAAGCTAGGCTAAACTGATAACCACGTTCATGAAATCACACATCATGGGCATTGCATGAATTGTCAGCCATGTTTTCCGAAAGTACCACGACAAACAACAACCCAGACGAGATATTGAGGAGCTTAAGCAGGTAACTGGAGCTTTCTGTTGTTTTTCCAGCTGCAATGGAGAAACTATATTGTCAAATAACATCAACAAAAAGAGCTACGAAAGGTACGTGCAACGAACGAGCTTTATTTACCTTTGGAAGTAATAATAAAAGAAGTCAGCATAAAGCAATGTCTGAATAATTCCAGCCAACCATGCTGCAAAATTAGGAAAATAACAACAATCAACGCATGGAAGAATGTTTAAGAAAAAGAAGGCAGCATGGAGAAAGGGAGAAAAGAGAGCCATAAGAACATTCATTTTTGAATTGCTCCTACACAAGATCACGTACATACATGCCAGAGTGGCACAATACACACAGTCAAGTTGAGATGAAACCTGAATTAAAAACAAAAGGATTCTAAAGGGCAGGCTATACAGATTCCTGCCCAACAAGGGAGATGACCCCAGATTCAGTCCTATACATACTGGACGCATATGGTAGCAAACAGAAAGCCAAGGATGACTTCCAAAAAGCATGTACTTTCCCATTCCTATTAAAAAATGTAAATTTATCCTCGCACCCCGATAACCCAAAAAAAAATTAAAAAACAAGGATGAAAATCTTCCCTTTACAGTAATGAAAAAATAGCAGGTATAACCCCTCTGCAAGCCGCCAATAACTTCCCATGCTGCGAAAACAATAGACTACATAACAAATTGGAGGTCAAATCAAAATAAAACAAAACACAGAATGTTGATAGATTGAAGGCGCAGATAGACCCGGTTATTGGGTGACAAGGATCGAGCTGGACCAGTGTGTTTCAATGGCGGTTACCTTTTCAATGAGCCAAAACGGGGCAGGCCATATGGGTTGCAGGCCGATAACAGGCAAACAAATAAAGGAGTAGAGAGAGAGAACAGTTAGCACGCATAGAACGAAACCATACGTGAAATTTTCTTACCATATCTTTGGCCAATAGACAAATTTGTTAATAAAAGTAGAACCTTGTGCGACAATTTGGTAAAAGAAATAAGTCCGGCAACAACCGGGAAATAGAAACTACTCAGATGACTTTTAAGCCAAAAATTGTCCCAAAAGCCGATCAAAGCCATCCGTCAGATGCACTGTACAATATTTTTATTTTTTCCTTATTTTCTTGTTTTCCTCCTATTTTTTCCCATGGAATTACCTTAATAAAATCTCTCACCAATCTTTTTATCTTCCTCCATTTCTCTGTCCAATACTGACATGCCTTCCTCTTTATTTTAACATCATTTTCTCTCAACTTTTTTAATACTAACACCTATGCAGTAGTACTCGATGAAGCCAAAATCGAATTAGGCTCTTTCAGAAAAAAATTCTTTTAAAATCCTAGCTTTAAGAAGAGCAGTAAAGGAGAAGAAAAGAAGGTGCTAATGGAGGAAGACAGAAAAAAAAGGGGCTAATAACTAATAAGGTGGCTGAGATATTTTATTAAGAAATCTAATGGGAGGAAACAAGGGTAGGAAATAAGAAAATAAAGATAATCAACAAGCTTTCGTACTTTCACACGTTGCTTTGATGATTGGATTTTCGGGCAGTTTTTGGCTTAAAAGTCGCTTAGGCAGTTTTTTCTTACCAAATTGTCGCCGGACTCATTCTTTTTACCAAATTGTCGCACAAGGTTTTTTTTTAAGCAAATTGGTCAACTGCCCTCATACCTTTTCACTTTTGAAAAATTAAAAGCCTGAAATTGTGGCCATATATTTGACCATGTCCAATAAAGGCTAAGACCCTCTCCATGAAAGCCCTTTTACCCATATGCCCATTGGACTACCCTATCCATAACCAGGTCTACAGAGACGCAATGCTGAGGGTTATTCATGAAATAGATCATTTCCTTACCTAGCACAGGGCAATAGCTGGAATGCTGGATACTCTTCACCACTACTCCATAGACCATATATTTTCCATTTTCTGTATATGATTCTGTCCCAAATACATCTCCCATGTCCTTATTTGGACTCGGTACACTTATTAAAATATCATTTTCCTTTCACACATTGTTCTATTCTTTCTCTCATTATTTCTGGTGACATCATAAAGTAATCAACTCTTCCAATTTTAATTTCAAGTTTAATGTGACCCAAAACCCACCTAAACCATATTCCTAAAGCTACGCGCCCAAAAGAAATGAGAAATGCATTGATAGACGAAGGGAGTATAAGGAAATTTAACAAAGCCTTACAACATAATAGAGAGAAGTATACCTATTTCCAGTTACACAAAAATGAAAGACCCTAACAGATGTGCAAAACAAAGGTCAAACACCCACATCAGAGGAGCGGGTTGTATGGGATATGTGGCTAGAGAAGCAGATTCAAAAGGTTGAATGCATAAGAAGGATTAGAAAATTAAATTTAAGTTTGTCTCGCAACATGTTCAATATTATTATAGTATGTTCAATATTATTATAGTATGTCCAATCCAAGTCAAAGTAAAGCTCACAAATCAAAAGCATTAATTAAGCATAAAAATACAGGGAAAAAAAAAGACAATTGATTGTTCCATGCTATTGTTTATAAAGCCAGGGGAAAGTAGAAATGTGTAAGGTCTGACAGATACAGCTAACAAAGTATGTGCTACAAAAAAAAATCATGCTGAAGTACACTCTTATAAGTAAATCGAACACGACTATATTCAGTAAAAGCATAAATCAACCAATGCAATGGGGGGGAGTAGAGAAAGAAAGCAAGCACAAAAGGAAAAGCATACGTATCCAGTGGACATAGTGAGGCTCAGTGAAGTAGCGATAAATCCAGTTGAGGATGTACAACGAACGGTATGCCCTGCAAGAGAGATGGCCATTGGTTAAAACCAAATCAAATGGAAAGAGTTTTAAAAGAAGAGGAGACAAAGACAGTGAAAAGACGACAAAGAAGTTGAGTAAAAAGTCATTGAGGTTTGTGCAAATTGTAGACATTTCTTAAGATATAAGCTTTTCATATGCAGCACAGTACAACCAATCAAGCAGACAAAATAGTAAGTCTGTGATTGAGACAATTAGCTTTTGGCACAACAAATGTCGTTAGCAAAGTCCGAAATGAGACCCTTCCAATAAATCACCTTTCAGTAGATTTTCATTTATATATAATTTTAATTTCCATTTTCTAAAAGAGGAGCTCCAAGTTCAGTCTGCATACATATCTTCAACAATTCTTTTCAAAAGAAAAAAAAACTGTTGCTCAGTTAATAATAACTGATTTACAAACTTAAACCAGCCAGTTGCAAACCCATATCTTGTTTAACTTTTGTCATAATTTATGAAGAGCATTAGCCTTAATATAATAGCCATTGCTCCTTGTCACTTGCTCATATGGAGTTACCATTAGTCATTACTAATAAACTCAACCACAAAAAAAAAGCCACAACTCGGGTTGAAAGACACGCTAATCACAAGCGGGATTCATACCAAATAAAGGTACCAAAGAGAAGAAGAGATCCCTGAAGAAATAATCAGACATAGGTAAAGGGTAACACCCCCCCCCAAACAGTCATTAAAAGGATTTGTCAAGTCATGTAAGGTTAAAGTCGCCACCAATTCGCTAATAAGCCAGCTTCCAGCATGACAACTAGCTACATTTAATGCCACCAATTAACTAATGTCGGCAGCAACAAACGTTACCATTAAATACAAATTCCACTTTTTCACTTTTCTCAAGTCTCTGTCATAGTCATAAGAAGTCCAAATGTCCCCCACAAACTAATTTACCCAAATATACATTTCTTCACACTATAATTTCATGTTACCTAGAGAGGAAAAGGTGGAAACGCATACAAGCCTATCAACCTATGAACAGCTTGGTTCTTGTATGGGAGAGGAAAAGACATCAAGGAAGCAAGTGACATATGCAATGGGTTCAAATGGAGACTAGACCCACCCTTAACCAATTGCTTCCTTCACCACCACTCCCCTTCAACACCCACCCTTAACCTGTTTCCTTCACCACAACTCCCCCCCAAGTCACAACCACTCTTGCGTCCACCTCCTTCACCTCTTTCCTCCTCTCTAAAGCAAATTCAAATTATTTCATATCTATTCAGTGTCTTATCTTATGTCCTTAGTTTAAAAAAGCAAGCCTTATTTAATGGCTACATTGACTACCTCCAAAAACAATGACAACTATCTAGAATTAATCCTTCCCCCCTCCCCTCTCCTCCACCAACCCCCTCCTCCCCTAGATTCCAAAATTTTGATTTTCCGTTAAAGCACCCCATATAAACACCTCCTCAAGAAGGGGGATCATTTGGGTACACAGAAAGCACTCAATCACCTTTTCCCAATCAGAATGACCCCAATCAAACGCATACATAGACTCAGTCAGCACAAGGATCTAGTTCAGTCAATGATAACTTTTCCCTGCAGTAATTATCTACAGATATCTGATGCTCGCACAAATGAGGGTGCAAACCCACAAGTTTCCTTTGAAGACATTAAAAAACACAAGCAAATCAGAGTCAACATCTATCAAAAACTACGAAAACTCATTTGCTCAAGTATCAAGCATCACCACCGCTGCCCCCACACCTCACCCAATTCATTAACTTTTGAGGAAAACGGTAGGAAGCTAAAGCAAAAGGGTAACCTAGCATCACTAGCATGAACAGATGCATACCCTAGAAGAAATATATATTGTCCGGTCAGGTTGTCAATGTTTCTAGTTCTCTGCAACAGCACCAACTGGGGAAGGATGGCAACTGCTTCCAAGTACAAGGAAAATGTCCACATGACCTGAAATTATGTAACAGAACAGATGAGAAAAAAGAAAGAAACAGCTTTTACCTTTCTCATGCATACCACCAGATAGCTATAAAGCAAAAGCAATGGCCAATGGCTATAAGAACATCACCTCTTTAAAAGTAAATTTCTCATTGAGAAGGCAAGCCAAGGCTAAGCATGGCAGTATAAGGAACCAGTGTCGAAAGGTATCTTGGTCCTTGTCATATGACCTTCTGACAATCTTGTGACTTCTCATGTACCAGACAATTGAAAAGGAGCTGGTGAGAAATATTAGCTTCATGACAGTGTTATACACTGATATGAAGTCCGTAAAAATATCCAGGTAGCGAGTAGCAAAGACAATAGCATAGAGTTCTTGAGTCTTCAAAGAAACACCTAGACATAGCGAAGAAGTATAATTCTCAAATTGCAATGTCAACTAGATTTAAAACAGTCACATCAAAATTTGCAGAGAGAATAATGCAAGGGAGGTATACACCTAACAACACTATAATTCCTTCAATATAATTAAGACACAAGGATACATAGGAAAGGGAATCTCATGCACCTCATGTGAGAATACAGAGGTATATGGGCATATACACTGAGCTATTTAAGCAGCAGCTGTAGAATCAGTTGCATCAAGGTTGTCAGGGGACTGAGGGCCACCACAGGCACCAAAATGATAATAGTTCAAGTAGATGAATAAAATACCAAAGAAACAGATGGCGATGATCTCAATGGAATATCTAACAGCAGAAAGATCTTTCCCCTCAGAGGTGCATGATGAGCATTAGATATAGGAAAAACTATTACACTGTACATACAACAGCAGGAATAGCATGAACATCACCAAATTCCCACAAAATCCCACTTGAGTTAGATAACATATATTAGTTGATTGGCTAGCACATGACCAAACATATATTCCTCAATAAAAAAGATTTTTCGCTCAAAAATAAATTTAGACCTAGAGAAAGTGCAGAAAGCCTGATATTTACCTCAATCTACCAGTTTTCAGAAATGTTAAGAGCTGAAAGTGGAACCAGATATTAGGTAACTATGTTTGTTGACTTCATAAGTCATATTCAACAGACTGCTTAACTAGAAACCAACATGGTATGACCATAAATCACCATAGTCCCCCGCCTTCAAAAGAAAGGCGATAACTGAACCCATATTAAGTAACGTGAAGGAACTACAGATTTACAACTAAGCAGCCTTCACAACCAGTCCCTTTTCGGCTTCCTACCTATAACTACTAGGCATCAAGCAGAAGTACCAGGCCCGGCTAAGGCCCTGTGCAGGGTGAGCAACTGCACAGGGCCCCCAAAAAATAAGGGCCCAATTTGTTTTGTCTTCCCAAAGTTAAAAAAAAAAAAAAAAATTTACTGCTTTCTTTCACGCGTCCAACAAAACCCCTCCCCTTCCAATTTCTAAAACGGCTAAACGCCATTGATAAGACTTGACTCCTCGTTTCCTTCGTCAGCGTTCCTATCTTCCTATTCTCCAGACACCAGATTGGCAGACTCCAAAAAAATTTGATTCTTCAGAGAAAAAACACTAGGCTTCGAACATCGACCGCCAAAATTCCGTTTCTCGTTGCCTCTCTTCTGCTACTCAAGCTGTCTCTATTCGCACTCGTGAACTCGACCGTGAATATGAGGTTTCTAAAAAATGGCGGACTTCCTCTCTTGACTTCTCCCACTATTTTCTAGGGTTCGTGCTTTTCTACGCCTTTCTCTTTCTGTCTTGTGTGTTTTGTTGTTGCTTTTGTAAATTGTTTATATTTCAGGTGTTTTGTTGTTGTTTTTGTAAATTGATTGAATTTGAGATGTCTTGTTGCTACTTATGCATTTTGATTGAAAATGAAGTATTTTCTGGTTGTTTTTGCACATTGATTGAATTTTAGGTACTTTGTTGTTGTTTTTGCAAATTAAGAATTTTAGCTATTTAATTGTTTTTGCAAATTGATTGATTTTGAGGTGTTTCTTTTTTTCAAATTGGTTGAGTTGATGTGTTCTCCATTACGGCTATAATCCCCAATTTCTCATGAAAATCAGAATTCTAATGTGGAGAATAATAATGTTGACTGCAATGTGAATTTGAATGATAACTTGAATGAGATACTTATAATGTTGATTGTGATGATGTGAACTTGAATGATAATGGTGGTAACTTTAGATAGTTATATGAAGAGGCTTTTTTACCCTTTGAGACTTCATAATTTAATTTAGCACAGGGCCCCTAAATTATATGAGACGGCCCTGAGAAGTACCTAAGGCTCACGACTAAGGCCTCACTAAAAGTTTACAGAGCATGAAAATAAAATCATGTAACACCCAAAATCGCCAAGACAAGAAGACACTTCCACTGGATTTTGATTCAGTCAGTACCAAGGTGAGGCTTGTTTTACCATGTCAAGTAACAACCATCAATAGCGTAGTTTTTAATAAGCAAAAATTTCTTGTAAAATCACAATCACCCAGCAACAATTACAGAGCTCTTGCAAGTTGCAAGGTCCATTACCAGTCAATAAATATCAGCAATCCTTGGCCTTTTTCAACGGCTAAAATTCAACATTACCACTCCCATATCAAGGTAATCCCCACAATAATATTTCCCCAATAAGTTACACGTACACATACAGCTTAACAAATCTTCACTCATTTCAACTACCCATAACATAAAAGCTACTGAAATCCATTTTTAACCCAAAAAAAATTCATGAACAAATATAACAAAAGTGCAAAGCATATACAAGTACCCAGAAAATAACAAAATTTACAGAAATTACTAGTTATTGAGCTACATTAAAATGAGGGTAATATAAACAAAAGAAAATAGGGATTATAGAAAAAGTACCAGCACATGATTTGATGGTATGGATCTTGAGAAGTAAGACAAGAACACTAGCCAAATGGGTCATATCACCAGCTAATCTGAATATATTCATCTTGTATATATTCGATAAACAAGATAAAACCCTTCAAAATATCTATAATATAAAGATCGACCCAGAAATGTAAGTGTTTTTTAATGGTTTTTTAAGCTTAGATCTAAAGGGATATATGAAGGATTGGAAATTAATTTTAGGGTTTTCCTCTTCCTTGTGCTATACTATGTGAAATTATTTCAATTCCATTGATTGGTTTTTTAGCTTATGAGCAAATGAGAGAATGCGAGGGATGGAGGAGAGAGAAAAGGAGAAATTTGTTTGTTCAGACTGTATACACACTATAACAACATTTTTGCGTGTCTGATAAACTGAGACTCGGACTGTTTTAACATTATAAAATGAGATTAATTAACACTCCATGTATTTAGATTATTAAAAAAATCATACAGAAATTATAGTACTATATGTTGTGAGAAATATATAGAGAGAGAAGCTATATATCAGAAGAGTGTATTGTATTCGTATTGTGCAAACTGACTTCTTACATCGACGATTTTTATAAGCAAAAATTTCTACTATGTACCATTACAACTTCAACAATTGCAGCGGCGGAAGAAAACTTTTCCTAACATGCATTAAATGCATGTCAGGACATTCACCATGCTTGACAGTGGAATTTGTCATTCCACTGTTCTCTCAACACTCCCCCTTGAATGTCCACTGATAACTCATAATAGACGTTGTCTCATTAAGAACTTTGTTAGGAAAAACCCTGTGGGAAAAATCCATAACTAGGGAAAAGAGTACAACTATTATGTATCCTTATATGCTTAAAATTAGCTGCCTCATTAAAAACCTTGTCAGGAAAATTCCGGTGGGATAAAAACCTAATCGAAGGGAAAAAGAGTGCAGCGCATATAATACTCCCCCTGAATCTAGCATATATCACGAAGATGACGCATTCCATTTTTTCGGACTAATTCTTCAAATTTCTTCGCCGGAAGGGATTTGGTGAATAAATCTGCAAGATTCTCACATGATTGGATTTGTTGGATGTGTATCGTCCCTTCCTTTTGGAGGCCATGAGTGAAGAAGAGCTTTGGTGATAAATGTTTAGTTATGTCTCCTTTGATGTACCCTTCGCTTACTTGGGTGATACATGCAGTATTGTCTTCGTAGATGATAGTTGGATTTGTTGTTATTGTTTCCATTCCACATTCTTCTTGGATATTCTTGATCATTTATCTTAGCCATACACATTCCCTTCCACCTTCATAAAGAGCAATTAATTCTGCATGATTTGATGATGTGGCCGTCAAAGTCTGCTTCGTGGATTTCCAAGATATTGCAGTACCTCCATAAGTGAATAGATACCCAGATTGAGACTTAACCTTTTGTGGATCTGATAGGTACCCAGCATCTGCATATCCAATGAGTGACGCATTTGGTTTCAACTGGTAGAATAATCCAAGATCTTGTGTTCCTCGAAGATAGCGTAACAAGTGTCTAACTCCATTCCAATGTCTCTTCGTTGGTGCATTGATGTATCTAGCTAACAGATTTACTGAAAAAGCTATGTCAGGTCGAGTATTGTTAGCCAAGTACATTAAGGCACCAATCGCACTTAAATATGGTACTTCAGGACCAAGAATTTCTTCATTTTCTTCTCGTGGTCTAAATGGATCATCTTTCACATTCAGAGAACGCACTATCATTGGAGAACTTATTGGGTGGGTTTTGTCCATGAAAAAACGTCTCAGAATTTTTCTGTATAGTTTGATTGATGGACAAAAATCCCATTTCTCAAATGTTCTATTTGCAAGCCAAGGCAAAATTTTGTCCTCCTGAGATCTTTCATCTCAAATTCTTTCATCAAGTACTTTGCAGTCACTTCAAGTTCTCTGGGAGTTCCAATAATATTCAAATCATCGACATAGACAGCAATGATGGCGAATCCTGATTTGGATCGCTTTATGAAAACACAAGGACTTATTTGATTATTTTTGAATCCTTCTTTCAATAGGTATTCACTAACACTAGTGGAAAAAAAGGCAAGGGCTGCGATACAAGGGCTGCGGTTATCTTAAAACCGCAGCCCTTCATACTAAAGGGCTGCGGTTAGCCCAAAACCGCAGCCCTTCACACTAAAGGGCTGCGGTTTTTGGGCTAACCGCAGCCCCCTTGGGCCTAATTAATCCTCACGTTTATTCTCCCAGGCCCCTGCAGCCCCATTTACTCACCCCTCTCCTCATTCTCTCTCTATCGCGTGGTCACGCAAACCCTACCCCTCTTCTTCTCCCCCACCCCGTTTCTTTCTCTTCGCCTGGCGCGCTACCTCCCCTTCAGTTCGCCGGTGCTCCACCTCCCCTCGGCGCTCGCCGTGCTGCTCTCTCACTCTTTCTCCTTCGTTCGGTCTTTGTTTTCTCTCTCTTTCCTCATTGCTCGTTGAACAAGATGAACTCGCGCACAAACAAGGTTTCTCTCTTTTTTTTTGTTTTGATTAAGATTATTGTGTAGATATGTAAAGTATGAATGATATCTCTGCAAAATCTACGAAGAAAAATACCTAATTTCGAAGTGTAAAAATGGCGAAACCTCGAGTTTCAATGGAGGTCGGAAACGATGGAGTTGCTCTTATCACTCTTTCAAATCCTCCTGTTAATTCCTTGGCGATTCCGAGTTTGTTTCTCATTTTTCGTAATCGAATTTCGTTTAATTTTCAATTTCAAATGCGAATTACACTTTTTTTCTTTTCGTTTTTTTTTTTTTTGGTATTAATTGATGGATTGAAAGAGTTATATGATGAAGCTTTGAATATAAATGATGTTAAAGCTATCATTATCACTCGGTAAGTTGGAAATCATTTGATATTGTGAATTGTAAATTTTCAATTTGTAAAATTGTTATGTAGTAACTGATTTGATTTTGCGATTTAAGTGAATTACCAAGTAGCTGCTCAGAATTATGTAGTATGAGTATATTGATTTACCTCAAAATGAGGATGAAGGAAGCTTTTTGACTCTCCTAGGGTTTGAGATTTTAGATTTGACAGGGGCCTTTTATGTAATGGTGTTATCTTGTCAATCTTTTCATATTTTGTGGTGTGTTGATTATACATACCCCATCCCTTACTTTATTGTTGATGGCTAAGCTTTGTGTTAAAGCAATTTCATTATTTCTCCCGTCTTAGATGGCTATAAGCGCTATGAAAATCTTGTTTTTCTCACTTGTTTTAGGCAAATCGATTTGATTTTGGTAGCATTGTGGTGATTGTAAGCGCTTGTTAAGAATTCTTCTTTTCTTGGATTGTGGTTTAGTGAATGTGCATGGTTTATTTAATGATTCCTTGTTAATGACATGTTCTTATACTTCTTTGTCAATTTTGGTGCTTGCGAGATGGTTGAGCCTATCTTTGAAGGCAACGATGCATCCTTTGTGTTGTGCTTAGATGAATCTCTCGAAATTAATGATTGTATCTTGTCAACTTACATGCAAAGTGCACTAATAACTCATATTCTCTCGCTTAAGTAGGATCTTTTTGGTTGATGAATTAATGACACCCACACAAATTCCTTGACTTTCTTACAAACGAAATATCTACTCGCTTGCCCGTTCTTTTTTCGTGGGGTTCTCTCGTAATGATTCTTGCTCGCTTGCTCGCCTTAGAGTTTTGGTTCAACGGGTAAAACTCGACTATCTTCTTTGAATTTTTAGTGTGTTTAATATTTCGGCTAAAGCTTGTCTATATCTATTATTGAATCCAATGGTTTGGTATCTTGAATTACGGCTATAACATTATTTACACAATCTCTTAGACACCGAATGTTGTGCCACTTTTACTTGTAAATAAGTTGGCTTCCAACCTTTTGCTTCCCGATACTGGCATCACATCTCGGTTGCATTTCTCGATCTTTGTTTCATTGATAAACGGAACACAAACCGGTTTTTGTGGACCATTGCGAGAGAACTCACCGATCTCGCACACCTCTTGCCAACCCTCCCCCCCGCACACCCCCGCCTGGTCCCCACCCCGCACACCCGGGAATATACCGGTAAATGAACATTGCATAAAGCATGGACACGTAAACATATGAGTATTTAGTAAGGGGTCTAAGGAATAGGATCAGTGAGCATCTATAAGATATCAAAAACATACTTTTTAATCCTGGGACTGATATTATAGAATAAAATTTAGGTTAATTAGATATTAATCCTTGTCTAGACTATATTAGCTTATTCGATTCTCAATACGAGTTTATACATTGATTTATATTGTTGATATGTTGATAATGGATATATCTTTCTTACGTGGAAAGTTCATTTGTTAATAGCATGATACATGGTTATAATGCTTTTCAGGTGCGTTGCGATGCGAGTATACCATGGCTAATATTATTATTGGAGATGGTGTGAAGAAACCAAAGGGAGACATGTTAGAATTCTTTTTCCGATTATGTTTTAGAAATTAGAACCCTTTTATCCGAAGTTGATTGTTCGAGGATGAACCTTATTTATCCCCCTTTTCCCCTTAGTTGAAGATGATTGTTCGAGGAATTAGTATGGGCATTGTAGCCCCTTTGGGATCATGGTGCTGGTTTTATTGAATTGTTTTGACCTTGATTTTTGCTTCATGCATAAAGTTGGTGAATATTAGTTAGTTATTGATTTTTGTGGGATTTCTTGGCCTAATATGCATCAAAGTGGTTATTTTAGGACTTTAATTGCTTGATCCATGGATAATGAAGTGGTTATAGCTTGATATTTGTGTGATTTATTGGCCTAATAAGCAATTAAGTGAATGTTTTCATGGGTTTTTTGTCCATTGATTCATGCAAAAACATGGTGGTATAATGTAATTGTATGCATTTAGTGTCATCAAATATAATTTGACAAACTATTATAATCATCTAAGTTTGTTGATTCATTTTTAACTACATTTGGGATAAGAAGAGAACATTTTAGGCTATTTTCGACCATTATGAACCTTTTAACACATTTAGGATCATATAATGTAATTTGGCCATATATTTGGCAATAATAATTAGTTTACAAACAATTAGGCTTATATAACATCATTTATTTGTTTCTAAGTACATTTTGAGTAATTAAAGGCCGTTTTAGGACATTTTTGATTATATAGGAAAAATTTTACGCATTTAGGGTCATGTAATATAATTTGATTATACATTTGATAATAATAGTTAGTTTACAAACTATAAGAGTCATTTAACTTTATTTTTTATTATTTATTATTTATGATTAGGTTTACTTGCTTTGGATGTATGTTAGGATCATATAATGTATGTATGGTAGTTGAACTTAGATGTAATCATTTTATACCAAAAAATCAATATAAGAATCACTAAAAGAAAATCTTGACTAGTAATAATTTGGTGGTTGTTCTTTGTCAATGGTGAGAATCATGTTATAGCCTTAAAGGTCCTAATAGCTACTTTGGTGGTGGAGAAAGAGGATAATCTAAGGATGCTAGTTCCTCTTGCTCCATATCCTACACCTCCAAGTACCTTTCACTCCACCACCCCGCCGAACCCCCACCCCACCCCGGCGCCCCCTGCTACCCCCCGCTCGCCCCCCGCTACACCCCTAGCATAGCCCAAGACCCCCCGCTTCCCTCCCCCCGCCCCCACCCCCCGCCAAGCTCCCTGCCAAGACCCCCCCGCCCCCAAAGATCCCCCCGCTAGCCCCCCCGCTAGCCCCCCCACCCCAACCAGGCGCCCCCTGCTACCCCCATACGCCCCCGCTACACCCCTAGCACGACCCAAGACCCCCGCTTCCCCTCCCCCGCCCCCCACCACCGCCAAGCACCCCCCCCGCCGCCCCCGACCTATGACCCCCGCTAGCCATTTGTTTAGCCATTTGTAAGTCGCCATGTACTTACAACATCAACAAATTGAAAGTTGTTCTTGTGGAGTGGGTCCGTCCATTTCCGCTTTGTAGTACTTGCATAGATATAGTTTCAACTCCAAATTATAGCGGTTTTGGTTTTATTTGCCAGGTTCTATCATCTCTAGAAAAGTTGCTTTTGAGGGATTCGAATGCTGATCTTGGTGGAGTTGTTGTAATGTCTTCATGGCTGTTCTTTGGTTGGTTATTTTTTGATGGTTGTGATCCTGCTCATATATTGCAATTCGAACATTCGAGGGCAGCCTCGAACTAATGTAATTTAGTTATTATTTTCTCTATATTCGTGTAAAAAACATAATTTGTAATTAAAAATGATACATATATATATATAACTGTTTGGGAACATTTAGGACAAAAAAATTCAAAAAAAAAAAAAAAAAATTTATTTTTTTTTGGGTCACAAGGGCTGCGGTTTTTCCAAAAACCGCAGCCCTTAACGCGCTAAGGGCTGCGGTTAAAAACCGCAGCCCTTCCTAAATGTCAAGGGCTGCTAGTCTAATGGCTGCGGTCAAAAAACGCAGCCCTTGGGCCCTTTTTGACCGCAGCCCTTGGGCTTTTTTCCTCTAGTGTAAGACGATTATATCACATTCTTCCAGATTGTTTTAACCCATAGAGTGACTTTTTCAATTTTATTGAAAACATCTCTTTGGGCATGTGATTTTCTGGTAGTTTTAGTCCATCAGGGACTTTCATATAAATATTTGTGTCAAGTGACCCATATAAGTATGCAGTCACTACATCCATTAACCTCATTTGCAATCCTTTCGAAACTGATAAGCTTAATAGAAATCTTAGTGTAGTTGCATCACCTACTGGAGAACATGTCTCATCATAATCAATCCCTGGCATTTGCGAGAAGCCTTGGGCTACTAGCCTTGCCTTATATCTAGTAACTTTATTTTTCTCATTTCGTTTTCTCACGAATACCCATTTGTACCCAACTGGTTTTACACCTTTTGGTATTTGGGTTATTTGTCTGAATACCTCACGTTTTTCAAGTGATTTCAATTCTGCTTGAATTGCTTCTTTCCATTTTGGCCAATCTTTCCTGCGGCGACATTCATCTACTGTATTTGGTTCTATATCATTTTCATTGTATGTCATTTCAACCCCTATGGAGTAAGCAAATATTTCATTCAGGACAACATCTTTTCGATTCCATTGTTTCTTTGTAGAAACATAATTAATTAAAGTTTCATTGTTGTCTATGCTTTCATGTTCCTTTTCTTCTGGAACATGCTTATCTTCATTTTTGTTTTCATCATGAATTTCATCATGCTCCTTTGAAGGATTTATATTAATTTCGTTCGTTGTTTCACCTTGCTTTTTCATTTTTCTCGGTTTTAATTCTTTAGAACCGGGTGGTCTACCACGTTTTCGACGTGCTATTGACTCATCTTCAATGGTCTTATTGTCACTAGGAATTTCAATTCGTGCCGGGGTATTCTCAGCAGTTACATGTGACTTTGTCACTTTCTTAGTATCTGTGATTGCATCTGGCAATTGGTTTGCAATACTTTGCAAATGAACAATTTTCTTGACTTCTTGTTCACATGAATTTGTTCTCGGGTCTAGAAACGACATTTGCGATGCGTTCCATGTAATTTCTGTTTTTATATTTTGTGGGTCCACTTTCTCTCCCCCTAAGGATGGGAATACTGACTCATTAAAATGACAGTCAGCAAATCGAGCCGTAAAAAAATCGCCAGTTGTTGGCTCTAAATATTTGATAATTGATGGAGATTCAAATTCAACATATATTCCCTTCCTTCTTTGTGGACCCATTTTAGTACGTTGGGGAGGAGCAATAGGTACATGTACAGCGCACCCAAAAAATTTCAAATGTGAGACATTCGGTTCTCGACCTGATACTAATTGTAACGGTGAGAATTTGTGATAGGTTGTCGACTTGTCGGCCTTAATCTTATCAATGCTGCTGCATGTAATATAGCATGACCCCAAGCAGAAGAGGGCAGTTTTGATCTCATTATTAATGGTCTTGCAATTAATTGTAATCCTTGATTAATGATTCAGCAAGACCATTTTGTGTATGTACATGAGGCACAGGGTGCTTTACAACAATCCCAATAGACATGCAATAGTCATTAAAAGTTTGGGATGTAAATTCCCCAGCATTGTCTAATCTTATTCTCATTATTGTATGGTCTAGAAATTGAGTTCTTAATCGAATTATTTGAGCCAGAAGTTTTGCAAATGCAACATTTCTACTTGACAAAAGGCTCACATGTGACCATCGAGTAGAGCATCAAATAATACCATGAAATAGCGGAATGGTCCACATGCGGGGTGAATAGGCCCACAAATATCTCCTTGTATTCTTTCTAAAAACATTGGAGATTCAGTGGCAATCTTATTTATAGATGGTCTGATTATCAATTTGCCAAGTGAGCATGCAGAGCATGATAATTCATTTGACCGAGGAATTTTGACATTCTTTATAGAGTGTCCAATTGAATTTTCAATGATTCTATGCATCATTCCTGTGCCAGGATGGCCAAATCGGTCATGCCATAGAGTAAATGATTCTCTGTTATCTAACTTCTGGTTAGATATCATATTAATTTCAATCGGACGTATATCTATGCGATATAGTCCCGAGGAAATTACTGGCAATTTTTCATAGATGTATTTCTTGCCGCATTTTTCTGCCGTGAGGCATATGAATTCCTCTTTGTTCACTGTCATCGTTTCCAAATGGTAACCATTCTGACGTACATCTTTGAAACTTATGAGGTTTCTTCGAGATTTACTCGAATATAATGCGTTATTGATTATCAATTTTGTCCCATTTGGAAATATAATACAGGCTTTCCCAGAGCCTTCAATTAACTTGGATGTCCCAGATATTGTGCTAACATTTGCTTGGAATATTGTAAGTTTTGAAAAATACTCTTTATTTTTCAATATGGTGTGTGTTGTCCCACTGTCGAGGAGACATTGTTCTTTGGATCCAACTTCTGATAAATCCATATCTTTATAAATAATAAATATGATGATCATTATAAGAAAATGCATATTTTATTAATAATCGAGGGAATACATGAAAATGAATATTGAAGCAATTAAAATAAACTAAGCATATTAATGCATTGCAAAGTTGTTTTCGGCTTCAGCATTATCCATAAAAAAACTGAAACATCAAGGCTAGGCATGGATGTATTAGCTTCATCAACAAAGTTTGCTTCAGCATTTTTCCCTTTGTTCTTTATTGAAGCTTGATATAGGTCTACCAAATGTTTGGCGGTACGACATGTGCGACCCCAGTGCCCAGTCATGCAACATCTGTGGCAAGTGTCATTTCTTTTATAGGACGTTTGCCTCTGATTTCCAGATGATTGTCCCCAATTTTTATCAGAATTTTTAAAATTATTATTTCTTGGGGAAAATCGGCCTTTGCCACGTCCACGCCATCGGCCACGGTAATTACCATGTCCTCTCCCACGACCGTTGTAATTACCGCGTCCACCTCTATGTATAGCATTTGCTTCTGGTGGATCAGAGCTTTCTATTGCATTTATTTCATGTGTGGCTGAAGACCCCATAGGTCTAAGATTATGATTTTTCAGCAGAAGATCATTATTTTGTTCAGCCACAAGTAGTACTGATATTAGCTCAGAGTACTTTTTGAAAGCTCTGAACCTGTATTGTTCTGCCAATATTATATTAGAAGCGTGGATAGCGTTTTTTCTATCATCTGCTCTTATGTGATGGGATGATCACAATATTTCAACAATGATACAATTCTAAACAATGTTGAATTGTAATCACTGACTGCTTTAAAATCTTGGAACCTCAAATTGAGCCAGTCAAAATGTGCCTTTGCGAGGAGCACATTTTTGTGATGCCCATATCTTTCATTCAGGCTATCCCATAGTTCTTTTAGGTCCTCCACAAGGAGATATTCAGTTTTTAAACTTTCATGTAAATGATGCCTGAGAAGGACTAAGGCTTTTGCCTTTTCTTGTTCAGTCGCTTTTTTAACTGATGCGGCTGATGTAGTTGCATCACCTTGTTGGGTTATCACACCCTTAATTGTATGTTCCAGTCCTTGGGCTTTTAAATTCATTTGGGTGTCCACCGTCCATTCTAAAAACTTTTGCCCAGATAGATCTAGTATGTCAAATTGTCTTTTCACTAGATCTCCCATTTTTTACTACAAACATGTAAATATTTGAAATTAGTAAATGATAATAAATCATATATATTATCTCCCCTGATTTATATCATTATAATTATATATAAACAGTACAAACAAAAGAAAAAAAATACTAAAATAGCGTATAATATTAATGAAGCAAAAAAATATGCCAAAAATAGGAAAAAAAAACAACGAGTGAAAGAAAAAAAAATTCCTAAAATGCACTTAAAGATACAAAAGAAAATGATATTCATGTGCATTTTTTTCATCATTCTTCCGGGGAGATAAATTTTTTTTTGTCTCCTATTTGTGTATTAGGAGATATATCATTATTGCCATAAGAAGGAAAAAGAAACCGGCTATAAGGAATAAGTATAGCCTTATTATCCTAAAATCCTCCTCAAAAGAAGAAGATGAAGGTGGAGGACGATTGTCGTCGGCGTGGAACATGGTGGCCGGAAGGTTGAGGAAGAAGAGAAAAAAAAATTGTGAGTTTTGAGAAAAAAAAGTTGGAAGAAGATAAGGGATGTGTGGTGAAAATGGGGTGGGTAATCCGCTTTTATAGAGGGTTATCCCTAACTGTGCAGTTCATCTACAGTTAAAATATATACAATGCAATAAAATTTTAAGATTTCTTTATTGGCAAATATATATTTGAGCAAATTATATGTACTAAATTGGTCTACTATGATGCATGTTGGTAAAATGGTGATATAATATATGTAACTACAAATGCAAAAAAAATAGAAGATTAGAGACAATAATATATATAATAGTGTTATGAATGCTTGTTTCCTGCATACATGTAACATTTTTGCACATATAAGAGATAATAATTTTATCACTTCACTAGGCCGTCCATATAGGCGGCAAGTTAAAAAAAAATTAACCCGTCCATATAGGCGGTTCAAGAGCAAAATAAATAACATAAAATAAATATCCTTGCCCTCCATGAAGGTGGCTTTATTATCAAATTACTTATTTTCTGAGTTAGTGGCATTGATGACGTTTACTACTAGTCCCTTCCTGTTCATCCCTATTTCTTTTATTACTTGGTGGAGGTTGATTTTCAGTTGGTTGTATAGGAGGGTTATTATTGGTGTTGGGAACAGGGGTTTCTGGGTTTTTTCTTGTATGGGTATTTGTACCGTCGTTAAGGTTACTGGGTCGGGGCTGTCTTACAGTTCCCCTCGATGGGTTGGTAGTGAATGGCACATTGTTTCGCTCTATCCAAAAATAAACACCCGAGACAGAGACATTGTGTAAAACAATGTTAATCCCGTTACTTTGTTGATCCATGTTCGGATAGTAAAGGGTTGGGTTTGGAGAAAAAAAATTTAGAACTTGAAACAGAATGGATGTAAAGATTTTAAAGATACCTTTAATTTTTTTCGGTGGCAAACTCGTGTTGATAACGTGTTGTGAGAAATATATAGAGAGAGAAGCTATATATCAGAAGAGTGTATTGTATTCGTATTGTGCAAACCGACTTCTTACATCGACGGTATTTATAAGCAAAAATTTCTACTGTGTACAACTACAAATTCACTAGTGGAAAAAAACGCAAGGGTTGCGGTGCAAGGGCTGCGGTTAGCCCAAAACCGCAGCCCTTTAGTGATAAAAGGGCTGCGGTTAATTCAAAAACTGCAGCCCTTAAATTAAGGGTTGCGGTTTTTGGGCTAACCACAGCCCTTAAACAGCCCAAAAATGAAATAACCCGCTAAATCGAGTTACTCCCTTCGCTGAACCCATTTCTCTCTCTCCTAATTCCTAACCCATCTCTCCTCCTCTCACCGCATATTCTCTCCCCTCTCACCGCATAATCTCTCCCCTCTCATCCTTCTTCGCCGGCAGTTTAGGGTTCTCTGGCGAGGGTTCGCAAGGGTTTAGGGCTCGCCGGCGAGGGGTCACAAGGGTTTAGGGTTCGTCGACGAGGGGTCGCAAGGGTTTAGGGTTCGCCGGCGAGGGCTCGCAAGGGTTTAGGGTTCGCAAGAGTTGTCTCTCTCGCACCTCTCTTCCTCTCGCCGGTGAATCCACACTGGGTTTCGCTGCTGCCACCACCGGTCCTCCCGCAAAGACTCGTCGAATCGCGTCTCCCTCGTCGGAGCTCGCTTTCCCAAATGTCGAATCGTCGCCCTCGCCTCTTTCGCTCTCTCCTCTGATTCGTTCTGCTCCTACACTCGAGCAGCCTCACCGCACCTGCATCGGAGCCACGCAGCCTTGCCGGAGCTTTCCTCCCTTGCCGGATGTCGTCACCAGGTTTGTTTCCAATTCTCGTCCTTTTTGCTGCTGCTGCGTGGTTGTATCATGTTGTTTTGTTGTTTGACTTATCGACGAAGCTTCATCAATTTGCTCTTTTTACAACACTTTTTTTTATAGATTTTATATTTTCACCCGAATTTTTTGCGAAAAGAATTAGGTTGTGATACTAATCTTGTTAAGTACCAAGATCGAATTTTTTGACCCATAGATCGTTGGAGCGGCCCGATTGTTGAGAAATTTCTTGTCAATTTACCCAATTTGTGTGTTAAGTTGTTGAAATTCGATGAAAATGGTGGGTGGGGTGCAGAAATTTGGGGGTTTTAAGGTAGTGAAATGGCAAGCTTTTAATGACAGTCTTAGTTTACTCTAACTTCAATGCATATGATTTTTGATGTCTTGTTTGTTTTTAATCTATTGGTTTGTGTTCTGGTACTATCTATGCTGGCTTTAGTTTGCATTTAATTAGATGCTTATGTTTTGAGCAATGCTCGAGACGTGTGGATGACGACCGAGTTTGATGCTTGGACATGTATCTCTGCTAGATAGATAAAGTGTAACTCTATTAGGAGTATGGTAGGATGTGTAGTCACAAAAGAATCACCGAGTCTTCAAGGCTCAATCATATTCTTTATGAAATTGTTTGAATGGGATAAGTAATCTTTGCTTTAATCAAGGTTGTTAAGCATGCAACAATATTCAGTTTCTGGTAGACATGGAGAATGGGGATAGTCAGTAGCTAGTGTTCATTACAATGCTTTGTTCTCTTGCATGTTCTACTACTAATATTATATGTCAGACTGAGAAATATTTGGTGCAATGCTTAAACACCAGAAATCCTAAATTTTGTATATAAAATGATGAGTGCAAACTTTAAATTGGACCATGCCAATTTTTAGAATAGCTAAGGAGTTGTTGATTTGGTGATGCCTCATTGAAAGCCTTTTTATGCCAATCCGTACCCAGTAGTTGTTGATTTGGCGATCCTCTTTTTCTCTTTTGTTCTTTGATCAGGGTTTTCGTCCTTCTGATATATATCGCATTGTAAGTTGTGGGATGAAGAACACTATTAAGATTTGGTCAATGAAGGGTAATGGTCTTTCTTTCTTGATATAGTCTGTTATGAAATAAGTTATGGATGCAGATTGATTTGGTTTTATTATATTTTTTTAACCAACATCTTCAAAATGGTACTGAAGCTCTTTTGCCCTCCTTTCTTGCAATCCACTGTCTCCTTAAATTTCATTTTCTTTTGTTGACATTTACAGAAGATTACTCCTTTGTGTAGATCTATGCTCAAGTGATTGAACATGTTAAAAATTAATGCTCGGTGAAACGAAAGTACTATGCAAGTAAGTACAAGGAATTTATGTTGCTTATTTTTCAGTTATGTTTTAGAAATTAGAACCCTTTTATCCGAAGTTGATTGTTCGAGGATGAACCTTATTTATCCCTCTTCCCCCTTAGTTGAAGATGATTGTTCGAGGAATTAGTATGGGCCTTGTAGCCCCCTTTGGGATTATGGTGTTGGCTCTGTTGAACTGTTTTTTGCCTTTATTGCTTGTTTCATTTTTAAGTTGGTGAATTTAGTTAGTTATTGATTTTGTGGGATCACTTAGCCTAATATGTACTTAAGTGGTTGTTTTTTTGCCTTTATGGATATTTGTGGGATTTGCTACCCTAATGTGCATATGAGTGGTTGTTTTCATGACTTTTATCGCTTAATTCATGCAAAAACATGTGTCTCAACTTTGCTGTTAAAATTACTTTAGAGAAACTATTGTTCATAAAAATTGTGAAATCTTACAAATTTATGGTATCGCCATTCTTGACCCAATTCATTCTAAAACTAGTGAATAGTTGTGCAAACACATTAAGGAATGGTTAGTTGTTGCTTTGGCATGGAGTGCTATGTGGTTTCTCAAGTGAAAAGTGTCAAACCCTTTAACTCGTAATTGTTGTATCTTTAATCTGAAGTCCCCCTGTTTTTACTCAGAAAGCATCTAAGTATGGGTTTATAAGAATTCTGTTTGAGTCGAATGGATCAGAATCCAGGTTAATTTATATGAATCCGAATACTAACATGTGTTGTATGAATTGGGATCCCATCTGTGTAGTATGAATTGGAATCATGTATGCGTTTTAAGAATCGGAATCCTGTTTGAGTTATATGAATCAGAATCGTTTGGTTTTATACTTTTGGAGTTGGATGGTTGCTTTACTTTTATGTCCTTGTGTGCATCCTGTTTTAGAAGTATTACGTTTGTGAGGGCTTACATTTATGTCTTTTTTTTTAGAGTGGTAATAATATTTATAGTACTTCGATTTAAAAGATGCTGTTATTGGATTTGTTTTTGAATGAATACCACAAAGTCCTGTCTACATTTGGTTCATCTTGATGACTGTCAAAATTCTGAAAAATGGCTTTCCTGTCTTAGTTTTTGTATTCACTAAAGTGGTCAGCAATTGTTACAGTATGTATCGTTAGCTTTCTTGTTGTTAGGTGATGTTCTAATGTTATTTTTTTGAAATACCATTTTTATATTTTCACGCTCTTCCCTCGCGCTTAACAGTAGCTGATTATGATTTGGGATGCAGGATTAAGAGCTGATTGAGAGCTGTCGCTACCTTATGCCCTCATCATATCTAGGTTATGATCTAAATGTTCTTTTTCTACTGTCTCTCCTCTTTGCATTTCAAAATTGCATTTCAAGTGAAAACTTCCACACATTATGATGTTAAAGTTTTATATATTATGGCATTTCTTCTACCTGGCATTATAGAAAATTTGAAATTTAGTTGTAATAACAAAATAGTTCTCTGGTGCACATATTGCATCTTTTAAGAACTTCCTTAAGTTGAATTTCTTGAACTCAGCTTGGACCAGCATCACAAAGTTTACCAAATCTGCAGTTTATTGAATGCTTGAACATGAGTGATTGCACCATCCATTCTGTAATGGAAGAAAGAGAGATGGAAAATGGAGAGGTTCATCAGATGCTGAAATTTGTTAGAGCATACCAGAGTACTACAAGAAGCAACAACCTCTTCGGGGAGCACCTGAACTACACTCCACCATGGGTCACCAAACTCAAGGGGTCCGAACTTTAACGGGCTGCTAACTCTCGCATATCGGGCTTGATGGACAACCACAATTTCAAGCCTGTAAAATTGGAGTATGTTGAAGAAGGGAGTGAGGATGAAAAGAGGGGTAATCTATTTTTGGAGTATATTCTCTACACATGTAATGTATTGTATATTTGTGTAAAAAACATAATTTGCAATGAAAAATGATACTTTTATATATATATAACTGTTTGGCAACATTTTAGAACTAAAAAATGCAAAAATAAAATAAAATAAAGGGTTGCGGTCAAGGCAAAAACCGCAGCCCTTGTTGGGTTAAGGGCTGCGTTTTTTGCCTTGACCGCAGCCCTTAACGCGCTAAGGGCTGCGGTTAACAACCGCAGCCCTTCCTAAATACCAAGGGCTGCTAGTCTAATGGCTGCGGTCAAAATACGCAGCCCTTGGGCCCCTTTTGACCGCAACCCTTGGGCTTTTTTCCTCTAGTGTAAATACAACAATTGCAGCGGCGGAAGAAAACTTTTCCTAACATGCATTAAATGCATGTCAGGACATTCACCATGCTTAACAGTGGAATCTCTCAACACTATGTGGTATTTTTTATTATTAACTTTTTTTGGTATGATACACAGAAATATTATTGTCAACCGTGCTATTTTTATAATTTGATTATAAATATATGTGTATGAATTGAATTGAGCTGAAATAAATTGAACTGAACTAAAATGAACTCAACTTAACTGAATTGAATGAAAACTGTGAGAGGAAACTAACTGAATTGAAATGAACTGAACTGAACTGAATTTGTCTGAACTGAACTGAATTTGTATGAACTGAACTGAATTGAATTTTTATTAATTCAGTCCAAAAGAACAAAGCCTAACTCTATAAGCTTGTTGCTATACAAAATTGGAGTAATTTAGATAAGATGATTAAAAGTATCTAGGAAAATTTTATATAGTACTATTCCTATACTATTGATTTTTTTGGTATTGATTTTTCATATTGATTTATCTACTTGAAAATCTACTTCTTTAACCTTCGAATTGCATATAATATCTAAAGAATTTGAAGGTGTTCCAAACTAATGAGATCGTTTTCTCAAAAAAAAAAAAAAAAAAAACTAATGAGATCGTCTATGTTAATGTACTCATCCACTACGTAAAAGGTGGACAACAATAAAAAAAAATTGAAGCATAATGTATTCATGTACCATCAAGTACTACTTGGTCACTTGTCAATATTCTTACCTTAAATCCTTGAGGTTTGGGATTCGAATCTTGCCAATTGTGGTATTTGCAGATAGAGACTATCTTATTTTCTCCCCCTCTACTTTCAGGCACCTAACCGCAAATGTCATATTATGAAACTGTGAAATTTAAGGTATGAACAATATCATTTTCCTTACCATTAAAAATATATACTTCCTCTGTTCTCAAAAAAGTAAAACGTTTTTTTTCATTTATGTGAGAACTTTTTGAGAGAAATTGTTTCACATGTTACAACAGAGGAAGTATACTTCCCCAATTCTTTTTTCTATTACAACAACTATCATTTTGGTAGTTTCATATCTATTGCAACAATTCCACTTTGGTAAAAAAAACTTTTGTTTACAATTTTGCCCTTACTTCATCTTATTAAAATCATCATTGATTACTCACTTTGCGTCATAAAGTTGCTTTTACTTTCTTAAGGATTTGCTTTTCACCCATTCTAGTTAATTTAGGTGTACCTTTATGCTAAACTACCCACTTTTTTTTACTTCCTTAAAAACCGTGCCCAAACCCATTGTCGCAATAGAAAAAAACGGAGGAATTATATGCTAATATACCTAATCTGAAATGGGCCTCACCTGACTAGCTCATCCACCCTATTGAGCCGATGTCACCTCAACGCCAATAATACTTCTTAGACTATACCTAATCAAACCCTAGCTCGGCTCATATAAAACTCGAGTTTGAACAGATCTTTTCATTCAGAAATGTTAGACGATAAAAAATTTAGGCTTTTAGCATGACCTGACTAGCTCGACCCAATATTTCAAACAACCAGCCAAATACCATTAGGAAAAACCTATAACATTAATTCAATATCTGACCTTAAATATATAATAGTCCCGAATCAAAAATTATCATACACCCAGTTGTAATGGTACACTTAAAACTTTTTTTTTTTGTACAAAAAAAAGTAGAGTTTTAAATGAGCAAAAATTAGTGGTATAATACCCTGGGTCTATGGTGAATGAAGTCGTTCCGAATCGAACCTCTCTAGAAACAAGATAATTTTGTCTCGTGCTTACATTATTCATTCCTCTGTCACCGACATCAGCTTCACACAGCGTTTGGGGTGGGACGGTCTCCTACGGCTACAAGATTCGCTCAAGGAGAAAACACCGCCTCGGCTGCTATCCCCCCAAAAACAAAATTCAAAACAATAAAAATCAACAAAAAGGGGAAGAACATTTAAACACCGAGTCAATAATTGTTTCTCTAACTTCGTTCCAATTCTTAGGTACTTGCTGTTTCAATTTTGTGTAAGTATACTTTTTGCCCTAATTCGACTTGAACTATTGTAAATTGTTTGTGTGTTTTTCTGAAACAGATTACTAACAAACATTTTCCCCTACTATCGAAATTATTATGCTTTTTTCAGTATTTTATCTTCGAGTTTTGGATTGCGTTTCTTGGATTTTGGGTGATGTGATACTGTTGTTATAAATTTATGAATTCGTTTGAAGTTGATGATCATATATTCATCTTCATATTTTGTTTACTCTTTTTTTCCCGGCATGTAGTTAGAAATTGTGATATGGTATTTGGGTGTTGCTTATCGGTTTTTGGGTATGTTTTTGATGGTGTGACATTGACTAGGTTAAAGTTGATGATTTATATATGGCGATATCTTCATTGAGTGCAACTTCCGGTGTAACCGCGGCGTTATTCCCTCCAGGTATGTGAACTTTGTCAATGGTGTTCACAAGTTGAAGTAAGATGTTACAATGTTTATTGATGGGGTGTTCATCTGTTTAGTTTGTTGGCTAAGTTGGTATTGTTGGGAGTTTTGGTGAAATTAGTTAGCTGAATAATGTAATTTGATTATAAAATATTCAAGTACCTTGATTGATATTATTTAGGAAGCCTATGGATTGGGGCCATTCGGCTCGTGATATCGAGAATATATCTTCTGATGTGTGAAATTGTAGCTGCTTTTGGTTATGAATGTATTGTGTATGCCAATTATCTCTGCTTTTTGCTCAATGGTTTTGATGGTAGTGTGTTCTAGTCTTCTAGATGTCTTAGGGGTGCTGGATGCTTGCACTGACTAGACTCTTAGAGGTGGAAAACGCTTGTCAAACTACTTTATAGTGTTGTAGAATGTTGAATAATTTTCATGAAAGGGCTCTAGAGTGATTTCTTTTATATGACAAAAGTTTACTTTGTTTTATTTTTTGAGGCTCTAGTGTCTTGTTTCTTTGTCAAGATGGCTTGGTGGTTTCTACTTGTTCTATGGTAGCTAATGGCAATACATCAATGAACAGTGAAGTTTGAGCTTCCGAGGAGGGGACCATCAAAGCATTATAACCTTGGAGTAGGAGGCCTTGGCAGGGTATCATTTTGTTTGAATCGTGAACAACAGTTAGTGAGGCTTGGCAAGCTATCATTATGTTTAAGTCACAATCAAAAGTTAACTTTTATAACCAGAGTTCGTTCTGCTTCTTTGGTGTGCTCAGCTGCTCTGGTAAGCTTCCCTTCCATCACTTCTTAGCCGATCCAAATCTTCCAGATCTTCTGACAACTGCTGTGATAAGTTTTGAGTGATTTTGACTCTGGCTTATGTAAATGTTAGAGAAGATTGTATTAGAGTTTTATTTATATAAATCACTATTTCATGCTGTTTTAGAATGGATGAGCTGCTGGGGGGACCCTAAATGCATAGCATGTATACTACTATATATATTATGTTTGTCAAATTACTCATGAGTAGTCTTTGAAACAAAGATGGGCGTTTCCACGAGACTAACGACTTTTATCATGTTGTGGGTCTCTCTTTCTAGGTGTTTGTTCAGTTATGTGCTTTTATGTTCTGCTATTGAAATGTTTATATGTGAGGCTGACATTGGGATGCTTTATATACTCGTAAAAGTTGCAAGAAATGCATATATGTTAATTTAAGAGGAAGTGCAATTCTGTACAGCCTGATGTATATTCAGCTGCATCAGTTGTTAATAAGCGGTAAAAGAGTGAAGACTTTAAGACTTTAAGCCTGCAGGGAAAGGGTGGGAATAGGAAAGTAGTATATAAAACTGTGCAGATGTCTTGATATCCTAGGCTCCTAGCTAAACAGTTTGGGGGAAAGAAGTGATAGCTCCACAGTCCCAATTTTATGGTCACCAAATGATATTTCAGGCCAAAGGTTTCTATTTTGGCAATTGTTTGTTAGGAACTCGATAGAAATACATTGTGAAAACACTGATGTGTGATTAGTTTCAAGTATTTGGATGAGCTTTTTTTGTGTGTGTGTAATTATACAATGACTAGAAAACTATGAACAAACTTAGGCCTTTGCGGAAGTCATGAAGGACATATTATATGGTATGTAGGGGCATATAATAACATCTTATGTTGGTATCTTAGATATATTTTGAATAATTGGCTGTAGAAAGAGCTCTCATATCGGAGGGAACTTCAACTGCTTTTCCCCTGTAGTTATGTGAAATTGGGCGTCAATTAGAAGACCCAAACTGAAGAGGGGTGAGGTTGGGGCAGGGGTTTAGAAGAGAGAAGTTTTCTAGTGCACTTCTACAATTAGGCAGTGTAACTGTGTAAGAGCCAAGTTTCCGTACAGTTCTATTTTTCAGCAGTATCTGATGTACATCATCACACTGAAGTTTTGAATTAGAATTACAGCGTTCACCTTGCTTCTTAAGACTTGGTTGAAGAGGCCATGTAATGATGTAACAATGGTTTATTCGTTTAATGCTCCAATTATGTCCACTTACATGATCTGTATGCATTAGCATGCTAAGTAAGATCTGTCTATATTTTTGCATTTGCAGAATGCAAGATGTGGAGCAGAAGGACAGACTCAAACAGTGGAGAAACCAGTTTCTGTGATTTCAAATGCTCCTGGTAAGTTGACATTTATGCATTTCAGGAATTAGCTGCGAGCAATTCTTGGATTGGGGTTCTCAAACTCATATTCTTTTCTTTGCCGTGTTTTCATTAATAAGGAAAGTGATGGATTATAAAGACAAAAATGAGCTTCTTGTTCTAAAATTTTCTTATTTGGTCTTTTAAGTCAAGGATTTGCCCAATTGTTTTAATTTGTGGCTCATGAATATGCTTGTGATATTCATTCAAAGGCTGGCTGATAATTTGATTCTGATTTGTATATTGCCTTTCAAATGTGGAAACTCTACTCATTAGGGTGATCAACTATAATGTTGTTGGCTTAGAATTGATAGTTCCTTTTGAAGTAGTAATCGAGAAAATGCTCATCTTCCAGTCATCTTGCCATTGATATTATTCTAAAATTTGTTTGCAGGTAAGGAGAAATCACCACTACTCGACGATGGTGGAACAGGATTCCCACCTCGTGATGATGATGGCGGAGGGGGTGGTGGAGGTGGAGGAGGTGGAAACTGGAGTGGCGGTTTCTTCTTTTTTGGTTTTCTTGCATTCCTTGGATTCTTGAAAGACCAAGAAAGTGAAGGATCCTATCGAGATTCTAGACGGAGATGATTTGATTGAGCTTAATCTTTATAGAATTTGTCTTGTAATGTCGATTACATTCTCAGTTGAGCTTAGTCTATATAGAGTTTGTGTCTTCGTCTACGTACTCATTATACGCATCGTCATTTTTTTGTTCTTGGGCTTCGGCTGACGGGAGAAGCGTTATAGGCTATTATGATATGATGAACTGGTTTGGCGACAAATGAGTCAAAAGTTTCTGCTTGCTGCTTCATATATTCATATGAATATAAAAGTTTCTGCTTGGTGTATTATATATTCATATATCAATTATACCCTATGTTCAATGTGAAAAAAAAACTATATATTAAATTTTCAGGTCATCTTGTAGTAACTTTTTAAAAAAGTGATTTTACAAAAGACTTCCTATGTAAAGTTATGCATAATACACTTCCAAAAAAAAAAGCTTATGCATAATATTCTTATATTTTGATGAGCTAGTCAATATATATATATATATATATATATATATATATATATATATATATATATATATATATATATATAAAGTAACTAATATATAAAGCAGAGTACAAAAGCCAGATCGCGAGGCCGCGACATTTGGCAAAAGTCATATCACGAGGCTGCGACATTTGGCAAAACCCAGATCACGAGGCCGCGACATTTGGCGTCCTCATTGGTGGACGCCATTTGTCACGCTCATTAAGTGTCATGTCATATTTAAAAAAAAAAAATATAAATAGAGTTCTTAATTGATTAAAATACAAATAGAGTTTAGGATAAGAATAAATAGAGTTGGGTTCACAATGAAAAACTAAAATATAGTAAATTGATTATAACTTTTAATATATAGTTCGTAAAATTATAATTTTTGTACCATTAGAAAGTGTTTAAAAAGTACTTTAAAATAAGATCCATTTATACTATATTTAAAATTTTATATTAAAGTAACCTATAAAAGGAAACATTGATTATATACTAACGTATTGAAGTAACCTACTGCAATTGAAATTAGCGATTCAATTAACCTACTGCAATTGGAATTAGGGATTCAATTAGAATTAGGATTGTTATAAGTTATTCAATTAGAATGTGGTCGCCATTTATATAAAGCAGAGTACAAAAGCCAGCTCACGAGGTCGTGACATTTGGCGTTCTCATTGGACGCCATTTGTCGCGCTCATTAATTGCCATGTCATATTTTTTTTTGAATATAAATAGAGTTCTAAATTGATTACAATACAAATAGAATTTAAGATAAAAATAAATAGAGTTGCATTCATAATGAAAAACTTTAATATACTAAATTGATTATAACTTTTAATATATAGTTCGTAAAATTATAGTTTTTGTACCATTGGAAAGTGTTTAAAAAGTACTTTAAAATAAGATCCATTTATACTATATTTAAAATTTTATATTAAAGTAACATATAAAGGGAAATATTGACTATACTAACGTATTAAAGTGACCTACTTCAATTGGAATTAGCGATTCAATTAGAATTGTGGTTAAAGTATAAAAGTAACCTACTGCAATTAGAATTAGGGATTCAATTAGAATTAGGGTTGGTCGCGACATTTGGCATCCTCATTGGACGCCATTTGTCGCGCTCATTAAGAGTCATGTCATATTATTTTTTAAATATAAATAGAGTTCTAAATTGATTAAAATACAAATAGAGTTTAGGATAAGAATAAATAGAGTTGGGTTCACAATGAAAAACTTAAATATAGTAAATTGATTACAACTTTTAATATATATATAGTTCGTAAAATTGTAATTTTTGTACCATTGAAAGTGTTTAAAAAGTATTTTATAATAAGATCCATTTATAATATATTTAAAATTGAATATTAGACTAACATATAATTTCTGCATGATAGAGTGAATGTCTGAATCATATAGTGTGAATCTGCATGATATAGTGAGTGTCGAAATGATATAGTGGATTGTTCAGAAATGATTTAGTTTATGCATGATATAGTATGTTTCTGAATGATATAGTGAGTTTCTTCATGACATATAAATTAGAAACCAACGTCAAAGATAATGACAAAATCATGTTGGTCTATTGAGGCTTGAAGGGCACCGTAGCAATATACTTTAGCAACATAACGTAGCAATATTACCAATCCTTCATAATTTAACAAATTGTTTCATATTTATATGATAGGTGCTTTAATTTGATTTGTAAACACAATGAGTACTAAAGAAATGTAAGTTTTATCTTGAACTTTCTCCATTAACTTTTCATTGGTCTAGAACATATGGAGGTTTTATTTTTAATGTTTTAACATGCAGGAAGATGTAGGTTGTGTAAAATATCGTGAGTCGTGACATGTGCTTTAACATATAAAAATATGTAGGTTATGCATGATAGAGTGAATGTCTAAAACATATAGTGAGTTTCTGCATGATATAATGAGTGTCTAAATGATATAGTGGATTGTTGAGAAATGATGTAATTTTTGCATGATATAGTATGTTTATGAATGATATAGTGAGTTTCTTCATGACATATAAATTAAAAACCAACGTTAAAGATAATGCCAAAAATAGGGGTATAAATATTTAAAAACTCTACCTCTTCTTAACGAAAAAGCCCGGGTATTTGACTGGGTCCCAATACTAGTATATATATAAAAGAGGAATTTTCCGGGAGCTTAGGGAGCTCCTCAAGATTTCGAGCTCATAGAGCGCGCCACGTAGGATTGCCACGTCATCAATTTATATTTTTTTTTACAAAAATAGAGTTCTAGATGATTTAAATACATATAAAGAGATTTGGAATAGCCAAAATTAGAGTTTGGATTTGAATCAACAACCTAAATTATTATATCATGAAAATTGTGTATAACTTTTGCTACATAATTCGGAATATTATAATTTTTGTATCATTGGAGAACATTCGAAATATGCTTCGAAATAAGATCCATTTACAATATAGTTGTACAACTTATGAAATATAGAGTGCCATGTAGGACTGTCATGCCATCAATTTTTCTTTTTATTTTTTTCTAAAAATAGAGTTCTACATAGATTTAAATACATATAAGGAGTCTTGGATAAGCAGAAATTAGAGTTTCGTTTTGAATGAACAACCTAAATTATTATATTATGTAAATTGTGTATAACTTTTGCTACCTAATTCAGAATATTATACTTTTTGTACCATTAAATAGTGCTCAAAATATGCTTTGAAATAAGATACATTTACAATATAGTTCTACAATTTATGAAATAGAGAGCGCCACTTAAGATTGTCATGTCATTAGTTTTTTTTAAATATATTTCGAGCTCATAGAGCGCGCCACATAGGATTGCCACGTCATCAATTTATATTTTTATTTTTTACAAAAATAGAGTTCTAGATGATTTAAATACATATAAAGAGATTTGGATAAGCGAAAATTAGAGTTTGGATTTGAATCAACAACCTAAATTATTATATCATGAAAATTGTGTGTAACTTTTGCTACATAATTCGGAATATTATAATTTTTGTACCATTGGAGAGCATTCGAAATATGCTTCGACATAAGATCCATTTACAATATAGTTGTACAACTGATAAGTGCGTTTCTAACGCACTTTATTACCTTCTTTTGGCTTGTTTTAGCTCCCTTTTCCTCCTTTTCTTCCTTCTTTCTCCTCACTTTTCCCTTCTATTTCATTCACGTGATCATACTTGGTCATAGTGACATTTTGCTAGATTTTCGATCTATTTCGATCGAATTTCTAGCACATATGCTTTCACCATGTTTGTTCGTGTTTCTATTGCAGGTATTGCCCTTTTCGGGGTCGAGAAATGCGAGACATGGCATAAGGGATCGAGCTAGAGGCTGAAAGGTAGCCTGAGGTGCGCTTGGTATGCCCCGCACACGATGGTGCGCCCGCACAAGCCACTGGTGCGCCCGCACCATCGACCAATTCTGGAGCACAAAACAGACTACATTGGTGCGCCCGCACCTTAAATTGGGTGCGCCCGCACCTTAATTGGGTGCGCCCGCACCTTCATCTGGTGCGCCCGCACCATTTGACGAAGAGAATTCCACCCTGAGACAGAAGACTCAGGTGCGCCCGCACCTGAAGTCTGGTGCTCCCACACCTGATCAAGGTGCGCCCGCACCTCCTTTTGGTGCGCCCGCACCTCACGATCCGGAAAGAAAACATTCGATCATTAAACCCTCTTTTCGAGAGGAGAAAGAGGACTTACGCTTTATTCTAGTTTTCTACAAAATATTCTAGGGTTTTGTATTAGAGAGAAAACACTTTAGTTTGATTGAGATTTTGAGAATTGTTGATCATAGTTTGTGATTTCCAATACATTCAAGGTACTTTTCATTCAATTCAATTAAAAGTTTTAGTTTTTATTTCATTCTCTTGGTGTTTGTTTATGTTCTCATATTATTTAAGATCTTCATTCTCTTAGTTTAATAATTGCGATTTCTATTAGTTTAATAACTTGTTAATCATGTTTAACCTTAGATTAGTCATAGATTCATTGTTTAATTGCTTTAACTCCATGATTAGTGAGTAGTTTCATATCTAGGGTTAGGGTGAAAGTATGAATTAGGGTTTTAAAAATGTTGTTGATGTGATTGTGATGTATGGAGAAGTTTATGCATTGATCTTGGTGTTTTGAGACCTTAGGATAGATATTGATCACATTTATACTTTGGTATTTTGATTTCAAATGTTCTTAAATCGGATTTTGAACTCTTTTATCATCCCCAAGAATCAACTTAATTTCTATACCAAGATATTGGGTGGAAATTAAGGGGATCCTTCATTAGGGGTTTTCCGAACTTATCGAATCTCTTAATCAATTAACTAAAGACCATTCGAGAGAGGATTTAGTTGATAGATTAAGCGATTACTCTTGAGGACCATTCGAGAGAGGACTCAAGTATTTTAGAGGAGAACTAAACCTTGCATAATCGTCTTTGTTGCTTCACAATCGCATTAACAATCATCATCCGTTCTTATTCATGCTAGTAGCCTTAACTCTAGTGTCTTTATTTGATATTTAAACTCGTGGTTTTTGCTTGTTCTAGCTGATAGATAGTCTTAATTGTTACCAAACATCTTTTAAACCCCCAAATACCTTTCAATTAGGTAGTCTAGACTAGATAGACTCTAATCAATCCCAATTTCCCTGTGGATCGACCCTTGACTTGCCCTTACTATTCTCTTAGTAATTGCTTGTTAGGACTACAAATATTGTTTGGGAGGCGGTTTTTAGTGCCTTAACGACACACTAAAAACCTCTTATCAAAATGGCGCCGTTGCCGGGGAGGCTGTGCTATTGAATGAAGTCTATTTTAGTTTAGTTTGCTTAGTTGATTCTTCTTTTATTTTCTTTTTAACTGTGGTTGTTATTTGCTAATCCTCTGCTTAGCTTTGTTGTGTTACATGAGAAGAAGAACTCACGGTTCACCCACATTGCCTCTAGATCTTGAAATCGACCGTACGTTGCGAAAGCTTCGGAAGAATTTGGGAATTCTGACTTTGGGTTCCGAGCCTTCTTCACCAATCTCAAGTACATCAAGTGAAGTTGAATCGAAATGGGTGAAGAAAATCCACTAGCTTGTTTAGGGATTTCGGAAATCCAGGTTCCTATGTTCTTCAAGGTGGAATTCGACTCCCTACCACCACTACAAATTTCAGCATTCACCCTCAGTATACTCGGATGGTGAAAGCAGAGCAGTTTTGTGGGGGGTCAGATGAAGATCCTCTAGACCATCTCGACAGGTTTCTCGAGATATGTGCCATGATAACCACTAATGATGTCTCTCCTGACTACATCAAGATGCACCTGTTCCGGTCCTCTCTTTACGGAAAAGCAAAGTCATGGCTCAAGAGCTTGCCCGCTAATTCCCTCACTACATGGGAACAAGTCACGATGGCATTCTTGAAGAAATACTTCCCGGAGTGGAAGATGCGGACATAAGGAGGAAGATCTCCTCATTTGAGCAAGAGAACGATGAGACACTTGCCGAAGCTTGGGAGCGGTTCAAGGAGATGATCCGTTCATGCCCACACCATGAGTTCAACAAGAATCTACTAATGCGATTCTTCTATGATGGTCTTGATCCGATTTCACGGGCCAATCTTGATCTTTGGAGCGGGAGGTCAACTATCTAAGATCCCGCAAGAACAACTTGAGTCCACAATCGAGGAGGTGATCAAGAACTACTCATGGGGTGGAAGACGAAGAGGTGCTCAACCTAAGAAGAGCGGAAAGTTTGAAATTGATCCCATGGATCAAATTCAAGCTAAGATGGACCAACTCGATAAGAAGCTCTCCAAGATCAATCTTGCATCGTCTACTCCTTCACGGGTAAACTCTTTTTCTTGTGATATTTGTGGTGGTACTAACCATGATACTTCTTATTGTGGAGGTACCCATTCGGAGCATGTGGCGGCAATCAATGCAAGAGGAGATGGATATCAGGGGAATCAAGGGTATAGAAACAATCAACAAGGAGGTTGGAGACAACCTCAACAAAACTACACCCAAGGATTCAACCAACCTCAACAAGGATGGAATCAACCTCAACAAGGGTACAACCAAACTCACAACCAAGGGTTTGCGCAAGGGTATAACCAAAACCAAAACTATAACCAAGGTGGTTCCTCCTCACAAGGGTCAAACACATACCAAGCTCCACATCAAAGGACCAACAACCCAAAACCTCCCTCCAACCTTCCTTTCCCCAAACAAAATCCCGAACCTACACCATCTTCCGATCCCACCTCTCTCCAAATTCTCCAACAACTCCAATCCATGAACCAAATTCTCCAAAACCATGAGCAAAGGTTCCAAGAGCTACAAGCCCACAACAAAATGCTTGAAACCCAAATTGCCCAAGTAGCTGAGAAGAATCCCTCCACCCCCACAAATCAACTTCCGAGCCAACCCATTCCTAACCCCAACCTCCATCAAGCCAAAGCCATTCATTTGAGGTCGGGAACAAGTTATGCGGGTCCTAAGATGCCGAATGGGGAGTTAGAGCAGGATGGAGAAGCTGAGATTGTTGAGAAGGAGGATGGAGCTGAGGAAACTGAGAAAGAGGACGTTGAGGAGAAGGATGAGTCACATGTTCAAGTGGGTGACAAAAACACATTGCCATCACCTCCACCAACCAAATCCTATGTGCCTCCAGGTTCCCTATCCTCACAAGGTTGGTAGAGAGAAAGTTGAGTGACAAGTTCACTAAATTTCGAATGTGATGAAGAGCCCGCAAATCAACATTCCATTCCTTGAGGCTATGTCTCAAATGCCGGCTTATGCTAAATTCTTGAAAGAGATCCTCTCCAATAAGCGCAAACTTGAAGATGAGCTTATCTCCCTACCTTACCAAGTGAGTGCTCTTGTGCAACGAACTATGCCCAAGAAGCAAAGAGATCCCGGGAGTTTCACCTTGCCAGTGAAGATAGGTGACTTAGAACCTAAGGGTGCACTGGCCGATCTGGGAGCTAGTGTCAATTTGATGCCTCTTTCTATTGCAAAGCACCTGAAATTTCTTCTTCATCCTACGCGCAAAACGATTCAATTGGCAGACCGCACTGTGAGAGTCCCTTGTGGTGAGTTGGAGGATATACCGATTCAAGTCGGGCATGTGTTTGTACCATGCGACTTTGTGGTGATGGATATGGAGGAAGATCCTGAGACTCCTCTTATTCTGGGAAGAGAAGCTCTGAAGACTTTGGGTGCCGTGATAAACTGCAAAAACGACACAATCACGGTTGAGGTAGCTAATGAGCGGGTGGTGTTCGAGTTCTCTAAGACACTGAAGAAACCTATGATGGAGAAAATTTGCCGGGTAAACCTAGTGGAAGATGAGGTGGAGGACACCATGAGTGTGGATGATTCTTGGGAGCGATTTGTATGCTCGCACTTTCCGACACCCTTAACTTGGACATGGAAGAGGACACGCAATATGAGGCGGTTGAGGTTCTAGCCGCATCATCCACTGAAAAAGAGGAGTGTTCTAAGCCTCCTCCCAAGGTAGAGTTCAAACCCCTTCCCTCCTCTCTTAGATATGTTTTTCTTGATGATGCATGTACTTATCCCTGTTATTGTCAATTCGAGTCTTGATGACATTTCTATATCAAAACCGATTGGAATTTTGCAAAAATATAAGGATGTCATTGGGTATTCGATTGATGACCTTAAGGGGATAAGCCCTTCTCTTGCTATGCATCGTATCCATCTCATCGATAGTAATGCCTCCTCCATCGAGCATCGGAGAAGGCTCAATCCCAACCTCAAAGAGGTTGTTAAAAGGAGATCTTGAAACTACGTGACGCGGGAATCATTTATGCTATCTCGGATAGCAAGTGGGTGAGCCCGATTCACGTGGTTCCAAAAAAGGAGGCATGACTATAGTTGAGAATGAGAAAGGAGAAACAATCTCAACTAGGATCATCCTTCGGGTGGAGAGTCTCGTATTGATTACAGAAACCGAACAAATCCACCGGAAAGATCATTTCCCCCTTCCCTTCATTGACCAAATGTTGGAGAGGCTTGCTCGTCATTCACACTTCGTTTTCTTGATGGTTATTCCGGATTCTTTCAAATCCCCATTCATCCAGGATGACCAAGAGAAAACCACCTTTACTTGTCCGTATGGGACATTTGCCTATCGAAGGATGCCCTTTGGTTTGTGTAATGCCCCATCCACTTTTCGAGAGGTGTATGACAATCTTCTACGATATGCTAGAAGATTCCATTGAAGTCTTCATGGACGACTTTAGTGTGTGTGGTTCGTCTTTTGACACATGTCCGGTTAATCTTGAGTTTGTGTTAAAAAGGTGTCAAGAGACGAACCTTGTCTTGAATTGGGAAAAGTGTCACTTTATGGTCGAGGAAGGCATTGTACTTGGGCATAAAGTGTCGAAAAAAGGGTATTGAAGTAGATCCGGCAAAGGTTTCGGTTATTGAGAAGCTTCCGCCACCGAACTCGGTGACGGGAGTTCGTGCTTTCCTTGGACATGCTTGGTTTTTACCGACGTTTCATCAAGGATTTCTCTCAAATAGCCAAACCATTGACGAATCTACTTGGGAAAGATGTTGATTTTGCGTTTGATGAGTCTTGTACTAAGGCTTTTGAAACTCTTAAGAAAGCCCTTACTTCGCCCCCATTGTGCAAGCTCCGGATTGGAGCTTGCCTTTTGAACTAATGTGCGATGCTAGTGATTTTTCGGTGGGAGTTGTTCTTGGGCAACGCAAGGAAGGGAGGCTACATGTGATAGCCTATGCAAGTAGGACTCGGATGATGCTCAACGAAACTATGCAACTACGGAAAAGGAAATGTTGGCCGTGGTATTTGCTTTTGACAAGTTCCGTTCCTACTTGACATGTAATAAGGCGGTGGTGTATACGGATCATTCGCGGTCCGGTATTTGATGAGTAAGAAGGATGCTAAGCCTAGGCTCATTAGGTGGGTGTTGCTTCTTCGAGAGTTTGATTTTGAGATGAAAGAGAAGAAGGGGACGGAGAATGTGGTAGCCGACCATCTTTCACGCCTCCCTCCCGACAATCTGGAGAAGATTCCTATCGAGGACGATTTGAGAGAAGCAGCCTTGTTCGCCATTATGAACAATGAGGTTCCATGGTTCGCCGATTATGCAAATTATCGGCTTGTGGGATTGAACCTCATGGTTTTACTTCCCAACAAAGGAAGCGGTTCTTTAAAGAAGTTTCGAGGTTCTACTTGGGATGACCCGCTCCTTTTTAAGAAGTGTGCTGATGGCATGTTTAGGAGGTGTGTTCCTAATCATGAGATGGCCTCGGTTTTGCATCATTGCCATACTTTGGCATGTGGAGGACATGGTGGAGCAAGCAAAACTGTTGCTAAGGTGCTCCAATGTGGTATGTTCTGGCCGACATTGCATAAGGATGCCCGAACATTTGTGGTGGCTTGTGATAGATGTCAACGGAGTGGTGGCATCACAAAGCGACACGAGATGCCTCAACTGAACATTCTTGAGGTTGAGCCGTTTGATGTCCGGGGGGTCGATTTTATGGGCCCATTCGTTCCTTCCCGTGGGAATGTATATATTCTTGTTGCGGTCGACTACGTGACCAAATGGGTGGAAGCCATTGCCTCTCCCACCAATGACCATAAGGTAGTCACCAAGCTTCTGAAGAAGATCATCTTCCCTCGATTTGGGGTGCCCCGTGTATTGTCAGTGATGGTGGTTCACACTTCGCCAAAAAGCAATTAGAAGCCTTATTGAAGAAATACGGGGTGAATCACAAAGTAGGTCTTCCTTACCACCCCCAAACACAAGGCCAAGTTGAGGTTTCGAATCGAGAGGTTAAAAATGTTCTTGAGCGTGTGGTCAATAGGACACGAAAGGATTGGTCTTTGAAACTTGATGACGCTCTTTGGGCTCTTCGCACGGCTTTCAAGACGCCCATAGGCACCACTCCCTATCGCCTTGTGTATGGCAAGGCATGTCATTTGCTCGGTTGAGCTTGAGCACAAGGCTTGGTGGGCGGTTAAGGAGCTCAACATGGATCTACACTTGGCGGGAGAAGCTCGAAAAGAAAGGCTAGTAGAACCGGAGGAATTTCGTTTTGACGCTTATGAGAGTTCTAGACTATACAAAGAGCAAACGAAGAAATGGCACGACAACCGGATTCAACAACGCGATTTCGGATTGGGGACAAAGTCTTGTTGTTCAACTCAAGACTAAAGCTTTTCCCAGGAAAGTTAAAGTCAAAGTGGTCGGGTCCCTTCTCCGTGTTGAAGACTACTCCTTATGGGGCTTATGAGGTTATGGGTGAGAACGGTCCATTCTGGGTGAACGGTCAACGTTTAAAGCTCTACCATGATTCGCATGCTGTTGGCTCCATTGGTTGCTTGATTCTTCGCTCACCTGAGCAACTCTCATGATGGATGTATCCTTTTTAGTCAAGCTAATGACTTAAAACAAGCGCTACACGGGAGGCAACCCGTTTCTCTTCTTTCCTCTCTTTCATTTCTTTTATTTTTCCTTTGTTAGTTACGGTTTTGACTTATCAGTCAGCCATGAGAGGTACATTGGAACATCTGAATTTTTATGAGAAGTTGAGTGAATTGAGTGTTTTGGAGACGAAATATGTACACATCAGACGGGTTAGGTGCTCCCGCACCTGGTCAATGTGCGCCCGCACCAAATTTTGCACACGATTTTCAGAAAAAACAGAAGACTTTGGTGCGCCCGCACCTAGCCCATGTGCGCCCGCACCACTTCTGTCGACTGACTTTGACAAAAACAGTAGACTTTGGTGCGCCCGCACCTCGACGTGGTGCGCCCGCACCAAAGCCTACGAATTATTTTTTGGAAAAAAACAGAAGGGAGAGGTGCGCCCGCACCTCCTGTTGGTGCGCCCGCACCTCCTGTTGGTGCGCCCGCACCAGTGAGAGGTGCGCCCGCACCAAACCGGCTGGGCAATATTTTCGGGCCTCTCTCTCCTCTTTTCCTTACATTTTCAAACTCTCTCTCACACTCACTCTCTTTCTCTCTCTTCCTCCTCTCTAGATCCGGCGACCTTACACCCTTTTCCGGCGACTTTCAAGGGCAAATCTCCCCAAAATCTTTATCACCATCTTCTCTACAACATTCAAAGCACAAAAATTGGGGGTTTTGCAAGGATTCGATTTCTAGGGTTTCAAAATTGGGGATTTTCATCTCCATGTTGGTAACTCCCTTCTAATCTTTGCTTTTTCATCAATAATCTACTAAATTGGACTTCTAGTATGTTTTCTTTTCGATTGCATGCTTGTTTTTCCTAATTTCTTTTGATTGTTCATGAACTTTTGTCATTTTTGTGTTTGGTGATGTGGTGAACATATGCAATTTTTGTGGTTTGTGATAAATTCATAATATTCTTACTTTGTGAGAACTACATTGCTGAAATTGTGAGGTGTTGTTGCTTTATGTGCATAATTGTGGTTGGTTTGGCGAAATTGGCTTGAAAGTCTCTTTGAGTGGTGAAACTCTTGATTGCTAGCAACTTTGTTGCTACTAATTGTGGATGGCTAGCTGGTAGATCTTAGGCTTAGTTTTTATTTTTCTCTTTTTTGTGTTTTCCCTTTTGTGTGGTTTGATTTTTCTTTTTGTGTGTTTTTGTTTTTTTTTTCTTTTGCGTGTTTCTTTGTGTAGAGAGTCCGCTTTGTGGTTGTGTCTTTGCAGCGAGATCATCACTTCTCCTTCCCTTTTTGCCAAACATATATTCTTTTTCACCATGGGAAGAAGTGGAGGTGAAGGCTCATCCGTGTCTAAGCGAGCAAAGACGGGGTCCTCTTCACAAGGACCTTCGTCTAGCTCGCATCCCCCCCCCCTTTATGCTCTAAAGTTTCCAAACGCCGCTCATAAACAAATTTTCCAACAACTTTACGAGCGCACGTTACGTCCCACTAAGTTCTATGACCTCACTACTCGCAACTTCCTTAACATCGAGTCGATGATAAGGGAGATGGCGGCTAATGTCGGGTTATCGGACTTCCTCGATATTCGTGAACCTACTTACGATCAACTCACTCTCGAGTTTTTGAGTACGTTGAACGTAAGTAATGTGACGAGTGCTCTAACTATTCAATTTCGCATGTTTAATCAAGCAAGAGCACTTGTCTTTTGACGATTCCGTGAGGCGTTTGGGATGGACCCTCGAGCCCCCTGCGATGCCCCTTTGAGCGTCATCGGCGGGGATATAATGAGCAAGAGTGGTGGGCAAAGATCACCAACGGTACGACTTCGTTTCGAACGAACTCGTCCAAAGCGTCGGAGATCATCCACCTTGCTCTCCGATACTTCCATAGGATGTTGGTTTACACCATCTTTCCTAAACGGGAAGTCGGGCGGTTGCGGAAGGACGAGCTGCTTGGTTCTCTCGGTTGGCCACGACGGGGCTCACCATAGAGCCCGCATTAACTTTTCGCTCTCCTCCTCAACCGATTGCAGGAAATTCGGGGGGTACAACGGTGACTCGGGGAGATTCTTTGTGGTGGCATGGTCACCCGGCTAGCATCTTACCTTGACTTGACCGATGACTTGGCTCGCTTGGAAGCCAAGCATGCCTCTTGTTGGCCAGTCCAACAGATTGGATGGTGCCAGCTTGCAGCAGATGAAATTTCTGCGCAATTATAACAAGGAAAACTGCATCTGGCTTGTGGGGGGGCGACCTTACTGTCGTATAGGGCCCGACTTCGTTTGGGACCTCCCAGCTAACGTCGAAAACCGTTGGCGGGTTCCCCCTGCCCATGACATCCCACGGGCTATCCCCGAGCCCATGCCTATGGAGATCGATCCCGCGTTCCGAGAGGTCCGAGGCCCGACCACCGCATTCCCGAGAGTGAGGTGGCCGAAGCTTCTTCCTCTCAATCTTTCGACATGGGCTCTGTCATGGCAGCCTTAGCGCAGATGCAGGCCTCTCAGACGGCCAATCACCATGCGGTTATGGCTACTCTTGCCGATATCCGCACCGACCTGGACCATGTGTCTAGGGTGGCTTGGCGCACTCACCTCGCCAATGTCCACTCCGGACATGAGCCTCCCTTCCCTAACCATCCCCACTACCCCCCTTCTTTCGACCCTCGCGAAGGGCCATTTGAGGAGCCTTCATTCCGTCCTTACCCCCACTACCCATCCTACTATGATGGGTCCTCTGGTGGGTATTTCCCCCCTCCCGATGGGGGGGATGGTGGGAACTATTAGGAGCTTTTCCTAACCCCTCCTCCCTCTCCCTCCTTTTGCCACTCCGAGCGCGGAGTTTTGCTTAAGCTTGGGGGACTTGCTTGTATGTCTATATCTTAGGGAGTTTCGGGGTCGTAGACGGTTAGAAGTTAGGGGTCTCATTGGTTTTCGGTTGGTATTGGTGATTGTTTCTGTTGTGGTATTGACATCCTCCACCCCTGCTGACTTCTCTTCACATGTACAGCTGTGCTTTGGTAGTTTTTTTTTTTTTGTCTTATCCTTTTTTATGCATTAGGATAGCTTGGTTGCATGCATGATTTGTGGCTAAAGAGTTCATGACTTGATTGGAAGACCTTCCTTATATTAGACTTGATGATTTTGGAAGCCCTGTTGTGACTTTAGGCGTCTTTTGAAACCAATAACTTTTGGTAGAGTCTCTTTGAAATTAGGCGAGTTGGATGAATGGATTGCCTTGCCCCTTGTGCGATGAATCCCGAAGGAGAGCCAAGAACCTCGTAAGACTCACTCACAACCCTCACCATTGATCGCCTAACTTGTGACTTGCATTTTAGCTCCCCAAAATTACATAAGACGAGCCTCTAGGAGAATGATTTAGGGCGTTTCTTTTGCTAGTAATAGGAGCTACAGAGCCAAAAGCTTGAATACCCGCATGATATTTGCTTCTCAACCCATCTGAGCCTTTCTATCCTATTTTTGCTTAACCCACATAATGAGTCATGGCCAAAATTTCCCCAAAGTGGAGTACATGTGTAGTTTTTGTTGAGTTAAGTGGTTTTGATATTAAGTCTTGGTTGAAAGAGAGTTAATGTGCTTGTATGATGGTAAAAGTTGAAAAATTTTGTGAAAATGAAAGACAAAAGATATAAAAGAAAGAAAGTTCTTATTGTCCGCTTTGGTTTATTATTGAAAATGAAAAGAAAGAAAGATCAAATTGATGAGAAAAAGGAAAAAGTTCACAAAGTGAAAAAGAAACAAGTGAAATTCAAGGATATGTGTGAGAGTTCTTTAATTGAGAATAGTGTTAGGACTAGCTTGGGGGAGTATTTACCCCTAGTTTGTACTCCACTTACCCTTTTTTGCACCACATTCCTAGAATATGATCCACACCCCTAACCTAGCCCCGTTACAACCTTAACAAAGCCCCTGTTGACTCCTAGATTGGTCTTGATCTATTTAGTAGTGGCGGGTGAGATTTTGTGCAAGTCATGATGAGGGTCATCAAAACATGGTAGAGGCGAGCAATTATGGTTGAGCATCCCTAGGGAGGAGTCAAACTTGGGTCTTGGAAGTGGAGAAGAGTGAGAAATCATTCTTGGAAAGCTTTCTTTCAAAGAGATTCGGTTGATCGGTAGATTGAGACCTTAGAGTCACTCTTGTGCTTCCTAATCATCTTCCCTCTTGTGTTTGGTTGGTCTCCTAAATCTTGATATGAACTCATTTAGCTTACATGTCATGTTTGTATCCTTGCATTTAGAGCATATAGGTTAGGTTGTTGCATGTTTCCCTTTTCTTTTTATTCTTTTTCTCTCCTTCACTCTCATTCTTGGTTTACTTGAGGACAAGCAAAACGCTAAGCTTGGGGGAGTTTGATAAGTGCGTTTCTAACGCACTTTATTACCTTCTTTTGGCTTGTTTTAGCTCCCTTTTCCTCCTTTTCTTCCTTCTTTCTCCTCACTTTTCCCTTCTATTTCATTCACGTGATCATACTTGGTCATAGTGACATTTTGCTAGATTTTCGATCTATGTCGATCGAATTTCTAGCACATATGCTTTCACCATGTTTGTTCGTGTTTCTATTGCAGGTATTGCCCTTTTCGGGGTCGAGAAATGCGAGACATGGCATAAGGGATCGAGCTAGAGGCTGAAAGGTAGCCTGAGGTGCGCTTGGTATGCCCGCACACGATGGTGCGCCCGCACAAGCCACCGGTGCGCCCGCACCATCGACCAGTCTGGAGCACAAAGCAGACTACATTGGTGCGCCCGCACCTTAAATTGGGTGCGCCCGCACCTTAATTGGGTGCGCCCGCACCTTCATCGGTGCGCCCGCACCATTTGACGAAGAGAATTCCACCACGAGACAGAAGACTCGGGTGCGCCCGCTTTCAAGTCTGGTGCTCCCGCACCTGATCAAGGTGCGCCCGCACCTCCTTTTGGTGCGCCCGCACCTCACGATCCGGAAAGAAAACATTCGATCATTAAACCCTCTTTTCGAGAGGAGAAAGAGGACTTACGCTTTATTCTAGTTTTCTACAAAATATTCTAGGGTTTTGTATTAGAGAGAAAACACTTTAGTTTGATTGAGATTTTGAGAATTGTTGATCATAGTTTGTGATTTCCAATACATTCAAGGTACTTTTCATTCAATTCAATTAAAAGTTTTAGTTTTTATTTCATTCTCTTGGTGTTTGTTTATGTTCTCATATTATTTAAGATCTTCATTCTCTTAGTTTAATAATTGCGATTTCTATTAGTTTAATAACTTGTTAATCATGTTTAACCTTAGATTAGTCATAGATTCATTGTTTAATTGCTTTAACTCCATGATTAGTGAGTAGTTTCATATCTAGGGTTAGGGTGAAAGTATGAATTAGGGTTTTAAAAATGTTGTTGATGTGATTGTGATGTATGGAGAAGTTTATGCATTGATCTTGGTGTTTTGAGACCTTAGGATAGATATTGATCACATTTATACTTTGGTATTTTGATTTCAAATGTTCTTAAATCGGATTTTGAACTCTTTTATCATCCCCAAGAATCAACTTAATTTCTATACCAAGATATTGGGTGGAAATTAAGGGGATCCTTCATTAGGGGTTTTCCGAACTTATCGAATCTCTTAATCAATTAACTAAAGACCATTCGAGAGAGGATTTAGTTGATAGATTAAGCGATTACTCTTGAGGACCATTCGAGAGAGGACTCAAGTATTTTAGAGGAGAACTAAACCTTGCATAATCGTCTTTGTTGCTTCACAATCGCATTAACAATCATCATCCGTTCTTATTCATGCTAGTAGCCTTAACTCTAGTGTCTTTATTTGATATTTAAACTCGTGATTTTTGCTTGTTCTAGCTGATAGATAGTCTTAATTGTTACCAAACATCTTTTAAACCCCCAAATACCTTTCAATTAGGTAGTCTAGACTAGATAGACTCTAATCAATCCCAATTTCCCTGTGGATCGACCCTTGACTTGCCCTTACTATTCTCTTAGTAATTGCTTGTTAGGACTACAAATATTGTTTGGGAGGCGGTTTTTAGTGCCTTAACGACACACTAAAAACCTCTTATCAACAACTTATGAAATATATAGTGCCATGTAGGATTGTCATGTCATCAATTTTTTTTTTTTTTCTAAAAATAGAGTTCTACATAGATTTAAATACATATAAGGAGTATTGGATAAGCAGAAATTAGAGTTTCATTTTGAATGAACAACCTAAATTATTATATTATGTAAATTGTGTATAACTTTTGCTACCTAATTCAGAATATTATAATTTTTGTACAATTAAATAGTGCTCGAAATATGCTTTGAAATAAGATCCATTTACAATATAGTTCTACAATTTATAAAATAGAGAGCGCCACTTAAGATTGCCATGTCATTAGTTTTTTAAAAAAATATTTGAAAAAAAATAGAATTCTACATATATTTAAATACATAAAAGAGTTTTAGATAGGGAGAAATTAGAGTTGCGTTTTGGATAAAGATATTCTTCTTGCTTCTGAGCTTCCTTCCATTGCCGATTGATTTGATTTGTGAGATCTCAACACCGTAACGTATCATTAGTTGTCTTTGAACTTGTCAAATTGAACTGATACAAGAAAGAAAAGAGCAGTAGTTAAAATAAAATTATTCAAGTTTATAATACAATGAACATAATCTTTCAAACATACAATTAACATATTCTAATAATACAATGAACATGCTCCCACACACAATAAATATATGACCAAATATGATTCTCATGTAACTAAAATGAACATGTTAGTAATACAATGAACATCAGCCTAAAAATGTGCACCTTGTATTTATAAATTGTACAATAAACATCATATAATCATACAAAGAACATTTGAATAAATATCACACATTTATAGACAAATATATGATAATCAACTCATCATTAATTCATATCATTTCATTGAATATATCATTTCATTGAATACATAATGAACATATGATTGAAATGCAATAAACATCTGGCCAACATGTGTTCAATGAACATATGCTAGTAGGACAATGAACATATGCCATAATTCATGTTATTAATGCAATTAATATGTGTCACACACACAATGAACATATGAACAACTGTACCTAACATCTGAACAAACACATAATAAACATATGACCAACACGAATTCAATGAGTACATTATAATAATACAACGAACATATATTTACAGTACAATGAACATTACCTGTTTTTTTCTAGATGTTGAACTCGTTCATCTCCTTTGTTCATTGGGCTATCTCCTTTGTTCATTCGGATATCAATTGCAATGTTGTTTTCATTTTTTCACAAACCACTATCAAGATTTTCACTAGAAAAGAGGGGAAAAAATAAGAAATGAAAATGCAAAATGTAAAAAAATGTTCTCTTTTCTTATCAAATGCATTGATCTAATACCTTATGTTGTCGATTTCGCTTTGCAACTCGTTGTGTTCATCTTCATGTACGAAAATTGTGCAAAAAAATGAAGAATTTGAAGAGTTTGATGAGAGAGGTTAGAGAGAAGTTAGAGAGATGTTGGAGGATTTGGGGAGAAGAGAGAGAAAGTCTCTGAAAATTTGTGTGGGAAAATGAAAGTAATGAATTCAAAAAATAGGTTTTATACTTTTCGATGTTCAATGGAGATCAACAGATGTTCTTTCCGTGCGTTTTTGGTTTAATGAACCTGCATTTTATGCCTTGTATTGCTGCGTTTTGGATGGTGCGCACCATCCTCTACCTACACTCGTGCGCACCATCGACCAACTGCATGACAGAGAGTTAGAAAATTTGCTTATAACAATATTATACTTATTGCAACAATTTCTATTGAAAGTTCAATATTAATTATAACATTACTATATTTGGTTAAAAGTTTTCTGTATCTTTCTTCTATCATATAGGTACTAGCTTTTTCTGCACGCAATGCGTGCGGTGACATTTTTAGGCATAACTATTACTCGGTATAAAAAGAAATGAAAATTAAAATTATGAAAGTACGTATCTACGTTCACCTTCATTTAGTGAGTAAGAAGTATTTAAATACTTACAAATAATATCTAAAAACATTTTTAAAGTAACTATAAGTGATAAAATTGCATATCCTAATGAAAAAGCTGAATTTTTTTTGGAGTTTGTATTTGTAATTAATTTTGTATATGAGTTGTCTTTGTAATGAGAATGCCATTTTTTTTACTGTCTGTGGTATTAATTTTTGGTAAGTTCTTGATTACGAATTTTTTTAGTTGATTGGATCTAAATTTAATATGATCGAATCTTTTTTATTGGCAAGTTTATGTGATTGACAATTATATGAGTTGATTGGGTTTAATAGAGATTTGGTTGAATTTTTTTTGGTAAGTTGATGTGTGTAATGGTTTTAACTTTTATGTTGTGGAGGGGTGAATATGTAAATTCAAAGGGGGACACCATTGCTCCCCCCTTGGCTTATATAATAGAGATCTCTATGTTTTTCTTTCAATTTATGGAAGTATTTATGTGTTGAAACATTTGTAAATTTTAATATTCATAAATGTAACTATGGTAAGAAATGATTAAACAATACAACTATTTATCACATAAATTTTTAATAGAAAGAATATATATATGATTCAAAATTTCAACAACTTTCCATATTATTTCAAGATTCTTGTTTATTATGATCACATTTTATATTATGGAAAATTGAATATAATATACTTTCTCCTCTTTTAATACTTGGAATGTTTTTCATTTTCATAAGTTCTCTATTACTTGCAACAACGAATATTTTTTGCAATATATTTTGTGTTTCTTGCTCTTAGCACGTGGAGGTTCTTTTACTATGTCCCTCCTCTCCTTGTCCTTGTGCATATCTCCACGTTGCGACTTGTGAGTATTAAACTAGTATTTGGGCCCGGGCGTTGCCCCGTGTATTAATGTTTTCCGAACTTGATATGCATTTTGTTCCATTCGCTTGAAAATATATTAAAGAAAACTCAACATTTAAAAGGTACAAATATAATACTATGAACATTTAAAGCATGATTAAAAGTTGGTTGAGATGGTAATTGTGCTATGTATAATAGCAAGAGATAATGTGTTCAAATCTTGTTGCAAGCCAATTTTACTTTTGTTAATTGACATGACATATGTACACATAGGACAATTCTAGTAGAGTAACAGAGGTGCCACGTGACGTGTATACATTGTCACACACACCTTTTAATATATTAGTATAGATAATAGAGGAAGTATATGACAATTAATATCAAATATTATATATGTTATACATTTAAAATTTCGTACGACATGTATAATGATAGTGCATTCGTTTTTCTAAGAGGGACATTATTTTGACTCGGAATGATTGACAAAGCACTTATGTAACCATTATTATATTTGATTGTACATGAATAAAATTATACTCCCTCCGTTTTTTGGTAGATGTAACATTTGACTTTTCACACTTGTCGAGACACAACTTCGACCCACAATATATCTAATTTTATAAATGTAAAAATTATAACAAATACATATTTGGAAATTGTATATCAAGACAAATCCAACAAGATCTCACATGACTAAATTTTTCCTTATATATAAATAGCAATTGATGGGCAAAAGGAGTTGGATGAATAGTACCCAAAGTCAACGTGTTACATCTAAAAAAGAACGGAGGGAGTATAAACTTAGTAATTTGAAATTGCACTTTGAGGAGAAAAATAAGATCCTACATGATATATATATAAAAATTTACTACTCCCTCCGTTCCTCATTGATGCTCCTAGTTTGACTTGCATATTTTTCAATGCACATCTTTGACTACAAATATATGTAATTACATATTTGTAAAAATTATAAAAAATTTGATATTATCAAAGTATTAATTGAGTCGAATCAAACATGACCTCACATGACTATGTTGTTTCTTATATATTGAGAAAATTTTAGAAGATTATGAGTTATCCAAAATAGTGTTAAGATTCAACTAGGAACATCATTAAGGAACGGAGGGAGTAAATAAAAACAAAGAGGAAGTATGATATAAATCCCGAATATTCAACAAAGTAAGTGATAAAGGAAGTATAAATACATGTTACATATAAAAACTTATTATACCCTAGTATCACCTTAGCAACACAAAAAGATTTACCTAAAGTTCAAGCACATGACTTATGAAGCTCTAAAGATCTGTATCATAAATCGAAAAATCCTAGCAATTCATTTTATAAAAATTACTTCTTTTAATCGATAAAATTTGTGATAGATTGTAACGAAACATCAAAAAAATAATCCAATTATATTTATTCCCTTTTTCTATCTCCTTTCAACGCGCCCACACAAAAACATAACTCAAACCTCTAACATACTAATCCGAGCAAAATTTTACATCCAACCAAGAAACAAGTATCATGCAATAGTAGATGAAGTAATAAATCACTCATAACTCATAACTCATAACTCATAACTCATAACCAATCCAACCCCTATAGTTTAGTCACACATATAAGCCATAAAGTGGTATAATGAAAGTATGAAACCATTTATTTATACGTTGTCAAAAAAAAAAAAAAAAAGAAAGTATGAAACCTTGCAAAATAGTCACACATTAGGTAAAGACACTTGAAACAATGGTCTATACACACCCTTTTTGAAACCAAGTGAAGCAATACTAGAGTATTGTATTTATGTATGGCTCAAAATGTGGAGAAAAACTAAAAAAAGTGGTACCACCACTACTACCAGTGAACCAGTCAGTCTACTACCATACTCCACCACCACCCAACATCCTTCATTTAGGATGTTTTATGTCAGTCACGTGTGTCACGTGCCAATGATAATTTTTTTCACCCCTTAAAAAATGGCGCGTATATAACACTCAACCTTAATTTATAACCATATTAAGAAGAACCTAAATTAGGATTAAAATCTCAAGATTCACTCCCTCTAGTAAGTATATAGTAAGAAAAGACCAAAAAGTAATTAATGATTAATTAGTAAAGATAATCACCCCCCCCAGAAACCAAGTAACGGCCTTTTGACCCACTAAAATAAAATCCCCCGCAAAAAGATTTTCTTATTACCCTCCAAAAAATTAAAACTAGGAAAAAGATGCATAAATAGAGAGAGAAATAAAAGCGCAGAAAAGGGAAGAAGTTTGGGAGAAGAGAGAGAAAAATAGGGAAGAGAGACGACGTTTCATTTCATAGTCTTTACTGCACACATCTCAAGCAGAACTTGTTTTTTTTTTCTTTCTTTATTTATTATTTTTCTTTTTCTTTTTTTGGGTATAAATTAGGAGTATCAAAGGTGGGGGTTGAGGAGTACATACACACTTATGGTCTCAAATCACTTATAACGGCTATATCTGAAGTTGTGAGATTGTGATTTTTCGAGTTTGAAAAAGTGTTGTTAATCTTATGGATTATCAAAATCATAAGTATGTTTTACTGTTATGTGCTGTTTTTTTTATTACTTGGGATTTTTCTAGAGTTGTTAGATTGTTGATGGGTTGGTTTGGAAATGCAGTTTTTGTGATTTATGTTTCTGGGTTTGTGGCAAAAATGTGGAATGTTGATGGTGGTTACTTTTAAATTTCTGGGTTGATTTTAGTTTTTTGGTCAATGAAAATGCTTGATTATGTTCCTTTGTTTTATGGGTTTGTTTGGTTTTTGTTGAATTTTGAGTGGAAAATTAGTTTTAAGATGAGGGTTTTTGCTTGATTGGTGAGTTTACCCCACCTGATTTTGATACATATTTTCTTTTGTAACTTCATTTGATAATTCTGGGTTCATTTTCATGTTTTTTCATTGTTAGATTTCTGAAAACTGCGTTGATTTTGGTTGGATGAAGGGGTGAGGGTTTGATGAGAGAAGTTTGTGCCTTTTAATCTACTATACTTGTTGTTGTTGATTGTGCTTTTTTATAGCCTCATTGCCTAGATTTAGATGATTGATTGCATGCTCATTTTTGTGTGTGTCAGATTTTATGTCTGTCACATTTGAGTTGGGAATGTGCAGAAATTAGAGACATTATACATGTTGTTTCTTCACTCTTAGAGGTACACAACCATGATATCACTGTTATATATATAACCCTATCTTGTAATTTTGTAAAAGATAGGGATTCATGATGATTGCACTTATAATTAGTTGTTGCAATGGGAAGGAACTATCAAGTGGACTTTTGTGATCTTGGCTTGGATTCGCAATTCGTTTGCTTTGTTTAGTAATTTGTGTTGTATCAAGTTTGGAGTGTCTCAATGTTTATGATCTTGTAGTTTAAGTGCTTCATTTAATGGAAGAATTGGCTCTGATTATAGTGTATAAATTTTGTGTACTTAGGGAGTCATGGAAATGGCAAGGGGAAGATCGTCAACTCAGTAACGAATCTAATCGCGGTGAGCTATTTGATTCGGTTGTAAATACATGTTGAATTATGAGATTCGTCAATGAACTGAGTGATATTAAATGATGAATTTCATAGCAGATATTGCCAAATGTATGTCGAATGGTATGGTTGTGACTCAAAATGAAGAAGACATTTCTTACATACTAGAGGAAACAACTCCGATTAAGGCTTGTGGTGACTTGGCTTACGAATTTGATAATTCTGGTGAGACATTTTCCCTTCTAATCAGAGCCTTTTTCCTTCAGATGGCCAACGTTGTGTTTAGTACAAAATGTTTGCTCATTTATAACTTTCAATTTCAGCAATTATGAGCAAGACGCCACAAGAGTGCAAAGAGTACACTTCTCAAGTAAAGCGGCGGCGTATGCTAGACTTTGATAATACAATTGATGATATCTCATCCTCATTTCTCAAATCTAAGGTTGATTCCTGACTAGTGAACAATTCATGGAAATTATCAATGATCTTCAAGTGTTGGATGATCACTTGGCTTAAGGGATGTTGCCATAAAACAACATTATCATTATCAGTTAGATCTAATAGGAATCTATTTACCTTGTGTTCCTTTTAGTAAACGCATATTAGGTCACCCTTAACTTGTTAAAGATCCATGATCATGATCCATTTTACTTCTCCTCGTTCGTCAAGTACTTTTTTTACCTTGACATTTGAACTTTAGTATCTCTGGTGAACTAGACTGAGGTTCTGTGTAGAACTGTAAAACATCAAATTCAGCAGCATTCGTTTTTCTGGACAGGAAAGAATTGATTCTTTTGATGACATTGACATTCTACCAGAAATATCACAATGGGAAGCTTGTTTGCAAGGTTTGCTTCTATTCTCAAAATTAATATAACAGGGTTTGAAGTTATGTTCTAAGGCATCTTATATTTACAATGTACTATTATATCAGAGGATTTGTGTCTTGAGGATTTGGCTCAATCTGAAGCTTGGCTTGCTGATTGCCTTGTTGATGCCGACATGAATATTAGCTCCGATGATGGGTATGTCCTTTTTACTTGATTCCTAAAACAGTATTCACTTTTTCAGTCAGTTTTGTTGCTGCTTGACTGGATTCCATTGAAATGCAGGTATGCATCAGTACCATCTGATATTCAGATAGGTGTGAAAGGTATGCCCTAGACCAAACTATGCTACTTTTCTCAGAAAATTGTTTATGTTTATACATTCTGCTCTTCAATTTTATGGTGTTAATATGGATTATGTGTTCACAGACGTTTGCAATATTGCACCTAATTCTGAACCACCCATTATGGCTCAACGACCAGTCAGAAGTTCTCGAAATATTATTTTTAAAGGTACTTTGTATGTCCTTTGGTTTGCATTCATCGACTCACTTCTTCAACTGCACACTCGCTCGTTTGTAATGATGCTTATATATTATGAAATGTAGGTAGGAAATCGTACATGCGAACACCAACAAAACTTGCTTCTTCAGTTGCATATCCATTTGATTTCATTAAACCTTGTGGAGTTCGTGGAGATGTGACTCTTAAGGATATAAATCAGCGGATACTTACCCCACCTCCTTCAAAATCTAAGCAAATTAAGGAAGATCCTGCCTATCCTACTTCAGCCTTTTCTGGTAAACCTGTTGTTGGTAAAACCAAAATTCCGACTCAAGGAGGAAAAGGTAGCATTACAATTATGAGAACTAAAGGATGAATTGAGGATCTGATTCTTCTTTTTTTGTGTGGCTCTTCTTCACATATATATTCCGGGGCTGAATCATTCTGGCATTATTTTGCAACATTAGGTTAAAATTAAGTAGTATTTATGCGTCACACAAGCACACAACACATGGAAGTGTTGGTGTATGAATCGGCAGTTCGTGCAAGATTGAGAGCTTATTTTTTGGTTTCTTCAGAGGCTGCCATTGCAGGTGTATTCTTTAGCCTGTTACAAAATCTGTAGCGTAGTTATTATAAGTCCCGAAGTTAATTATGGTGGTGTTTTTTGTACATGTTGGTTTATGAAATACAAATTCCTTGATGTATCTACTCGATGTTGTTGCTTCTGTTTATTGGGATGGAATGAGTAGAAAGAATTGTTTCTTGGCCTCCAAATACATGCAAACTGACTTCTGACTTTCTGAGGTAAAAATGGAGGTACTTAATCTTCTTTGGAATTTAGGAAGAAAGTTTAAGAGTTTTTTCTTTTCTTCTATTCTGGTACAATAATGTCCACTTAAGTTGCAGAGATTGTTGGTTGGTTTCTCTATATAATTCCTGTCTGGTCCATCTGCAATTATATTCAAACTATAATCAAGTTGAAGTCCATTTTTACATTATTTTTCTGAGAATAAAGCCGTTGCAGTTTTTTCAGATAGGGTGCTCACCTTATAGTTTGGAGGACGGTGGACTAGATCGAGATTGCCATTGTGATCTGGATCTACTTACCATTCAATTTGGAATTTGAATGTTCTCTTCAAATGTTTACACTTTTTTTTTAAAGGTAAGATGAAGGGGACCCACTTAAGGGGATAAGGGGAAATCCTCAAATGAGTCCCATGAGATTTGATCCCTAGACTTCAGGGATATGAGGTGGGAAGCTATGTTACTACTCCACCTCAACCTCAAAAGATGTTTGCACTTATAGTCATCTATAAAGGGTTTAAAATTTCAATACAAGTACTTTGAATGGTCCTCCATATTTGGCGTTGCAAGACAAATCTTTCAAATTTCCAAATTTCCAATTAACAATTCAAGATATTAGAGGTTAAAATTAAGCCTTGATAAACTCGCTAAACTAAAATGGAAACAATTTTTTATAAAAAGCAAGAGGAAGTACTTATTTAGATAGTGAAAGTCAAGTTTCTTCTTCTATATGGCCTCAATAGTTGTTTGAACACAACAAATGTGTAAGCAAAGGGAAATGAAAACGGACTTGTCAAATCAACCTAGTCTAGACTCTAGATTAGCCAATGCTTGGACCAATTGTCTCCAACTCTCCACTCTCCATTCATTCCATAATGGCATAATCCCATTAATTTTCAAATTAGGAAAAAATAATTCTTGCTGTATCCGCTTTGCCTCTGAAACTAATTGGACCAGATCTATATGCATTTCTAAATATCAAAGGGGCTTTTACATATTCAAAGAATAGAGTCGAACTATTATTTATTTTTGATACTTTTACGGAGTGATGGGACTGAAGTAATTCTTTGTGAGAAAGGTTAGATATCTAATTTTTAAACATCTAAATTTGGAATATAAGTGTGTGGCATTTTAGTTTTCCACCTAAAGTGAAGCCTATAATTTATCTGTTTCACATTTAGATATCCCGCCTTTCTCATTCTTTATTGACATGATTTATGCAGAAGCAACCTTTGTTTATACCTATTTGAATTAAACTTTCATACTAAACGAAAACATAAAATGTCACGGACAAAGTGTTGTTCGTCAAACATTCACTTCAGGCTCACAATTCGGTATTCTAACCAAGTCAATATATAGTCGGAAGTATCTTTAGCAGAGGAGTTAGTACTGAACAACAAGAAGAGTTGATGGAAGTTCTGAATATGCGGCAGGTTGACAGACACAACAAATATTTAGGTCTACCTACTGTGGTGGGAAGATCTAAAAAAGTTATGTTTGAAGCTCTTATGGATAGAATATGGAAGAAATTGCAGGGATGGAAAGAGAAACTGTTATCGAGAGCGGGGAAAGAAATACTTCTCAAATCTGTAATACAAGCAATCCCGACGTATTTGATGGGTGTGTATAAATTGCCATGTTCAGTTGTAGACAAAATTAGTTAGGCTGTGGCAAATTTCTTTTGGGGGCAATCTGGACCGAGCAGAAAGATTCACTGGAGAAACTGGGATGCCATGTGCACACCAAAATTCCTTGGAGGTATGGGTTTTAAAGATTTGAGAGTTTTTTAACGATGCTTTACTTGGTAAACAGGCTTGGAGGTTAGTTCAGCGTCCTGATTCTCTGATGGGCAAAGTGATGTAAGCTAAATATTACCAGAATCGATCCTTTCTTGAGGCCTCTTTGGGGGTATGCAGGAAGCTATTCATGGAGTAGTATTTGGAGTGCAAAAGCTTTGATTTAAGAAGGAGTTCTTTGGCGTATAGGAAATGGTGAGAGTGTGAACATTTGGCGTGACCCTTGGTTGATAGGTGAAGTGGGGAGATTTGTAACAACCCCGTGTGTGGATGGACTTAATAAGGTGAGTGATCTTATTGATTCGTTTTCAATGGATTGGAATGTTGATTTAATTTCGCATCACTTTAATGAGATTGATCAAAAGCGTATCCTTTCTATTCCCTTAAGTTTGAGAGGCCCCAAGGACTCTCTTACATGGGCATACTCTAAGGATGGTCTCTATTCCACCAAAACTGCCTATATGCTCGGTAAGGGGGGAAATATTGATGCTTTTCATATGGCGTGGATGGAGATATGGGGTATGGAAACATCTCTATAGGTCAAGCACTTTTGGTGGCGGTTATGCTCGAACACACTTCCTACTCGAGCCCTCCTTATATATCGCCACATGCTTGATGCTGCTATTTGTCCTTGGTGTGGAGCTTCGGATGAGACGAGCTTTCATGCTCTTGTGAGCTGCCCGCGTGTACTGGAGTTGTGGGAGGAGAGTGGTTGCAAGGGGTTGGTGGAAAATGTGGGGGAAAGTTGGTGTGATCTGCTGGTGGCGTGGAAGCAATGTGATGTGAAGCTAAGACAAAGATCAGCGTTTCTTGCTGGGAGTATATGGATGGAGCGAAACTACAAAGTTTTTGAGGATAAATCATCGCCAAATGCGGTGATTCTTGCTCGAGTCACACGCCTATCCCACGAGTATGATACGTACACAACGCAAGTCCGAGTAACCCATGTGCCTCGTCATCCAAGGAGTGCAAATAGTTGGGTAGCACCCCCTGCGGGTGTGGTGAAAATTAATTAGGATGCTTCTTTCATAACAGAAGGTTGGATTGATTTGGGTGCTGTAGCGAGGGATGTGCATGGAGATGTTCTCTTTGCGGCAACTCGGCGCATTCAGGCATGGTGGCCTCCAGAAGTTGCAGAAAGCAAAGCCCTCCTGCTTGCCATTAAACTCGCCAAGAGCCATGGATAAGAGTCTGATAGTCAAGTGCTTGTAAACCGTTTATCTAGAGAAGTTGTTTTTAATTCTGATTTTGATCATGTGTTGGGGGATATCTTGTCTTTTAGTTGTCATTTCAATTCCGTAGCCTGGTCTCATGTCAAGAGGAGTGAGAATTTTGTCGCCCACCATCTCGCCAAGTTAGTCCCTTTTGGAGTAGAACAGGTCTGGGGAAATCACTGTCCTTTGGAGATTTCCCCCTATGTACTTTCGGATGTTTTAGCACTTGACTAATATATTGGCCGTTTCCCTTCAAAAAAAAAAAACAAGTCAATATATATGTTACTGTTTTATCTAAAATGGCACTATATTTGAACTTATCTTTCAGTTTTCCAAGTCCGCTTAGTATAGCTAAATTTAGACAAGGAAAACAACGAAGGGCTTGAATGCTTTGTATGACATTTTTTTTGTTTGTTTTGGCGAGTCAACAACTATTGATCTTTTTGTTCAAACACAATTACCCTATATTAGTCCCAAAAAAAAAAGCATGTTGAGGATGAATAAGGAAGTTAGTATGAGGCAGTTTTATATAAGATTATTCCTCTACTTAATTGTATGACTAATATGTTATTTTTATCTTTTTATCCAAAAAGAAGTTTAGCATATGTTATTTTCACCTAATATTGATTGATTTTTTTAAGGTAATATGAATATCCCTTGCAAGTGGGAGGGGGAATTTGGGGATTCCACATTGCAAGGGGCAAGAATCCAACCCTTGTCACAAGGTTGGAAGGAGGGTCTCCAACCAACTACGCCAACCTTGATCTTTCCAAATATTGATTGAATTGAAACAACTTATATAGATTAAAACCAATTTCTGTTACTTGAGTGACATTAGTTTCCTAATAGTTATTTATTGACTTTCTTCAGCAAAATCGAGTTGCATGATATTACTAGTTTCTAGTTGTGTCGATCGATATATGGGATTCTAAAACAAGAATTCACATGAATGTGAATTCTCTACAATAAAAAGAAAGAAGTTGGTCTAGCATGATAAATTTATACTTCCTTCGTAATAAAATATATGTTACACTTTTGAAAATTGCACTATTCACCTACTGCATTTGACCATATATTTTTTAATTTTAGATAAAATCAACCTTTACTATATGATATGTTGTTGGATTTGTCTCAATGTATACTTTCATAATATTAACTTCTTACAATTTTTATTAATACACAATTAAAGTTATGAATGGTCAAAGTACTGAATCGACAAGCGTGAAAGTCAAAGTGTAACATCTATTTTGTTACGGATGAAGTATTTTGTTTTGTTCTGACATTCTGTTGTGCATGTGCATGTGCATGTTACGTTTTGATGATGAAAAATAATATAATATGTTATAGTATGAAAGTTTGTGACAGATGATTGAGAAAGGAATAAATAAATGAAGACTTTGAAGAAATGAAGAATCAAGATTGAAGTCCAAGTTTATATTGAATTCCAAGTTTAGTTACTATATGCAAAATGTAATATGCTAGAACTAGATGATATATTATGTGCCAAGTATAGAAATATAAAATTAGGATAATTATTATTTTCTTAGAGTTAAGGAAATCAATAATTATGTTAATTTTATATATCTATATAAAAAGGAAGTTTAGTTTTAAAATAAAAAAGGATTTTATAAAAACTGAATAAAAAAGGATTTTATAAAAACTGATTTTGATAAAACGTTTTGTATATAAAAGATAAAAGTTTTTTTTCGGTAAAAATCATAAAACGTTTTTAAAGAATTTTGATAAGAAGGAGAAAAACTGATTTTTCAATATAATAAAGTTTGTTTAATAAAAAAAACTGATTTAAGAGTTGATCTAGTTAATATAAGATATGGAGAAATCCTTATCCTATTAGGAAAAGGAAAATCAGTTTTTTATAAAAGATAAAATTGGTTTTTGAATAGGAAAAGAATTTTATCCCTTTATTTTAGGAATAAAAATTGTTCAAAAGATAATATATCTTGGAGAAGGATTTTTATTCAGTTCACCAAGATATATAAGGGATTGCAACTCAGTTTTATAACTTACGTTTTCAGAGAGAAAAAATCGGAGATATTAAGAGCTGAAAACAGTTTCCTAAGGCACAGAGTATAGCACAGAGTTCTAGTCAGGTTAGGAAACTAAAACAACGTTTGTAATTGTCCTCTATTTGCTTGAATAAGAAGCACGCTTTGAGGATCTTTTCTTTCTGTAATTTCATTATTATAGAGAGTGACAACACTTAGAGTTAAGTGTTGGGGAGCACTACTAGGGTTAGTAGTGGGGGAATCGAATTGTATCAAGAGTTTGGTATTTTACGATTCAAATAATAAAAGAGTAGTTTGTGTGGACGTAGATCTCAGAGGTGAGATTGAACCACGTTAAATTCCTGTGTCTTATTATTTGATTTCATTGTTTTATTGTTTGATACAATTTCGTTCGAGCAAAAACATTAATCGGAGAATTTACGAGTGAATAACACAGTGCACGGCACTGTGCCATAAGAGTGTTTTTGCGAAAATCGATTAGTTTTAGCCACTCAATTCAACCCCCCCTTCTTGAGTGTCACCTTGTGTTCCAACAAGTGGTATCAGAGCAGGCTATTCTCGAAAGGCTCATCCCTAGAGAATAGAAGTCATGAATATGCAAGATGACTCTCGAGATAGACACACAAAGTGCCCAATTTTTAACGGAAAAGACTATGGATGGTGGAAGGCTAGGATGAGGATCTACATCCAAGGATCGGATTATGAATGCTGGAAAGTCATAAGAAAAGGACCAATCCTTATCCAAATCAAAGATGCTGAAGGAAATATGGTCGACAAAGATGAAGATGACTACAATTCGATCGTGCAAAAGCCGAAAAAACTTCAAAGCTATGAGTATTCTCCAATATGGAATTGGACCCGATGAATACTCAAGGATCTCGGCTTGTACTACAAAGAAAAGAAATATGGGACACGCTGGAGTTGGCCCACGAAGGTACGAATGAGGTAAAACAATCTAGAATAGATTTGCTTGTCCAACAATATGAATTGTTTACTATGAATAAGGACGAATCTATTAAAGAGATGTTCACTAGATTTACACTAATCACTAATGAATTACGTTCTCTAGGCAAAACATATACTTCTGAAGATTTAGTGAGAAAGGTGTTAAGAAGTCTAACAAATCGATGGCTCCCAAAAATAACCGCTATTCAAGAAGCTAAAGATTTGACTAAACTTTCACTAGAACAACTTATTGGCTCATTAATGACTCATGAACTTGTCTTAGATTCTAAAAATAATGAACCAAAAAGTAAAGGTATAGCCTTGAAAACTGAATTGGAAATTGAAAATAGTGATAGTGATGATGATATTGATTTTCTTACTAGAAGATTTAAAAATTTTCTCAAAAAGAACAAAAACAACAATCCTAGAAAAGATGAAACTTTCAAAGGTAAGAGCACTACATCTAACTTTAAGAAAAGTGCTACTAATTCGGGTTGTTTCAAGTGTGGAGAGTTAAATCACAGGATAAAGGAATGTCCATTATGGAATGATGAGAAGCCTAAAGGAAAAAGGGATCAAACAAAGAAGGAGTTCAAGAAAGCAATGATTGCTGCCGTTTGGGGAAATTCGGATTCTGATGAAGAACAGTCAGAGGCACAGTGCCATGAAGAAAAATTATGTCTGAATGCTGTACAGACATCACAGAGAAGGGCACAGTGCCAGGACGACTCTCACTTGTGTCTAATGCCGAAAAGTTCAAACTACCAAGATGAAACTGAAGACAGTGAGGTAAGTCTTCTTTCTCTAAAACCTTCGATACATCTTCTTTCAAAAAACCAACTTGTTACTTTGCTGGGAAATATTATTGATGATTGTCAAGAAATGAATGATGATTTTTCAAACATGAGAAAAGAGGTGAAAAATTTAACTAAGCAAAAGATTGGGTTGGAATTGGAATATAAGGATTTATTAAAGGATTGTAAAGAATTGATGAAAAAGAATGATGAACTTGAAAAAACTATTGAAGAGAAAGATACTGAGTTAAACGCTCTAAGATACGAAAAGTCTCTTGCTAACGAAATTGTAAATGACACAGTGCCATACACTGTGTTAGAAGCTGAAAAATCGAGTCTTGAAAAGCAAATTGAATCGCTAAATCATGAGTTAGTTGAACTAAAGAATTCAAAACAGAAATCAAGAATTGTTCCACTAATGCTGCCTAGTGATGCTAAGATAAGTGAAGAACTTGATAAAGTTAAGAGAGAATTAGAAATTTCGAGAAAAAGAAATAGTAATCTAAATACTTCTGTTGAATTCTTGGAATCACAATTGACTATTGCTCGGAAAATGTATGAAAAATGGTTAGATGGTCAAAAAGCCTTAGAATATATCTCCAGTACAACTAGCAATCGAAACAGAATTGGTTTAGGATATACAGACCAGAGGCACAGTGTAAGACACAGTGCCAAAAATTTTGAAAGAGACTTTCGTAAAAGAAAATATGTCGATCTACCTGAATATTTGATTTGCAACTTTTGTGGAAAGAATGGACATCTTATGGATAATTGTAATGTCAAGAAAAAAAGTGTTGCAAAAAATGTAAAGTATGTAACTCAAATATGGGTTAGAAAAGACTTATTAGAAGCTCAATGAAAGAAAAAGGGACCCAAACAGATTTGGGTTCCTAAAATTAACAAGTGATCTTTTTGCAGGCAAACGTGAGAGGACGCAGCCTATGGTATCTCGACAAATGGCTGCTCAAGACATATGACTAGTGATAAATCTCAATTCCTCTCACTAGTAGCCTACCATGGAGGGTGTGTTACATTTGGTGACAACAAAAAAGGAGAAATATTTGGAATTGACAAACGTCGGCAAATCCCTAACACACTCCATAGAGAATGTGATGTTGGTAAGTGGTTTGAAAAAAATTTGTTAAGCATATCCCAACTGTATGATCAAGGTAATTCTGTTGAATTTCATGCATGAATATTTTACAATATAATTTGTGGCTTTGGGATTAATTTCTGGAAATTAGTTGAGTATTATGCTTGTTGTCCTCCTTTAAATATGTTAATTAGAGATTTGTTGATGCGTGTTTTTGTGAAGCTTAGTGAGTAAAGATCTACTTGATATAAAGAAGGACTCGCAATGGTCTAATGATGCTGTCCTAATGTCATGATCCTAAGTTGCCGAACTAATAAGCTATATGATCCTAAGTTGCTGAATTTTTGAGCTATGAAATGCATATACTTTCTCCTATAGCAAGCTTGATCTTTAGCCCAATATTCTGATTTTCTATTCATGAGTTTGACATTTGTGCCTCATTATTTCTTTCTTTCATATGTCCCACCTTATCTTTAATTCTCTACTATTATCTTTTTTTTCCCCACCCATTGCTCCAAAGTTCAACAAGTGCTTTTAATCTTGATTCATGATAATCTATGGGGAAAGAACATTTTGATAATTTGATGGAAGAAAAAGACGCATCAGTTAAGGGGGAACATGAAAAGGTTGGAATGAAACTCAAATACGTGAAAGAATGAACAGTACTAATTTACACTGTGCAAGGCACAGTGCCAGGTGATGTATCAAAAAGACAATGAGGTCCGAATTAAGTTATTATCTTTGATCTCTTATTGGTTGACTCTAGTAATATTGTATGGTCTCCTTCTCCTTCATAAAAAAAAAAAAAGAAAAAGAAAAGAAAAGAAAAGGAGAATAAGACACTTATTTTAGATAAGTCCTAGAGTTCAATTCAAATGTGAAGAAAATTATCAAAGTTTTGAAGATCATTATTTTGGATTCCAGTATTCCGAAGATTAGTTATATTTGGAAGGGAATAGATTGTTTCACTGGCACAGAAACACACACAGTGCCACAGTGAAGAAAGTCTTGTGATGCTTATTTGCGGAAGTTGAAAATATGAAAAAAGGGTTTAAGCACTTGTTGAGCCAATTGCCATTTCAAATCTTCAAGTTTGCATTACCTATATTCATTTTACATTCTTAGCCATCAACCATGATCCTTCATGATTATTTCTTGCTTTAGAAATTCGGATTGTGAGTTGGGTTATATTTGTGCTTAATGACTTCGGATTGTGAGTTGGATTATGACATAGCACCAGCATCCTTAGTATTTATTGTTTGAGCTACTTGAATTATTTTGCTGACTATATCTCACTCTGTCTCGCTAAACATGTTGATGCTCTCCTTTTTGATAATGTCAAAAGGGGGAAGATGGGTATAATACTTAGACTAACGAATTATTGGTTATCTTGGATACCATGTTACTTGTGAATGATGTTATGCTATTTTCCCTTATGTGATTAATGGTGCATATTTTGAGGGGGAAAAAGTGATTACTTAATAATATTATATTGAGTGTTTGTCATCATCAAAAAGGGGGAATTTGTTGTGCATGTGCATGTTACGTTTTGATGATGAAAAATAATATAATATGTTATAGTATGAAAGTTTGTGACAGATGGTTGAGAAAGGAATAAATAAATGAAGACTTTGAAGAAATGAAGAATCAAGATTGAAGTCCAAGTTTATATTGAATTCCAAGTTTAGTTACTATATGCAAAATGTAATAGGAAAAATTGACGCTATGGGGCTCAACTATGAGCGGTTTTCTTTAATAGATCCCAACTATCAATAATCCAGTGGAGGTCCTAACTTTGGGGAGCATTGTCTTATATTGGACCTAGATGACTTATGACTTGGTGAGTAGGTAAAATGATTTTTTTTTATTTCTTAAATCTTTGTTCTCTCTTTCCTTCCAACTGTCATTCTTCTTTACTTTGGTCTGGTCAGAACAATACCCAAAACGGTAACCCAACCATGGCCAACCAGATGTTCAATTACTAAACATAATGACATAATTCAAATAAATTTGCATTTCAATTTCACACAACATTTCTACTATAAACCATTAAACCCCTTTCTCCAATTTTATTTTACAAACCCATCAATATTTCAGGGATATTATGCAATAGAAATCAACACAGACATTCTATCAAACACTTAGCAGACATGGATGAATGTCAATGATAAACGAATAAAATTTAACAAACCCAATACATTTCTAACCATTCTGAATTCGAGTAACAATACATAATAGCTCAAATTTGACAAAATAAATTATAGTACTTGTTTTTGAAGCAGACATGATCCTTCCTGGTCCCATACCCAGCAGCTTGTAATGTATCAATCAAAGTCTTCGCCGGCCCGACTATCTGCCGATACGAACGAAGACAATGTACTTGATCAGGAGGAACAAGTTCATGATTATGCTCTTTAATAAACCCACTAACAACCCATTTTCCAGACTCTTGAATTTTTACACCCAACTTTAGTCACTACTCGTGGACGTTTAATCTCCCTATCTTTCGTCCTCTTTTCGTTCAAATTACGAAACCCTTCTTTCGCACAAACGAAGGAACGTTGAATGATTGCGCCGTCTCTTCGAGAACGACGCGACGAGCTCGCTCCCGTGCTGAATCCGATTCTTCGAGCGTATGAATTGTAGAATGATTTTGCGTTGTTGTGTTCAAGAATGGAGTTTCTGTGAGTTCGGTTTCGTCGATTTCAATGGCGCCGTCGAAAATTGTAGCTCCAGGTCCTAATTCTATGTCGAGATTGATGACCTCGTTCTCCATTTTTTGTGAATTGAAGGGAAATCAATTGAATTGGAAAAGGAAATTGGTGTTACGGTTTCTGCGATTTTTCATCGGAAAGAGAGAAAGTTATTCCCTTTTTCTCAAATTCAGGGTTTTAGAGAGGAGATTAGAGAGTCGACAATGGAGATGTTATTGAATTTGAATTCTTTTTGCTGTTGGGATTTCCAGGTTTGAGATGAGTAGATGAGAGAGAATGGGTGGGTACATAATCCTGGGTAAAAGCGTGAAGGAGGAGAGGGGTAGAGGAAGATGAGAGAGAAGCTGGTTAAAACAAATGGGTGGGGGTGGATTTAAAGTCACGTGACCTCATTAACCTGAAGTAGCAGGTTAAGTGACCTGCTAGGCCTACTAAAAAATGAGTCACACAATAGTCGGGTCTGCCACTGGATTATTGATAGTTGGGACCTATTAAAGAAAACCGCTCATAGTTGAGCCCTATAGCGTTAATTTTTCCAATGTAATATGCTAGAACTAGATGATATATTATGTGCCAAGTAAAAAAATATAAAATTAGGATAATTATTATTTTCTTAGAGTTAAGGAAATCAATAATTATGTTAATTTTATATATCTATATAAAAAGGAAGTTTAGTTTTAAAATAAAAAAGGATTTTATAAAAACTGAATAAAAAAGGATTTTATAAAAACTTATTTTGATAAAACGTTTTGTATATAAAAGATAAAAGTTTTTTTTCGGTAAAAATCATAAAACGTTTTTAAAGAATTTTGATAAGAAGGAGAAAAACTGATTTTTCAATATGATAAAGTTTGTTTAATAAAAAAAACTGATTTAAGAGTTGATCTAGTTAATATAAGATATGGAGAAATCCTTATCCTATTAGGAAAAGGAAAATCAGTTTTTTATAAAAGATAAAATTGGTTTTTGAATAGGAAAAGAATTTTATCCCTTTATTTTAGGAATAAAAATTGTTCAAAAGATAATATATCTTGGAGAAGGATTTTTATTCAGTTCACCAAGATATATAAGGGATTGCAACTCAGTTTTATAACTTACGTTTTCAGAGAGAAAAAATCGGAGATATTAAGAGCTGAAAACAATTTACTAAGCGCACGAAAGATAAAGACAGAGTTAGTCGGGTTAGGAAACTAAAACAACGTTTGTAATTGTCCTCTATTTGCTTGAATAAAAAACACGCTTTGAGGATCTTTTCTTTTCTCGTAATTTCATTATTATAGAGAGTGACAACACTTAGAGTTAAGTGTTGGGAAGACTACTTAGGGTTAGTAGTGGGGGAATCGAATCAGATCAAGAGTTTGGTATTTTACGATTCAAATAATAAAAAAGAGTAGTTTGTGTGGACGTAGATCTCGGAGGTGAGATGAACCACGTTAAATTCCCGTGTCTTATTATTTGATTTCATTGTTTTATTGTTTGATACAATTTCGTTCGAGCAAAAACATTAATCGGAGAATTTACGAGTGAATAACACAGTGCACGGCACTGTGCCATAAGAGTGTTTTTGCGAAAATCGATTAGTTTTAGCCACTCAATTCAACCCCCCCTTCTTGAGTGTCACCTTGTGTTCCAACACATTCTATTGCTCGTTACTTATGAAAAAAAACCCTAATCAATCATACGGCTAGGCATTAAGAATGGGAATTAAAGTATAGTATTAGCAATGTTAGAAAGTGGCAACAATGGCAAATGGATTTCATATCTAATGTGCTTGAACATAGCTTTTGGTCCTCCACCAAGAACTGATCTTTTGGGAATTAGAGTAAAAGTTGTGGGCATGCTTGCCTGCTTTGAGGGGATAAAAGTAATAAATTACTACTTCTATAAAAAAGAATGAAATAAATAGACTTGAAGATATTGTATATTTGTATGCTACTACTCCTATTTGCTACTTATTGTACTTTGTTTCTTCTTGTGTTTCCACCTTTGACGCTTTTATGGTCATTTTTCTAATTAAATTACAAAGCTAAAGCTGCTTAATAGCTGTATATGGTAGATGAAACTAAAAAAAGTGTATTTGAATTGATTATTCTGATTCGTACGTCTTTTAATGGAGATAGTCATATTCATATAGATGGGTTTATAAAGTAATACTTATAATTCAGTTTTGGTATACAGTCGAGGTCGAGGAAGGTCATTGAAATGTCCCAAATTCCCTTCTTTGAGTTGTCATTTTCTGATATTTGTAGCTTTTTCTTATTACTACTGTATGTATGTGGGTCAACTTATGTGATAGTGGTTAGAATTTTAATGCTATCACGTGGAAATTGGAATTTGTTTAGTAGTTTACCTGGATAAAGTACTTAATGCTAGAAGTTCTAGTCACTAGATAAGGGAGACTTGAATCTTGGATCTCCTACATGGAGAATTTACCTTCATTTACTTGGTCAAATTCTCGAATAAGATTGTTTCCCTATATATCTTAAAGGAGCTATTAATTGTTTATTTTTTAGTGACCACTTTAACTCGATCAAACAGTAATGAAGACAGTCTTTTTTGTGAACAACTATTTCCTTAATCACCATTATATGTTTTGGGCATGTAAATACGCTGGTAATGAACGCAATTAAACATTTTGTTTTGAGGATTCAGAAAGAAGTTTGAGCACATTCTAAATCCGATTCCATATTAGTTGCCTAATTTTGACCATAATTTTCAGCAAATATTAAAAGAAAATGTTAGCATAAATATGTTCTAATAAATATCTCATTGTATATATGTAACATATCAACTTTTCATAATATTTACTGCTAAATAATTAAAAATATTAATGGTCAAGGTTGTGTCTTGGAAAATGTGCCGGTCAAAATATTGCAACTAATATGGGACGAAGGACTATTGGGCACACTTGTTGATATAAAGAATATAATATTCTTTTGGTTCTCTTATAATATTCTTTTGGTCAAGGAGTACACAATATGTACTTTTGCACCACTCACATACTTCATTTTGATTATTGTTTATGATATATACTAAAAGAAAAACTTAGTTATGCAAGATCTTGTTAGATTTGTCTCAATATCTTCAATATATCAACTTTTTATAGTAAACTACATTTATTGATAATTAAAATCTGGGGTCAATTTTATTTATTTATTTTACACGGTACATAGAAAGATGGTTAGGCTATCCTATCTCATGGTAAACCTTAGCCTAATTGAAAAACAATCCCCCTCTTCCCCCTCCCAACACTTTGCTTGCCACACCTCTACCAGATTTCGAACCTAGGTCTCTATTGTGGGAGATGAGAGGCAACGCTAATAGACCAAGAGGTCTTCGACATTGGGTTAAAATTATACATTGTAATACATGAAAGTCAATCTGTGTAGATTAAAATATAACAGAGTTAATACTACTATGTAGAGGTGGGCATGGGTCGGGCCAGCACGCGGGCTGGCCCGACCCGACATGGTTTGGGCCTGGTCCAGCACGAGCCCGTTCAAGGCCCGACCCGGCCCGTTATCCGCTCAGTGGGCCGTGGGCCTGCTACGGTCAAGAAATTTTATTTCAGGGCCCGCACCGGCACGAGCCCGCCTATATGGCCCGTGGCCCGGCCCGCTGGCCGAACGCCCCTTTTCTTTGTTTTTTAGCCTAAAACTGCCAAGAATCCAAAAAAACAACATAAAACACGGGCCAGGCCCGCAGGAGGCACGAGCCGGCCCGCTGGCCCGTGGGCCTGGGCCGAGTCGTGGACAAAATCTAGAAATTTCAGGCATGACACGACACGGCCTGCTACTCACGGGCTCTGGCCCGGCCTGGCCCGCCATTTCCTCCAGCCCGCGGGCCGAGCCCATGAACAGACCCGGCCCGGCCCATGCCCAGGTCTACTACTATGTTTTATGAAAAATATTTATATTATAAATTATTAGTTGATCCAACATGAAACTTAAATACATAAATAAAAGTAAGGTTAAAAGAAAAATAACTTGCGTAAGAAGCACACCTCACCTGCATGCCTAACAAATTTATCGTACTCCTAGAGACTAGAGTCTAGAGGTCCAAAATAGAATCGGTCCAAACATTTATTTTTTTGAGTTAAATGGAAATTTTAAGAAAATAAGAAAAAGCTGGGACCAAAATGGCCAGGCCCACAAAATTGTGGGTGTAAAAACGTTTGTCTGATCCAGATAGTCGTTGTCTCGTTAAGATAAGATCCAATAATAGAAGTAAACTACAAGAGTATTAGAATCTCGGAAGGGCCATACAGCCATACTCAATACTTATGAAGTAGTCCATGGAAAAATGCACATCGAGATCAATCTCCATGGCTGAAAATAGAAATACAGCAAAAAATTAAAAAATCTTGTCCACAGCAACTAAGCATCCCTTTTAATTGGTAATTTGGTATGATACTACGTAATGAGTGGGATGTGTATTAAAGGCCTTATAAAAACCAATGAAAAGTCTATTTAAAAACATATTATTGTTATTATTATTTCAACAATTTTTTTCTTATTGTCTTTCTGTGTTAAAAAAACTAGTGCTTGGTCTTGGAGATGAGTCTTATTATTATTCCTACTTCTACATTTTACTTTTAAATATATATACTAAAATGGTAAAATGGTAAGAAAAATGATCATATTGTAACATAATCATTTACATTGCATAATTTTAGCAGTTTTACAGACCAAATCTTGTGAGTAGAAAAAATCATAATTGGTAGGGATCAGAGGCGGATCTAGGATTTTAAATTTGGGGGGTCCTAACTAAACCAATCAAATAGACAAAGATCATAATACACAAATGAGAAGTTGAGTTTTAACGATAACAAGACCAAACTTTATAAAATTCGAGTCATTTATCAGAGATACCTTCATTATGTTGATATTTCAATATTATGTCCATTTTTAGTATAGATTGACTTTTACACTAATAAACGAACACAACTTTTACCTTTAATATCTTGAATTATCTGTTACAAACTTTATAAGTTCATATAAATTTCTTAAATGTAAATAGAGACATATCCAAAATCTTACACAATAAAATTGTTTATTTGTAAATAAATCTTGCATTGTCATACTCAATATATGAATAGTTACATTGATCTGAAAACGAAAGGAGAATTAATCATTATATTCACAAAAAAGAAAAAAAAGAGGTTAAATTAGATGTAAAACTAAGAGATGGAAATTATTCAAAATAATAAATTGAAGACTCAAAATAGAAAAGAAAAGTGCTGAAATGGAGAAGATATAGAGCAAGAATTTTAAAATAAAAAGTAAAAAGTTTAAAGAAAAAACAAAAAACAAGGGAAAACTAAAAAGTTGAAAAAAACAAGGAAAGAAGAAAAGGCAGGTTGCTACTAGCGTCAAAAGTTTACAGCATGCACTCGAAGTTGTTTCGAGAATTACCACTGAAGCAACACGCATTCTATGAAATAAGATCACATATATATGTTTTAACCTATAATCTGCCGACGTTAAGAAAAACGAAACTGTTTTTTTTGAGGGGCCTGGGCCACCCAGGACCCATAATAGGTCCGTCCCTGGTAGGGATCAAACAACGAAAGATTTTCCACTACGGCGAGTCGGGACAGGAACCTGACTATTTCCTTGAACTATTAATTACACAAGCTTTAAAAATAAATAGTGTTGTGAGTTTGTGACATATAAATTGAACAAGAGGTTGAAATTTCAAACTTTGACCCGTTATATATTTTTTTGAACAAGATTAGCCACTGGGATCAGACATGTGACTCAAACTTATACAAAATACTACATGAACAGTCGCATACCTTATTTAGTGACAACTATTGTGCTTATGCAATTACACGGTTGCATTAAGACCGAAGCTTTTTGTAATGCTTAAGAATTTGATTCACTTGCATCCTTTTGTGCTCCCTTATATGTATTTTGAGTTTGAGCCTATCTTGTGCTTGTTGAATCGGCCTTGGTTTGGAAACAAGAAAGACCATCGTCGTTACCACGTTAGCATCATAAAAATACGACTTATGATCGACTATTTTGAACGAAAATATGAGATTTGTGTCGAAAATATCATTCAAATAAATATGGTGTTATGCTTATGAATGGGCAAGATTCAAACTCATATATTAACATCATTTAATTCCCCTTAAAAAAGCATTATTTAATATGTTGAGGCACCCTTTCTATAAAGTAGATTCATGGATTGAACCTGTTCTCACCACCAAATTTATTTAGCAAAACTACCTGAAATTCAGTCCAACCTAATCTATATTAATCAACATGTTAGCTAGTCGATCTTCAACCCATTTATAAAAAAGTTAAATGTGGTTTCAGATTAAAAAATATAAATATATAATTTTATGTTCGTCTTGTCGTCTAAATTGATATAAGTGGTACAAATAGTGTTGATCCAAACACACTTATTTTGTGTTGGGATATTATACCATGTCAAATTTTGTCAACCCAAGTTTGTGAGAGTAGACATTAAAAGAAGGATGGGGGGTGTTAGAGCTAATCATGGGCCTAGCTAGGTACATCTAGAATAGGTATTCAATCTTTACCCATATTCAACTATCAATAAGATAACACATCCATGTTATACTATCATTTTTTACAACTTTTCATCTCATGTAATAGTGTAATTTGAGCTGGCCATGGGGTGGGATGGCCCGTGGGCGGCGCAGGCTTTGTCCGCTACCGACCCGGCACGATACAAGGCGTGCTAAGCGGGTTGCAGGCTTTGTGTGGACACAAAAGTTTTGATGTGGGTTGTAGTTGACACGAGCCCGTAGGTGGCCCGAGATTGGGTCCATAAATCAGCCTATCCAATGGCCCGTTAGACACGCGGGTGGGTCACCTTTTTTTTACCTCCAATAATATGCAAATTTGAAGTATGCGGTGGCCCGAGATTTTACCCGCCATTGGGCCTGTGCGAATGTCCCGTTAGACACGCGGGTGAGTTGCCTTTTTCTACAGCCAATATTCTGCAAATTTGCAGTTTGTGCCGAGATTTGACTCGCAAATTGGCCTATGCAAATGGCCCATTAGATACTTGAGCGGGCCGCCTTTTCTTACCGCCAACAACCTACAAATTTGAAGTATATGGTGGCCCGAGATTTGGTTAGCAAATCGGCCTGCGCGAATGTCCCGTTAGATACGCCGGTGGGTTGTCTTTTTCTACAGCCAATAAACTGCAAATTTGCAGTATATGTTGGCCCGATATTTGGCTTGCAAATTAGCCTGTGCGAATGGCCCGTTAGCCACGTGGGTGGGTGGCCTTTTTCTACAACTAATAACCTGCAAATTTGCAATATTGATGGCCCGTATTGTGGCTCGCAAATCGGCCAATGTGAATGACGCATTAGACACGCGGGTGAGTCGCCTTTTGCTGCAGCCAATAACGTGCTGTATATGGTGGCCCGAGATTTGCCCCGCAAATCGGCCGATGCGAATGGCTTGTTAGACACACGGGTGAGTCGTCTTTTTCTCTGACCAATAACCCGCAAATTTGCAGTTTATGCAATTATCATATGCTTTTTTACGATGCTTTACTCCCTAAGCTACTTCCAAATTAAACCTATTAACTTTGGAACATTACTTTGTTATTACTTTATGATTCTTTTTCTCAAATTCCTACCATATACGATTAGACATCTAGCATCCTATTGTTAGAAGGTCATCTCGACTCCTATATATCCATAATTTTTCCGCCTTTGCTTTCCACCAAATAATTCTCTCTCCTCATACTTTAGAGACTAAAACTTTTAATCTCCTATCATCTTCAATTTCATTTCAAAAGTCTTTTGTACCTGCCTATTGCACAATTGTAGCAAGAAAGGCTCGGCTCGCAAAACATCCCGCTACGTCCGTCAACAAGTAGCATGAGCAAGCTTGCAGACGGCACGAGCTCAGCCCGCCAGACACATGAGCCCGGACGTGTTGTAACACAGTTTTTGAAAATCTTGGCCCGACACAGCCTGCTACCATAGCTGGGCCAGCTGGCGCGACCAGTGGCCCGACCCGCGACGCCTCTACGAGTCTAATCCCGTCATATATAAAACTGTAACCGCATGTACTCTAGACAAATCAACAAAAGCAATCTGACTGACTTATCGAGGTTGAGGTGGTGGAGTAGTGACATCGCTTTCCACCTCATATCCCTGATGTCTAGGGATCAAACCTCATGGGGCTCATTTGAGGATTTTCCTTTATCTCCCCTCAAACGAGTTCCCTTCATTTTACCTAAAAAGAAAAAAAAATCCGACGGACTCATCATTCACTCCACTATTGATCCAAAAAAGCAACACAAAAATAATATCATACGACGTAGAATATGCTGCGGACAAAAATAAATACGAGGCAGCATATTCGGTTTATACCATTTCAAACTCTTGTTTGTTTGCTTAATTACAAAACAAAAACAATCTTGTTAAATTCAGTGAACACATAAATAAATACTTTCTGTTTTCGAAAAAACGAAAAAACCAATTTTCACCACCCCCTCACCGCTCTTTATTCTTTTTCTTTTCCTTACAACAACAAAAAAAAAAACATTTCCGCCCTCCTATAAATATTAAAAATCCGCAATTCCACTAATTAACTTCGTAGTAAAAAAAATAAAAAAAGTTGCAACAAACTTCCCCGCCTCAAGCCTCAATTCATCATCACTTCCGTTTTCCGAAAACGCAAAAACAAAAATGAGCAACTTTATAAACTGTTTTTCATGATCAAACCAACAAAACTCAACAACAATGGCGTCAACCATTTTCGCATTCTCTCTCCTCTTTTTATTTTCTCTCTCCTCCTCCTCCGCAGCAGCAAATATTCCGACGACTCTCGACGGCCCGTTTAAGCCCGTTACGACGCCCTATGACGTCAGCTTACGTGGTAACGCCGTTGATTTGCCTGACACAGATTCTAGGGTTCAGCGTCGTGTTAATGGATTTCAACCGGAGCAGATTTCTGTTTCTCTCTCTTCTGATTATCATTCCGTTTGGATTTCTTGGATTACAGGTTTTTTTTTTAGTGAATTTTTGGTTGAATAATGAATGATTGAGATTTGGGAATTTTTTTTGAAAATTTGAGCTACTTTGTTTATCAATTGGATGGTGGAATACATGTTTTTGTGTGATTTTTGTTATTCTCTGTACATTTGGAACTTTTTGTTGCAGAAATTTGGACCTGATTTTTATTTGTTAGATTGCATTGTAATTTTAGTTTGGATTTGGAAAATTTACTTGCAAAATTGTTAACTGCTGCTGTCAACTTTTGCGTGTTTTTTTTTGAGGTGTCATTTTTGCATGATTCTCAAAATCTCAACCTATCATGTACTTTTTCTATGCCCGTTTTTCTTGTTTCTGATTTTTTTTTGTCGGTGTTGTAAAAACATGAATTAATTTTTATATGCATGTAAAGTATTATGTTAATTTTGGTATAGGAAGCTGTTTTTGCAGAATATGTGATCAACTATACTCTGTTTTGTTTATAGTTCTATGGAAAAATCATATTCGTGTTGATTTTAGTTTTTGAGAAGATATGGGTAAATTATGTTATATCTGGGTTATGAATTTTAAATTTTGGATACTGGTCTTTGTTAATCATATAAAGGCATTCATATCTGGGAATTAGTTCTTTAATTTAAATTTAAAATTTTGATTTTGAACCATGTTTAATTTGTTAAGCTCAATTGAATAGAGAATTCGGTTATCTTGAAAAATGTACATTTTAAGGGATCATAATTCACAGTTGTATTATTAGTGACTTCTGAGTTCTGATCATGCTAGTAACACTGAATTAGGTCAGCTAACTAGAATATAAATTTATCTAGTTACATTTTGTAGCAAAAGTAGAAGCAGGACTGTGGAACATAATTAAAAGTGGAATGAGCAATAATAATGTGATTTTGAGGCTTGATAGCATATAGTAATTGTCTTTGATATCGATATCGGATTTTCTGCTGCTCTGCTTGACATTTTCAGATTTAGTTTCTGCAGTGGGTTTTATTGATAGATTTATTATAACCAGAGTAGTGTTTCTGTGATTCTGTCTATTTGGGTGTAAATTTAGAATGACAGCCTTTATGTGTGATATTAAATGCATAGCTGGTTAATTGTTTTTCAGGAGAATATCAGATTGGTTATGATATAAAGCCATTGAATCCTGAAAGTGTCAAGAGCATTGTTCATTATGGGACATTACAGTACCCATTAAGTAGTGAAGCAACAGGGTATTCTCAAATCTACAGTCAGCTTTATCCTTTTGAAGGTCTTCAGAATTATACTTCTGGAATAATCCACCACGTTCGTCTCACAGGTAAACTCGAATTCTTGTGGAACTGCCTGCCACCATCTAGTGATTTTTAATTTATTTGTAAAATATGTGTTTAACCAAGTGAAGTGAGTTCTGAACTCTAAGGTCAGTATTATATCTTGGGTTAAACTTGATATATAACTCTTAATGAGGAATTGGCCTTTTTGTATAGGTTGCATTCTTTTGTTAAAATTGATCCCTCTTCTGTTGAATATGCTGCAATGGCCCTTCAACTTCTATCAACTAAAACAAGTGATCCTTACATATATTTACCGATTATCTGATTACCTCCCTCTTCAATCTGAAGGTTACAGGAATATTTTAGATAATGTTGTTGCAAAGGAATGATGTCAACAACATGATTTATGAATCTTCTTACGTCAATTATCATTCTCGATAGTGTTTATGTTCAACTTCACCTGTTAAATTTTGACTTTCATACTAGGCTGGGATTTTTTTCATATTATAGCATGAGATCTCTGTCAATTGACAATTTAGTACTTCCTCCGTTTTTTTTTACATGTTACACTTTTTATTTTAGGAAGTTTTAAATTAGATGTTACACTTTCATTTTGGGTAATAACTTCTCTTTATCTCTCTCCTATCACATGTTCACATGGGACCCTTTTGTTTTCTTTGTATCTACCTCTCTCCTCTCCAAAAATTGCCTAGGAGTTCGTGATTTTGAAAGTGTAACATGTAAAAAAAACGGAAAGTATCAAATTTTGTTCTTATTTCTGTCTTCTGTGCAGGGTTGAAACCTAACACGTTGTACTACTATCGATGTGGAGATCCCCATCTACCATCCATGAGTGGCTTGAACCATTTCAGGACGATGCCGATTCCTAGCCCTCAGAACTACCCTGGAAAAATAGCAATCGTTGGTGACCTAGGTCTTACATATAATTCAACAGACACTATAAGTCACATAACTAGCAATAATCCTGATCTTCTTCTCCTAGTTGGTGACGTGACTTATGCAAACCTATATCTCTCGAATGGAACTGGCTCTGATTGTTATTCTTGTGCCTTTCCAAAAAGCCCCATTCACGAGACATATCAACCACGCTGGGATTATTGGGGAAGGTTCGAACCTCATTTTCTTACTAATTACTATCCATATGCTGATTTGACTGTGACAGAAAGATCATTATGACATTTGAACTTTCTCCTCTTGCTATGCTATATTCATAAATATGCTTTTTACAGGTTTATGCAGAGTTTGATATCAAAGGTCCCGATTATGGTGGTGGAAGGGAATCATGAAATAGAGGAACAGGTTGATCATAAGACTTTTGCAGCATATAGTTCTCGCTTTGCTTTTCCTTCAGAAGAGAGTCAGTCATCATCGACATTTTACTATTCTTTTAATGCTGGAGGAATACATTTTGTAATGCTCGGGGCTTATATTGCTTACAACGAGTCAGGTATTATGAGTTCTTACTTTTATTAGTTATGGTACCACAAAGCGAAAAGCGTTTATCACTAACTTGCTCTTTTTAGCTGAACAATACAAATGGTTGGAGAAAGACTTGGCTAAAGTTGATAGAGATGTAACTCCATGGCTGGTTGCTGCATGGCATCCACCATGGTACACTACTTACAGAGCTCACTATAGAGAAGCAGAGTGCATGAGAGTCGCGATGGAAGACTTACTCTACTCTGCTGGTGTAGATATAGTCTTCAATGGACATGTAAGTACCATGATGTCAGATATGATAACCATATAACCATTGAATTAATTGATTAACAGGCTATCTTTCACACAAATGAAGAGTGGGTATGAAAATCTTGCAGTTTGAAGCCATCATTGAGTGATGGTGATCGACTGATGTGCACTTGGCTCTTTGAAATGCACATGTGTGTATCATGCAGTCACACACCATTATCCAGTGATGGCAGTCGAGTTATAAGAACTTTAGTTCTTAATCATACACATAAACAAATTGCTTACATGTGCGTCTACCAAGAGTGCAGCTTGCAATGTGCTGTTATATTTGCATATCCTCATTGCTTTTCCCTCTCCTACTGTCAGCTATATCTGCCAATACCCTGCTGAATAACATTGCTGATCCAACTTCAGGTACATGCATATGAGAGATCGAACAGAGTATATAATTATACTCTAGATCCTTGTGCTCCTATTCACATTACAATAGGGGATGGAGGTAATCGTGAGAAGATGGCAGTTAAGCATGCTGATGAGCCAGGGAGCTGCCCTGAGCCATCAACTACTCCAGATAAGTACATGGGTGGCTTCTGTGCTGCAAACTTTACTTCTGGTCCAGCTGCAGGTAAATTCTGCTGGGATCGTCAACCTGATTACAGTGCATACAGAGAAAGTAGCTTTGGCCATGGAATTCTTGAGGTGCCCTTAATTTCTTATCCTCATCCAACGCATGTACTAAATTGTATACATGGCATGAACTAAGTATTTCTTTATCCATGTCATCTGATTTGCAGGTGAAAAATGCGACTTGGGCCCTGTGGACTTGGTATAGGAATCAAGACAGCGAGAAAGTGGCTGGAGATCAGATTTACATAGTGAGGCAGCCAGATGTCTGCCCTGTCCGAAGCAAGGTAACTAAAGGATGGTCCGATGTTAGGTGACTTACTTGGTACTCGAGATAATTATATTTATAATTTGCTGGTAGGTTTGAGTAAGAAAACATTCACATGTTGCAACTCTTAGCTTAGACCGGTGGTGGAAACTGGAAGCCTCCACCAATCCTGTAGGCAGTTTTGTATGGAAGAGAAATGCGATGGTGCAGCACCTCATTGTTTTGAATAGGTTACTTCTGGCATTTGCCGACATTGTTGTTGTATCATATGTTAGTCAATTGTAGCACCAAAAAGAATGTTAGTCTATCGTAGCACCAAAAAGAATGTTAGTCTATTGTTAGAAAGATGTACTTTGCAGTTTATTGCTCATGTACATATAGCACTGGTCTTTATACAAGTAACATTTACCTTATCTGTAGTTTGTAGTAGTTTATTTTGTCCTCACGCATTTTGTAGTTGTAGGTACTTTGTTTTATTGTTGCTCTTTTTATTCCTATGCATACATAAATAAGTTGGGGAAACAAGTGTACAAACACGAGAACTAAGTGGTCAGAAATTACGATATCATTTGTCGTCTTAACCAATTACAATTATACAATGATATCCGACAAATAATAATAATAATAATAATAACATTCCTACAAGGTTGATGTATTGTTTCTAGTCTGTGGTAGATGATGGTGCAGTGGTGCACTAACCATTCTCAACGAAGGAGGTTTGTTTCTTTGATATCAATAAGTAGATGACAACATTGAGTGCCTATGCTATACACTTCCTATAGTGAGAAGTGTGATCATTTGGCACTCGGAAAGTCATATTGACATGGTCATATCATTGACAATTTGACATTTGACACTCACTTCATCACTTTACTTTCTTGTATGAATATGGGAGCACGTGGATTGTCATGACTCGTGATAATTAGTATGTGGAGTGTGAAAATCATCCCCACTTTGAGCATGGCCGTTAATGATATAGTGTTATTCCCAGACCCCAGTCGAAATTGCTAAAGAGAAAGGAATTTTTTTTTAAAATAAAGATACAAAGGGATCCTTATGTCACTCTTCTCCGTCCAACTAAGAAAAGCGTCTACCAGCTAAGATTAGATTTCAAAAATAGTGTCTTTGACTCTAGAATTTTATTTCTAATTTAGACAAATCTTACTAATTTTAAATACTTACTTAGCTTCTTTATCATCAATATTAGACAACAATATCATGCGCGCATCACATTACAATCCCACAACCACTGCGACAACCAACAATGCTGCACCTCTATTATTTACGTGAAGAGAAGGGAGACACCAAAAAAATCAACATCAATTTTTTCTTTAAAAATCCCTAATTTGATGGCATAATCTTCACAGTAAAATGTTTTTACAATTTTTCTATTTTGAAAGAAAGAATACAACACACCCTAAACAAACCATCAGTTATTCCTTTTCTCCCTTCAATAATCTCCTTTCTAATAATTATTATATTTTTACGCAGAACTTTATAATTCCACATGCATCACATGCATATAAGACTAGTAGTTCTACATATGAAATAGGTGCAATTATTTTTTAATATGAATAGTATATCCAATTTTTTTTTAAAAAATAAATAATTGGTGGACCACATGCCACATGCCAGATGCCACCCAAACCCCCTATCTAAATCCGCCTCTGGCTACTCATAGTGCCATCTTAGGTTTTGTAGAAAGAATATTCACGGTTTTCTATATACATCTTTGACTCTTTATATCTCTAATTAAATATGATAAAAAAAATTGATATCTATAAATATGTGCTTTAAAATAAATCTAATAAGTTTTATATTGCTTATATATTGGTAAAAAGTTTTAGGTCGAAGTATCTTTATTGCTTTGATTCTCGCTGTCTATAGTTTATACTATCAATAACTACCTCTATCTCTTCTTAGCTGCGACACTTACTTTTTCAATTTCTAATATATAGCTAGTTTTAAACAATATTAGCCTTTACTTAAGCAACAATAAAATTAATGAAAATTTGCTATGAAAACAGACCTTGCGTAAATCTATAAGAGCTCACATGGTAAACGGGCCTAAAGTACATAAACCAGAGTTTAGAGTTCTCTACCGATTTTCTTTTTTCTAGTGCCCTTCTCTACATATTAACATAAAAGTTCTCAAAATCCCCTCTCTTTTTTCCTAAAATATAAATATAACTGTTATATTAAGCACTGAAAATTCCAATTTCTAAAAAACTTTTGACAGAAGTCAAATTCGTGCATTTAGAAAAAGTGTTTTGATATATGCAACTCTTAGGATTGTAAATAAGCATTAAAGACATTTCCTGTAATAGTATTAATTTAGGAATTTATGAAATAATCACGAGCCAATCAATGTAATAAATCTTATTTACTGCTTAATATTCCCATTTTTAACTTCTTATATACAATCGTAAGCACCCCATAGCTGCATATATCATTTCAATTAAAAAAATCTCAAAGGTTTGAATTATGATTACTAGGCTCAGTGTATGAGTGTCTTTCAGGCAAGATACTAGTGGAACTCTTTGTTCTTTTCCTTTTTGGTGGGATAATAAGGATTTGAAAGTAAAAAAAAAACAGTTGGGACAGGACAAGGAAAGTGCCTTTATTTTCTTCCCTTTTACTAGTGCGATGATGCATGTGATGCTGATTGCTGAAGCCAAAGTCCTCGTGTCAATTTTATTATATCATACAATTCATACAAAACACAAGGGAATTAGTCAAGATCTAATCTCAATGCTCATCCATACCTAACGTCTACACAAAACGCGGTTCAAACTTACGAACTATCAGTGGTTGAGTGTCAAATATATTATATATACATCATAATCATGAACCAAAAGTCTACATATACGAACTGAGTTTCATTATATATATGCGTGCTTCAAAAAGAAACCATACGAAAACACACCACAAAGTCACAAACATAAAACAACTACTACCATATTTTCCTTAGACCTTCTGAAGGTTTTAAGCACCATGAAGGCAATCCAACCCACCATCAACCACTGCATCCCAACCACTAGCCGCCTTCCGCTAATTCGAGCTCGACAAGGAGTTCTCTTCGACACTCAACGATTTTCAAAGGAGTCAAATCCGGCAACCCGTTTAGCCCAATCACTTACCCAAAAGCTCCATCTCCAAATTGAATCCATACACGCCCAAAAAACCATAACTCAATCAAACTTGAGTTCTATTTTAGAAGATAAAAGTAACACTCCTATGGAATCCCCTAAGGAGGATATCTCAGAGAAGTGGCAAGAAATTCATGGTTTTAATGATTGGGACTCCCATCTAGATCCTCTCCACCCTTCCCTAAGGCGAGAGCTAGTCAAATATGGTGAGTTCGCCCAAGCAACATATGATGCATTCGATTTTGATCCGTACTCTGAGTATTGTGGGAGTTGTAGGTACAACCGAAATAAACTCTTTGAGAAGGTTGGCCTTACTAGACACGGATATAATGTAACCAAGTATATTTACGCGACATCTCAAATCGATTTGCCTCAATGGCTAGAGAAGTCCCAAGTGGCGGAGACTTGGAGTACACACTCGAATTGGATGGGGTTCGTAGGGGTGAGCGATGATGAGGAGTCGCAACGCATTGGAAGGAGAGACATTGTTGTAGCATGGCGAGGGACAGTTTCAGTATCAGAGTGGTACGAGGATCTACAAAGGAACTTGGAGAGGTTTGGACATGGAGATGCAAAAGTTGAGGAAGGTTTCTTAAGTATATACACCTCAAAATGCCAATCTTCGAGGTACAACAAAACAAGCGCCTCAGAGCAAGTGATGACAGAGTTAGCAAGGCTCATCCATTTCTACAAGAAAAGAGGGGAAGAAGTTAGCCTTACAATAACAGGGCATAGCTTAGGTGGTGCCTTGGCTCTGCTTAATGCATATGAAGCGGCTGCAATATTTGTTAATGTTCCAATTAGTGTCATCTCTTTTGCTGCTCCTAGAGTTGGAAACTCGGGTTTTAGAGATGAGTTACACGAGTTAGGTGTGAAGACATTACGCGTTGTGGTCAAACAAGATGTTGTTCCTTGGATGCCAGGAATGGTCTTCAACGAGCGTCTACAAAACTTCGAAGAGATAACGAGGGGACTAGAATGGGTTTATACTCATGTGGGTGTTGAGTTAAGACTTGATGCGAGATCATCTCCTTATTTCAAACGAGGTTTACAATTGCAAGGACACCATATGCTAGAGACTTACCTTCATTTGTTGGATGGATTTGAGAGTTCTAAGTTACCTTTTAGGCATAATGCTAGAAGAGATATTGCTTTGGTAAATAAAGAGTGTGATTTGTTGATTAATGAGCTAAGAATACCACCTCGGTGGTACCAAGCTTCTAATAAAGGGCTAGTTCAAAATGCTCATGGGAGGTGGGTTAAACCCAAGAGAGATCCAGAAGATATACCATCCCCTACTTCATACTTGTGAACCACATTACCATCATGTACTTGCCTAATCAATATATAAATGTAAATATCAAGTTTTCATAAGCACAATCTTAATCTTACCGTATAATCGTATATTCTAATTATGATGCAAAAATGATTTAGGAATGACTTCAATCGTGAAAATATAAATTACGAAAACACCTTATGAAAGGACAACAACCTCCGCAGGAACCAAGCCAAGGTCAATCTTGACCATTGCTGGGGTGAGGCAAAGAGAAAAAAAATGGAGGGTAATGGGTGCCGTGGACGGCGAAAAATTGCGGCTCACCGGGAATGGGTAGCACTTCGGATTTTTGAGTGTCTCTCTCATATTTTTACAAGTATCGTATTTTTTTTTGTATTATGACGGTTTCACGCATAATATGATAGTATAAATTTAGATAAATTTGTTTCATAATTGCTTATGGAGAAGTAGCAAAATATTTTTGTTCGAGTTATGATTTGAAATATTTATATTGTTTTTTTTATTAATTTAAATACATTGAAATAAATTAGTGTTGAAATATATAAATAAAAAAATTACAAAATTTAAATAATTAATCAACTTATGCAACTAGTTCTGCCAAACAGTAAAACTAATCAGCTAGTTTCAGCTATACCTTATCAGTTTCAGCTACCTTATCAGTTTCAGCTATATTTTAGGAAGTATTGCCAAACAGACCCATTATATGAGATACTGACTGAAACTTCAATGGTAGAAATTAACATATCAAAAAAGGCTAACGGCTAACTACAACATTGAAGGCGAGAGAGACCCACTATATCCTATTTTACAACACAAACAGGGGACCAATGCACTGCAGTCTATTGCTAAATGTTAATGCCGAAAGCTTGTGCATGATTCACAGACTGATAGAGTGATAGTGAGCCTGAGCCATCATTATCGTTTTCAATGATGATTCATGTAATGCTTGTGCATGTACATCCTTTTCATTCTGTCATTGAGCTTCCACTTATCATGTTCAAGTGATTTACTGTAGTCTGCAGCATAATAAGCAATTTTATGTTTTTTCAATATTTTTCCTAGTACAAAGCATATATAATCTTCACCAAACGAAATTAATGGCCTAATACTCATTGCTAGAAGATCAGAACCAATTTCAAACAAATACGCTTTTTGAAATGGATTTCTAGGTGGTCATAATAGATATGACCATCTAGTTAGTGGTTCAAAATTGATCCAGATCCACATTTTTTATACCAAAATCATTTTGAACCACTAGATTTTCCATGGTCATACTCAATATGACCACTTATGAATTTTTCATCTTTGGTTACCAGGATTGACATCTTTCGCGAGATGCAATACTACAAGCTCGAGAAACAGAGCAATACTAAAGCCATCTGAATTATTATTCAAGATGTTACCATAGATAAGACACCTGAAATTGCAAAGATGCCACACAGACTTGTCACCTCCTCTTAAATTATCACGAGTTATGACTATTGTTAGTAGCCATTATAAAAGATCATTACACCTGTTAGGCTAGACAAATACTGGAGAAATGAAATACAGAATCAACGCAAAGTGATCAATTTCAACATCTTCACAAATTTGAGCTGATGCATGCATATCTCTAAGTTCTGTTCCAGCGCCAGATTGTAATTAATCTTCCATCTACCAGATCACTGACCCATAGAAGATAGAGGACAATAAATGTAGTAGAAAATATACTTTATATTATAGAAGTTTAATCCAGAAATGGACCTTACACATAATTTCATAGTTCTACTATATAGACTGCTAGAAAACAATATACATACACAATAAGAATGTCCTTGACTAAGAGAGTAAAACCAAGAAAAATATCTCCTTCCTGATTTTCAGATGGGATTCACATCCTCATAGTTGTCATGCTTGAGCTAAAGATGGTCAGACTAATTCATTCCTCTTTGAATATCTGTGATCGTAGTAACCGGTTCCCCACTGTATGCAGCAGTCGAGTTTAGCAGGCCAAGATCATGATCATCCAAGCAATATCCTTAGAAGATATCTAAAATTTCCAAGATGAAATTATTGCAGAGTGGGCAGTTTCCCCTCTGAACAAAGAGCTCCCTTGAACACAACCTGCAAAATGTATGGCCACACGGAATAAAAGCAGCACCTTTATGCCTCACCATACACACACAACAAGAATACTCTCCTTTCCCAGCATCCTCTACTGCCTCTTCTTCCTCCACCTCTTCCTCTTCTTCCTCTTCTTCTTCGTCTTCCAACCGGTACGTGGGCCCACTAATTCCAGCCTGTCGGTCTGTCTCCTCCAACAAGTCCATTAACGACATCCGCATTGGCTGATTCGCTGGAGGCCCCAAATTAGGAATCCCTCCTTCATCCTCCTCATCATTCTCATCCTCGTCTTCATTACCGTGAGGGGACCCTTCACTTTCTTCATCATCATCCCTGATCAGATTATCCTCATCCAGCTCCCTAGACAGTCTCCTACGAGTCTGCTCCCTCTCAGCAGCCAAAGCTGCGGACAACCTGAAACTACCACCACTCCTAGGGGACCCCCCACTATCCACCTCCCTCATTGTGAGTTCATCAGCTGGAACAGTATCAACTCTTCTTAGAGAACTGCTTCGAAGAGAGTTTCTATTCGCCATCGAGTTAGGAATCACGTCAGATTGTGGGACCGGCAAAGATGATGCCCAACGTTGGGAATTGGGATTCTGATTCTGATTTGGATTCGTGTTCCTCTTCAGCTTAAGGCGATCTTTGAAGGATTTCCAAGTTTTCTTGTTGTTGGGGTTGCCTCCGGCACTTCTAGGGGAGAGGGTTTCGTCGTTACGGATGATCTCAAGGAGGGTTCGGACAACTACGTTAGCTGCTTGGGGCGATTTTTTATTGCTGTTGAGTACAGCACCGAGTGTAAGATTCGATCTGGGGCTAGTTGTGTTATTCACTATGGCAGAATTATTGGTAAATGCATGGTTGATGCCATCAGCGAGGTCCGCCGCAATGAAGGTGTCGCGAAGGGTGGAGTGTTGGGAGCTCAGTCTCCTAGGAGTAACAGCAGTAGCTACGCCACCACCGTCACTGTCCATTCAATCTGATTTTCATAAGAATTTTTTCACAAGACAAACAAAATCTCATCAAATTTCCTACAATTTCTATATTATCTATTCGCATGTTTTGTTCCATAATACAATCAAAACAAACCTGTTGATTTGTAACTAATAATTATGCAAGGCAACCAAACTCAACCTTCATTTTCATACATCTTCAACATTTAATTTAACAATGGCAACAATAACAGATGAGAGAGAGGATCTTTAATTAAAAATTAACAAATATGATAGAAAATTAAACAAACAAAAAAACAAAGTATGAGAGCATGTACAATGGGCTAGTTTTTAGTTGGTCTAGCAAATAGTAAAGCTAGCTTTAATAAGTTTTGTTATTGGGGCACTTAGCCCTTTGGGTTGGTTGGTCTGGATTTCCAGACCATATGCACCTAGGATGGAGTGCACAAGATGAATGGCAATGAAACACGTGGCAAAGAAACTGGTGAAAAAATAGTGCCCACTTGTTCTCGCTGTCAACGTGTGGTTTTGTTCTCGCTGCAACACTCTTCCACTTGTTCAAGATATTTCAACGGTAATTTATTAACGTTAATTAATTTTAACGTTAATAAAAAAAAATTAGGTTATAATTTTAAAAAAATAATTACAATAACAGCTATAAAATATTTTTATCTATAAATTGAGCCCAAATTTCATATATTTTACCACACTTCTACCCAACCTATTTTTTTTCTAATTATTCTCTCCTGCCTAATATTACTTATACTAAGCCAATATATAATAACAGTAATGTGTTCGTTGTTTTTAATTTATAAATGTCAAGTTAACATAATTTAATTTAACGTAAGCTAATTAATACGTAGTTACTATAATCTCAAGTTAACGCTAATTTAATTTAACGTTAGCTAATTAGCTTTTAACGTAATTTAATTTAACGTCATTTAATTTAACGTCATCTAATTAGCTTTTATTAATTTAAATCATCTATTTCATATAAAAATAAACATTGGGTAGGAGAGAGAGTATATTGTAGGGTATGGTAAAAGTAGGAGAGAGAAATTGAAAAACCAAGTAAGACCAACCAAACCATTGTGAGAAAAAAAAGATGAGTTGGTGGGAGTTTAGTGGGATGTGAGGTGTAAGAAGGAGGGAAGGAGAGAGAATGACAAAAACTTAAAAGACTAACAAAGACCAACCCAACCATTGTACATGCTCTGAGGAATGAGAGTCGGTAAATATTTGTCGTTATGGAAAATCGCGGTATACATTTGTTTTATTCTCTCTTTTTTTGAGATTCACAATTCTGTTTTACTAATTAACAAATTAGAAACTTCATATTCTTCTTACTTTTGAATTTAAAGACATGAATATGGCAAATGCTAAATGCTATGAAATTTCTTCTACTATTTATAAGATTTTCGTGAGAGATATATGAAATTACAAGAAATTTGCAACGAAAAAAAGGCAAAAAAATAAAAGAAAAACACAGAATATCTCAAAATAAAAAAAGTTCAAATAACCGCATAAAATTAAGCTGAAGATGAAATTCAAATCATAAACAAAAATGCGAAAATGACTGAGGATGAACAAATAGTAGAAATAAAAATAGATCCTCCAGAAAAATGTGAAAAAATTTCCGACAAATTTCATCAAATTCAAAAATCTACAATAACGAGGAGAGAGAAAGAGAAAGCATAACGATACCTAAACTTGTCCGTTATGTTAGATTGATACAAACAGATTACCGCTTCAGATCTGATTCTTGTTGCAGCTTCAATGGCGTCGAATTTCTCAAATTTAGCGAAAATGGCAGAAAATACAAATAAAAATTCTGCGCCGTAAAAAGGAAAAATAAAAGAGGAAATTTAATTTTATAGGATTTGATTGAATTATTGAAACAACAAAGAAAAAAGACAAATAATAAGAGAGAAGGAAATCTTTGTTGTTATTGTTTGTCTTAGGCACTCTATTTTTGACTTTTGCTATATTTTTGTAGTTGTTTTTAATACAAAATTAAAGGACGTTATCTGAAAATGTGTGCTCCAAAGTGATGATGAGATTTAAGAGTGGCATTTGGAGGAGAGAGAAAATGAAGAAGATATGGAGGCCACTTTTTGGGTGGATGATTGAAGGAAGAGAGAGAGAGAAAAAAAAAAAGAGAGGAGCGAGTCTCGTGTTGTATGGTAAAGAAGGACCAAAAGCGGAGAGTTGGGGTCTCAGATTCCCTTTATTTGCGCTGTAGATCCTTGCCTCTCCAATGACGTTGACCACTTTTCACAATTTTTTTTTTACCTCTATTTAAGATATATCCATTATATAAGCCAATGGAAGAGCAATGATGTCCTCCTTGAAATTTACTTAATTGTCCCTTCACAACATAAATTAGATTCCAAATTTCCACACATAAACTTGCCAAAAAAAATCAATCAAATCTCTATTAAACCCAATCAACTCATATAAAAGTTCAATCACATAAACTTGCTAATAAAAAAAATTCAATAAAAAATATTCATGATGAAGAACTTACTAAACATTAATACCACAGACAATAACAAAAAATATACACGACATTCTCATTACATAGACAACTCAAATTCAAACTCAAAATAATTTTTCCATAACACAAACACAGTTACAAACACAAACTCCAAACCAAAAAAAATCAGTTCTCTTCATAGATTGGAGCTTCACGACATTCTCAAATTTGCGGATACTTTACTGTTAATCAGGTTTGCAGTTCATTATTGAACATAAAAGTATGTGTAATGTTCTATGTTCAGTAAATCGTAAGAATTAATATATCTAAATTCATTTACAAAAAATTAATATTAAAAATCACTCACAACCTTTGTTAGTTTTTTACATTAGCAAATAAATATATCTAAATTCATCTAACTATTAATCATTCACATTTTAAGAGTAATCATAACTATAATACAGATGGAGTATATAGTAACAAGTTTTGAAATTAACGCACGCATCGCGTGCATATAAGACTAGTTTATTTATATGTCACCTTAATTTTTTTTAATTATATAAACGCCTAGAAAGATTTGGAAAAAATTAGAGGTTTAAATTCATATTAGAGGATTTGACTAGTAGATCCGCTTATTTGAGTGTTTGATAAAGAAAGGTTTTAATTAGCTGATTGAACCTGAAAAGCTCTTTTTGAAAAAGTTGAGTGAGGAGCTTTTTGACATTAGAGGTTTAGGAATGAGTGTGCCAATTACAATTATATCCTAAAGTAATTAAAAATAACATTAATAACATAATAAAAGTAACAATAATAGATTATGCACATGTCCTTATTGGTCATTTTACTCAAATATGTGGCAATCAGCTATTAAGTACTTATCAAACACCTTTATACAAACAACTAATACAATCAGCTAACAACTATCTGCTAATTGTCAACAGGGCATTAAGTGTTTGATATTAGGGTGTAGGAGTAATGATTATATACTATAATGCAAAAATAAAAGGGAGAGATGGTAGACCAGTGGAGTACCACCCCGAATTCCAAGGCATTGCCCAGGGTTTGAATCCTTATCGCAACAATATGTTGGGGATTAATCTTGTGGTGGCAGTGGGGCTGTTTAGCCTTGTATTCAGCCTCTGAGCTAGTGCTGCCTGCTAGTAGCCTAGCAGGAGTTGGTTTTCGGATCAATTATCTTTCCTAATATATAAATGCAAAAAAAATCTCACTTTGTGTATATGTAACAATTATTTATTCAAAACTATCCAAGTAGGATAGGAAAAAGATTGAAAATTTTGTTTTGGTTTGGAAACAAATCGCTAGCGATTTCACATAAGAAATTATAATGACAGTTATAGATTTTTGCGGGGAAGTGCAAAGTTATATAAAAAATGCAATAAATGTCAATAAAGTTTGTGCGGTACACTTGATGGGAGATTGGGAGGCTTGGAGCAAATTAATCCAGTCATGGAGATGTTATAAGCATCTATTCGAGGGATATTTAGTAAGCATCTATCATATAGATTGGTACTCAATCCAACTAGTAAAATTGAAGAGAGATAAAGTAAGAGCGAGAAAGACAAGAAAAAAGCTCCCCTCTAACCCGCTCGGTGAAACCCTAGCTCAACGCAAAAAATCCCCAATTCAATTTCGTCCCATTTTCTCCCAAAATCACTCATCAAATGCTAAAAATTACAGGAAATCTCTGCTATTTGTCTTAATTGTAGTGTTTCGGTTGCCCAATCTTGTAGTTAAGAGGCTTTCTCTCTTCTGTCAGTTCTGTTATAGGTTGGTAGCCATTAATCACACTACTTACTGCTCTGAAGAGCTCTGCCAGGGCTACAAGTCTACTTTTAGAGTTAAAACTCCCAATTTCATCATTAACCCAGCTAATTCGCCTTCAATTTGGATTAGGTGGCTCCAATTTTTGGGGTTCAAGTACAAGTTTTGAGCTAGGTTTAGGTTTCAGAATTTTGGCAATGGGATTGTTCATTTATTTCCCCAATTGAGTGTGAGTGTCATTAAAAGGTTTTGGTTTTCTGTCATCATTGCTGGTCTGAAGGAGGTGTCTGTTGTGCGTATTAAGACCTTATTGCTTGTTGAATTTGGTTTTTTGTCCATAAGTATGGTTTTCGCATTAAATGCGAGAGAAAAACTCTTTGGTAGTAGCCGTAATCTATGTTGTGTTAACTGGTTGTGGCTGGGTTTTTTGCCCAATATATACACCAGTTCTCAGGTAATTTTTTATGCAAACTTTCTCTTCGTTTATTTGCAATCTCTCATAAAGTATTTCCTTCCCGCAAAAAAGCTACTTAAATATTCTATACTTCTGGTTTGTTTGGTTATTATGGCTAACCCTAAGTATTTCAAAGATGCTATTTTGAAAGAGAAAGCTTTAGAGGAAGGAAGTGCTGGTAATGATCCATCTCATGGTAATGTATTTACCTCTTCTGAGTCTTTGCATGCTGATTTAAATTCTGTTAGTCATGACCCCCCGGTCCTCCCTCATTTCATGAGGCTATAGTGCTTGATGAGTTGCCTCAAGTCCAAAAAGATATTGTGGATTTATCTAAGTCATGTTTAGTTGGTAAAATGCTTGGTGATCCTGTTGATATGAGAATTACAATATCTAGAACTAGGGCAGACTGGAAGTTCAGTAAGGGAGATGTTGAGTATCTAGATATGGGATGTAATTAGGTATTAATTCGTTTTTCTAACCCTGGGGACTTATTTCTGGTGTGGTTAGATAGGCCCTGGCATGTGCAGGGTGAGTTATTTGTTATATATCCATGGAGGGCTCATTTTGACCCTTTTGTGTAAGAGATTAAATGGGTAGACCTGTGGGTAAGGATCCCCAGATTCCCTGCTGAAGTACTCAATTTTGAGTCTGTTGCAAACTTGCTTGCTTCTAACAATGTAGGGTCTCTCATTAAGTTAGACCCTAAATCTTTACTGAGGCATAAAATTAGATTTGCCAGTGCTTTTCGTAAGAGTTGATATTACTGCTCCTTTGCTTGAATATGTTGAGATCAAACGTGCTGGTGATGCGGAATGTGGTTATGTAATTTGGTATGAGGATTTTTCTGCTGGTTGCTCATTCTGTGGTTGTGATGACCATATTATTGATAATTGTTCTCTGTTATATCCCCCCAAGAAAGAAAGAAAGGTGTTGCTGTTGAAAAACCCAAAGAAAAAAATGGTTGGCAGAGTTTCTTGGTAATGCTAATAGGCATGAAGTGCCTTCCACCACAGCTGAGCAAGCTAATGTGGTGGAGGCTAGGCCTAGGCATGTATCTAGACCTCGTTTTGTTCCTCCTTTTGCTGCTTCTGGTGCTGATATTAATAAAAAGTTCCCTGCTAAAGTTTTTTCTGGTAGAACTAAAGTCCCTGATGCTAAAGGTGTGATCATTAAAGAACCTACTTCTGAGGTTCATCCTAAGAAAGCTGTGATATCTTTGCCAAATGTGAATGTGAAAGGTAAAAAAGTTATGAAATCTGAGTTTGTTGTTGATATTAACTCCTCTGATGATGAATCTGACAATGGTGTTGTACTCCCTGTCCCTTCTCATGCTGTTCTTGAGTCTGCTTCATCTCCTGTGGAAGTGCATCTCCCAGTGCCCCACAATGAGACTGGACATCAGCCCCTCCCCCCTCCTCAGCTTCAGGATAATATCCTAGCTCCAGTTCCTCTGAGAGTGATATATCCTGAGGATTTATTTGCTTCTGAGTTCTTGCCTGCTGCCCCTTTTGATGCTGGTGAAGGGGATGAATTTGCTGATCTACTTGATCAGTCTGATGTTGATGATGATACATTTATAGTGGGTGGCCACTTTGATGATGACATGGTAGATGAATATTTGTCGCAGTCTGAAAAATTCCTTTCATTCAATCAACTCAGATAACTCTGTTGTCAAGCAAATTGAGGGTATGGGGGTTGAAGGGGCTAGTCCATCTGAAAATTTCTCATCTTCTAGTTCAGCAAAAAGAAGGAAAGGCATGGTTGAAGTAGATTCAGCATGCTCAGATCTGAAGTGGAGTAGGCCTTAGTCCTAGCTTCTTAGTCACCTACTAATTATGTTATGATTATAAGTAGTTGGAATATTAGAGGTTCGAGGAGGCCTCTAGCAATGGAGGAAGTGAAAGTGTAGTAGCCTCTGTTTTAAAGCAGGTTTAATTAAAGATTAGTGATATATAGTAGTTTGATTATGTTATAAAAAACTTGGAAGGAATTATATAGAAAGATAGATTCCTACTTTAATTTAGTTTCTTTAGTTTAAATATGAATTGGAAATATAAATGTGAATTTACAAAAAAAATAAAAAAAGATAAAAAGAAAAACCCCAATCTCTCATTTCTCTGTCCTCCTCGTGTCTTAAGTTCAAGAAGCCAGCCAATACCTCTTCCTATTCGTGTCAAGCAAGAGTTCTCTAAGATTTTGAGTTGTGAATTGCAATTCTCTTAAAAAGCTTCTCAATATCACATATCAATTTAAGAAACTTAGCAATTTGAAGATCCAAAATTCATTTACTCATTCGATTGGTTGAAGAATCAAAACCCTTGATTTCTTTTCTCTCTTCTGGGTCGGGCTGTGCTTTCAGTTGTATCCGCTGCTGCTGCTGGCGGTACACCGCCCTACCCGGTGTTGCCGGCGTGTTGCGACTGCCGCTGCTAGCCTTCGCTCCTCCTCTTCTCTCCTTCGCGGGTCCCGTCCATTTGATGATGTTGCTCTGCTTCGTGGCTGCTGTTTCCACGAGCTGCTGCTGTCCGAGCTCATTCTAACGGCGTTGTTGGCCGGAATGCTGCTGTCGCCGCTATATTCTGGTGTTCTAATGAAGTACCAAAGGTACTTTCCCTTCTTGGGTTGTGAGATCTTCTTCATGGTTTTGTTGTTGAGTTGTTGCGATGTTGTTGTTGTTAATGGGTTTATTGAAAATGGTTTTAAATAAATGTCATTTAGATAAAATAAGTTTTATAATTTGTGAAAAAAGGATATTTATTAGAATAGTTCTTTGTTAAGAATTATTATTATTGTTCGAGGAATCAAAATTAGCTTATAAGGTTCAGGTTAATTAGTATATGTCTAAAGAATGGTTGTTGAATGAGATTAGTTTGAGAATGGTTGTTAATTATTGGTATTGTTGTTGAGGTGAATCATTGTGGAGTTCAAGATCATTTGAGCAAGAATAATGGATTATTAGAATCAATTTCGGGGCTTGAGCAATATTTGAAGGTTGAGAAAAGGTACACATTGTCCTTCCACTTTTGAATTTGGAATTGATGTTTTACATGAATTTCATGATTTACGTAAAGTAAATGAACATTTGACTCAAGCTTGTTATGTTATTGTGATTATGAAGTTGGAAATGTTTGAAAGTGTAATTTGAACCTTCATGAGTATAATTGCATTCGGAAACGTGTGTTTTAATGATCAAAGCTAAGTTGCTTATATATTGAGTTTTACAAGTTGAATCTGCAATTACTATTGTGATAAGGTTATTTTGAATTAGACTTGACAATATTTGCTACATGAATGAGTATAGATTTGATATTTATATTGATTTCATGGATGCTGGATTATGAGTTCTTAAAATTGGTATGTTTTACTAATGTATGTATCATTTCCGAAATTAAGTTGATTGAGCGCACTTTGTGTTAAGTGACCTAAATGACTGAAAGCTCATGGATTTCGGGTACATTTTTATTGAAATATTATTGAAGAGTTTTCATATATATGGACTTTACAAGATCTTTTATTTGCTTTAAGTCAATAAGATTTTAGGAATGTTATTTTCTTAAGCGATCTCTAATATAAAGATGTGCATATTGATTTCAAAAATACAATTAGGAATCTTAGTGAAGGAGATTATTAGAAGTACTAGTATAATACATAAGGTCGTATCTCGAGGACATATTGTTAAAAGTTAAGCTATTTAAATTAGAAGATAATCACCGAAGAAATCTTTGGAGGAATTATGTCTTATTGATTTGGAAATCTATGTTGGAATATATGCGAGATGAATTAATTGATTGAGAAATTCTATTTTAAGAATACGAAGTGTGATACGAGAATGTTGGGTTGGTAAATAAAGTTGTGATTCGGAAGTAAGTACAAAATGTATCCGTTAATGGGCTAGTAAAGCTAGATATGGTTATGATGTGGGTGTTTGAGGAGTCAAAGATAGTTGTTACGTGAGAACATTAAGACTGGAAATTAAGAGAAACTGAGGTGAGTTTCGGAGTTTAATGTCAACTAATGGTTTACTAGGATTATTACTAAAACTTCAAAGGTATCAAAGACAATGAACTCATTGAGGACACATCAGGGATCAATGGACCTCGAATATTGGGAAATAGGATTGGAGATATGTGTAGGCGTGTTTTTATTTCGCCTACGTGGGATGAGCGCGTATTAAATTTGACTACTCCATTGTAAAGGTTTTATTAACCATATGTTTTTGAAAGAAGTCGCCAATAATTCTTTAAAGGAAGAATAATAAACCTAATTGGATATTGGAAAATCGTAGGGATAAATTAGGGACTTATCCAATGTAAATTTCCCCGTCCTGACTCCATAGATGGTCAAAATGAACCAAAGATTGAGTTCGGGAGTGAGGGTACGAATATGGTCATAATGAACCACATTCACCCAAAGTTGGCCTCTACTAAATATCGATTCATTACAAATTTTATGCCCAAGAATAATCATATAATGTTTTAAACACCCTAAAAATATTTAGTCTAGGTTGGTTCAGGAAACACATAAAAAGACTATATTTTTAGCGACAAGTTATTAAGCAATCAAAATTACAAGGTACCTAACAGGTTGTCCAAATTATCTGATTAATATTAGAACAGTTCTTAGGTCTTTGATTAGCAAAAAATAACACGTGGGTGATAAAAGCAATAAAGCAGGACAATCATATAATATGCATAAAACAATCAGGCAAGTATATAACAGTATATGAAAATAAATAAAAAGAAGGAAAGATTAGAATATACAGTAGAACGATTTAAATAAAGATCTACATCATGAAATAAATTGTAAGTAACTTCAAGGCAGTAAATATAATAGAATTATTCAAGGATCCTTAGGAATTATACCTATGCGGCTTAGGTTGAAGAGCGCGACGACCTTTAGGCGGAGTAATCGTGGAACCAAGAACGTAGTATGATCAGAAACTGGAAATTGATTTGATGTATTGAAAGTGTTTAAGTGTTTGGAGGTTCGTAATAGGATTCGTAAGTATTTTTGTGTTCGTAAAATAATAATGAAAAGCCGTCCGTGATTCGAGGAATCACAAGTATTTATAGGAAAAAGGAGCGTGCGCCTCACGCGGCAACCTGCACCTGGCGCAGGCCTACGTGTCAAGCGCACGTCCACGCGTCAGGCGCACATTGGTGTGCCTAACGCGGCCAGCCAATCAAACTCGTACACGTGTATACGCATATTTAAAAAGATAAAAAGAAACTTGCGTCTCACACAGGGTCTGCGCCAGGCGCTGGGCTCTGTGTGAGTCACAAGTCCACGTGTCAGGCGCTCATTGGTGCGCCTGACGCGTTCTGGCCAATGTACTAGACGCACGTGGCGCGCTGAGCGCGGCCGCCGCGTCCGGCGCATATTTCAGCATATTCCAATTTTTTTATTAAACGCGTCTTTTGAAGATAATTTTCTATCCCTAAAATCTAGAGATTGAATTTCACGGAATAAAAATCTGATTTGTATTTAAAATATTTATCAATAAAAATATTTATAAAAAATATTTATTAAAATAATAAATATTTAATTAGGCTCTTAAAACACTTTAAATGGACTCAAAATATTTTATGGGCTTAAAATACAATTAATCATCATGAATAATCAATCGGCCTTTAGAATATCATTTCAAAACACAATTTTAGATTGGTTATTTGGATTGCTCTTTAGTTGGGTCGCGCCAACTAATACCGCGGTATGTTTCATCATTGGACCCTTAAATGGGGAGACACGATTATGTGTCTACAGAAGCCCCCACTTTGACTGAGGTTCAGGATACCGATAGTCAAAGTATACGGTGTCGGGACGGAGAACGATTCTAAACGCTCTGCAGTTTAGAACTAATCTATATACGCCGGTCTCAGCAAAACAAAGTTAGTATGCAAGACAATGACTACAAGCAATCTGATTACCTGCAGGGAAAGATGTCAGCAGATAGGTGCAAACAACTCACGCAATAATGCACATAATGATGCAAATAATGCAAACTTAGGCTCTCTAAGGATGCACAAGATGCTATGCAAGGATTAAGGTTATGGAAAGCTAAGGGATTACACGTCATGCAAGGTCAGGGTTATGCAAGACTAGAATGTATGAAATGTAATGCGAGGTCAGGGTTTTTCAAGGTTAGAAGATCTGAATATGTAGAGAGACAGATTGATCAGATATAAACAGAATGATTTTCGAAAATCGTTTTTTAATAAATAATCGGGGTCCGTGAACGAGATCCGCAAATTACAACTCTTCGGGAGTTTGATTTGGAGGAACCACCACATATATTGGAAGCTCCCACTTTGGGTGAGCTTGCCTGAATTAGGCATCTTGAGCCTTCGAAATTATAAAACTAGAACTAATTCAACCTAACTATGAATAAAAAGGAGAAGACAATAAAAAGAGAAGAATTGAAAACTGAAAATCAAACTATATTGATAATCAATACCTCAATGTAGTAGAAATCAAACCAATTTTGAATCCAAAAGCTCAAAATAAAAAAAGTAATCGAAGTGTTCTCTCTCTAGTACTAACCCAAAGAATATTGTAAAGTTGAATGTAATCCAAAGCATAAAAAGAAAAGAGACTAAAACTAGTGTTTGAAAAACAGCACAAGGCTTTACAACTTTTTTCGGAACTCGATAGGTGTGGGCGCATCTAAGGAAAGTGTCTGCACGCACATTTGCTCTTGACTTCTGAAATCTGCCCTTCGCCAAGTGGTGTGGGCGCACCTAAGTAATAGGTGTGGGCACACCTATGAAACTGCATGGAGCCTCTATTACTCTCTTTTGTGCGAGTGGACATGGGGGCAAGGGTGCAGGCACAATTACGCATGAAATGACCCTTTTTTCCTTGCTTCTTTTGCTTTCTCTTCAAACATGTTATCACATTAGAGGAGGTCCACCTACATTAAAACACGACGAATAGGATTAAGGGTGCCTTCTCTTCACCTTAATAAATTAGGTTTCAGGTCCAATCAGTTCAGTTCAGATAAGTTTCAGTTCCAATCAGGTCCAATAAGTTCCAATTAGGTGCAATAAGTTCCAATCATGTCCAATCAGGTCTAATCAGGTCCAATAAGTTCCAATAAGGTCCAAATAGTCAATGATCAATAAATTTTAATTAAAGTACCACTATGATTATTATATAGTATTATATTTGTAATATTGTCTATTATTTTATTATTCATATTACTATTAGCTGATTATGTTATTATTAAATTTTTTAATTAAAGTACCTCTATGATTATATAGTATTATATTTGCATTATTATCTATTATTTTATTATTCATATTACTATTAGCTGATTATGTTATTATTAAAAAATATTAATAATCATGGTCAAATAAGGTTAACAATAATAATCATCATAATTATAATATTTTACAATTCGTCTTTAAATAATTAGAGATAACATGTTTTCGTTACTAATAACAATGAAAGATATAAATGTTATTAATTGATTTCCTACTAGTGCTTTATGAAATCAAAGCAAGACTATTAGATATATTAATGGTGAAAGTTGTGTATAGGGAAAGCATATAAATAATATTTTTTTGTTAAAATGTTAGTCATAAGAGATAATTAATAATTACTATTTTTTTGAAAAATAAATTTTATTAATTACTATGTCATAATAAATTTTGAGGGATAGTATTTATGTTTGGAGTAATATTTATGTTATTACTCATCAATTTTTTTTTAAATAAGGTCAAATAAGTTTCAATCAGGTCCAATAAGGTCTAATAAGTTCCAATCAGGTCCAATTAGGTCCAATAAGTTTCAATCAGGTCTAATAAGTTTCAATCAGGTCTAATAAGTTCCAATCAGGTCCAATAGGTCCAATCAGGTCCAATAAGTTCAGTTCAGATAAGTTCAGTTCAGTTCAGGGTTATTCAGGTGAAGAGAACGCACCCTAAAATAATAATGTTAGAAAACCAACAAGGATGATTGAAATTCTAGCAAATCAGCACAATGATCAAGGGTTGATCAAGTGAGAAAATAGAAGGGAGATGATAAAAAAAAGGGAAAAAATGGAAATGAGGTTAAAAAAAGGATTAAAAAGAGTTCCATAACTATGTTGAAAACACACTTATCACCAACACAACCCCTCTCCTAAACTGATGTGCCCAGAATAAATAACAAGGGTTTTGAGAGAAAGAGGGAATAAAATAGAGAAGTATATTCTAAGATAATTTTATAATACTCTATTACTTAAATACTTCATTTCTTCTTTACAGATTTTCCTAATTAAGTGGTCAAATTTTGAATACTTTGACCATGGTAATTTATATATGTAAAATAAACTATTATGTGAGGTTTTATTGGATTCATGTTAATGTATATTTTTTAATTTTAATTTTTCATAATTTTATAATTATACAATAAAATTAAACAGATGAATAGTCAACGGAGTACACTAGAGAATAGAGATCGTGTAAATACAAATAGGAAGATTTTTAAACAACAAAAGTAGTATCTAGAATAACTACAATAATTGAATAACTATTGAAGTTTTCATTATTATTACTTTTAAACAAATGGATGTGACAACATCTACAATAAAACCAAAAAAATGGCCTAACTCATACGTTCATGTTTCTTTGGTGAAATTTATGATTAGGCCGGACGAGAAGGATCCGTGAAACCAAAAGGTACACACATATATATATATATATATATATCCCAACCTTAAATTTAGTTTAGTATTAATTTATATTGCTCCTATTATAATTAACATTGTGTTAATTTGGAAAGCTTACGATGTTTCTATTCTGGTCTTCTGGATGCTTTTTTTTAAAAAAGAAAAGATTGTCCATGGCGTGCAATTATCGGTGCTCGAAAACGCAACATCGTAAGTCATGCTTGGTGTATTGCAACAAGTGCTGCAAAAAGTGTCATTGTGTACCCTCAGGAACATATGGACATATAGGTGGAAAACAAAGAGAGGAACCCCAAAGTGCCTTTAACACAATTTAGATCATGCATATAAAGTGTGACATATAAGTTGGTAACTTGATGTATTTGTCAACTTTTAGAGTCAAAGGTAAAAAATTGTGATCAAATTACTTGATCTCTTACTTCTTGTTTATTTTCCCCTTTTTTGTTGCAATATAGCTCACTTTTCAATTTGGATAAATAGTTAATCACTGCACCTAAAAGTTATAGCTTTACCCTTTAAAAAGAAGTATAACATTTTTGAAGACCCTCTATTATCATACAGGGCCGTCTCATGGAATATGGAGGCCCTGTGCTATTCATCGAAATGGAGCCCTTTAAGAAAATTATAAAGAAGAAATTATAAAGATGAAAAAATCAAGATGTTTCAAAAGCTTTAACATATCTAAAGGGCCCAAGTCTTCGTTGGGCAAGCATTCTTTAACCATATACATCAAAACATTGAAGACGATTAGCCCATAAACTCCATGATTGGAGAAAAGCATGTACATCATAACATTGAAATGAGTTCAGAACCAACTCACCAATAAAATCAACAATTAAGCGCCCATCACAATACCTCCCAGAAGGTTTACCAAAAAATGAGACACCATTTGGATATAGAACACGTCCAAATGCAGTCAAGACACACCCAGTATCCGAATTAGAGTCATCAAAGTTGTAAATGGCAGGAATTTGACATCCTTCTGATGACTCAATCTATAAACCCAGCAATTAGAACAAAGCCAACTGCCACTACTTTGAGCCGGTATTTCAGTCCCAAAACAACCTTAAAAGTCCTACTGATACTAAGTGAATTCCACCAACTCATCATCATATCAAAATTCAAAACCTTTTTTCATTCAGGCATTTCACCAAACATGTAACACTCAATATCACGAAAAGCAGTTCTCTTCAGCTCTCATAGCTCCTATACCAGAACATCTAAATTTTTCTGCACTTCAAACTACTTATTTCAGGCATTTCATCAAACATGTAATGCTCAAGATAAAACTCTAATTAAACTTCAACAAAGATTAGAATTTCTCAGCAATTACTACTTCAAAAGCAGAATAAGCAATATCTAGCTATACCCATTTCAGTTATTACCCGAAGAACAAAAGCTTAATAAATTAAAGCTTATTTTTATCAACGTTTATACCCAAATTAGTGAATGAATAATCAAGGAAAAATGGTTTCTGGGAATAACATCGACTAGCATAACATGATCCTCAATCACTTTAAGTTTGGCTATAAGTGAAATTACCTTAAAAGTGCAGACTTTAATTTTTAATTTAGTCCACAAATTCTTGATTTCTCACTTTCGGACATCCCACAATCAAAATTCCCGACTTTGTTCTTCCCGTATTGTAATTTGTAAACCAAAGTTTGAATCTTTTTTTTGGATGATAAAAGAAACTGAATTCTTGGATATGAGTTGAGTGGAGTTGAATATGAATCGCAAATAAATAGCAAAAAAAATTCTTCCCGTTAGAAATCTTCATTTTTGGTGGTGTTCTTGAGGAGAATTGGAAATATGGAAGGAGTAATGAAATTGAGATTTTCTTGGCTAAAATTATGGAAATGAGATGATTTATTGAATAAAGAGAGTGAATATTAATTTTAATATGGGAAGTTGAATAATTTCATGATTTTTTGGGGATTTTGATTTATGAAGAGGATAGAGAATTGTGGAGAAGAAGATGGAAAGTTATACTCTTATTCTATGTTCTTGCGGGACGCGGTTTAGTATGCGGGAGATTCCAAATATTTTTTTTCCCTTTTCTCCTCCCATTTGCCAACCAAAATTGGGCCCTAAAATTTTTGAGGCCCTGTTCCACAAAACCGGTTGAACCGGTATTGGGCCGGGCCTGTTATCATATCATTGTTTAATATATCCTTCCATGATAGCCTGATAGGGTCTATCATTTTGTTGCTGTGTAGAAGAAAAACTTGATTTTATTCAATTGGTACAAATGAAGAATGACATCCACTGCGAGAGTGCACAAAATCTTAGCAAGGAATCAATTTGTGGTAGAAAACGGAAAACATAATAACAAAGTCCCAAAAAAATCACAAGGAGAGAGTTAGAACCTAATATATGGATAGCTGAAATCCAATATATATAAAGGTGGTTTTGTTAAATATCTCCCTATATTACGGTATGTCGCCCTGAATTTGTACTCCATTTTATACTCTACAGTCCCTTATTCCTCACCATTCTCCTCTCTTCTTACAGTTTAACTTTCTCTCTTTAAGTTTCTATTTTAATTTACATACAATTTATTTTTTGGTGAACATCTTTATAAATATTTATTATTAACGTAGTGCAAAGATGATAATATAAAAATGACCTTTTACTGGAATAAATAGCAAGTATGATAAAAAATTTGAACGTGCATCATTATTGGCATAAATTTTCAAGATCTACGTCATGACTTCTCCGGCCAAAGATATGTCACCAAAAAAATTGCAAGTTTAACATAAACTTGAAGGAGCATAACTTTAGTTCTGGTACTTTGAATAAGGCGATTTTTTAAAAAGAAAACGCATAGTTTTTCGAGATATATGCTATGATCTAGCCAAAAAATATTTTGAAAAAAGATTATAGGCCAAAAATATGATGAGCCAAAAATCAGTTTCAATCTACCATATGGTGAGCCGAAATTGATTTTTGGCTTTCTATATGGTGGGCCGAAAATAATTCATGTTCCATATTTCTTTTAATTTTTTTTGGATAAAGCACGATGTAGAACTCAAAAATTTATGCAATTTAGAAATAAAATTGCCTCATTCGTAGTCTTAGAAATAAACTATGTTCTTTCAAAGGTTTTGTGCTGCCTCAATTTTTTGTGAGATACTCCCTCCGGTTCCTAAAGATCTTCCCTCTTTTACTTTTTACGCATGCCAATGCAAAACTTTAGACACTAATATCTTTAATTGTGTATTTGAAAAAATTATGAAAAGTGGATATTAATAAAATACATATTGAGATGAATCTAACAAGATCCCACATGACTATATTTTTTCTTATGTATAAGTCATAAACAACAGTCAAAATGAAACTTGCGAATAGTGAAAAATGTGAAATAGGGATGATCTTTCGGAACCGGAGGTAGTAGTATTTTGGAAAGAAAATTCTAGGAAAAATTGACGCTATGGGGCTCAACTATTGGCCGTTCTTTTTAACAGGTACCAACTTTTAATATTCCAGTTGGGGGCTCAAGTATGACATCACTTATTTATGCGTGGACCCAGTAGGTTATGTAATCTGCTACTGTAGGTTAATGAAGTCACGTGTTTCATTAAATGAGCACATGACTTAAAAACCCACCCCACACCTAAAGTTTTTAAATCTTCAGCTTCATTGTCTTCTTTCCTCCTTCTTCCTCTTCGTGTTTTACCTTTCCCAAACCATGGCTGCCCTAAATTCATCCGAATCTACCTCAGTGAATTCAAGAACATCTGGGCGACCAATTGTGAAATGTAATCATGATATTCCTGCGAAATTGCAAACTGTGAAATTTGGGGCCAATGTTGGGAGGAAATTCTATGGGTGTTCCTTGTGGCCATTAAGTGTGAGTTAGATTAGGACACAAATTGTGAATTTTTTTATTTTGTTAAATTCAAATAATATGAGTTTATTTTGTTGTTATTTTAGGGTGCAGAATGTGGATTCTTTAAGTGGGAAGTGAATGCAGGGGATTTAAAGGAATGTCATGAATGTGAGGACTTACAAGCGAAGTTGCTAGAGCAATTCACTTCCATTGTTGAGTTTGAGTTGCAATTCAAGCTTGTTGAAGAAAAGTTTAGCAAGCTGAAGATGAAGAAGGACAAAATGGCTGCTGAAGTTGAAGAAATGAAGATGGAAATGGCTAGACTTAATGCTGAATTAGTTAAGAGTAATGCAGGGGAGAGATTTGCTATAAGGGCCTTGTTTATGTCCTGGATTTTGTTTGTTGTGGTCTTTATTTTCATGAACTGATCATCCTAGTACACTACAAGAAAATGCTAAAACAACGACTGCTTTCCAGCGACGATTTAAAAATGGTCGGTAATTTTAAAATAGCTACGGCTCCAAGCCGTCGGTGAATACCGACCGCTTTTTAAGAAATTAACGACGGTTTAGCAGACGTTGATATACTACGACGGTTTCAAGCCGTCGTCGATTTCTTTAAAAGCAGACTGTTATTTTTTTAAGTATAGCGACGGTCTTTAGCCGTCGGTGATGTATTTAAGTAAAGCCCCTTTCACTCCGCTTTTTCCAATTTCCCGTCGCTCCTCTTCCACTTTCTCTCTCCTCACTCCCACCAAAACCCCGCCTTCATTTCTCTCTCCTCTGTGTTGCAGTCGTGTTTCACCCCAATCTCCGTTCATCGGCGACTTTCTCTCTCCTCCGTGTGTCAATCTTGTTTCATCGGCGCATTAGAGTCTTTGCCGCCGGTTATTCGCCGACCTCCAACCAACGAACGGCGATACCCTCATTTTCTCTCCACCTGCCGGACCGTGTCTTTGCCGCCGGTTAGCACTGCGTCATTTTATTTAATTTTTTTTTTAATGAAACCAAACCCTAAACGTCATTCGGCTTTGTCAATGTAGGTGGCCAAACACCCGACTGCCGTCCTCCTGTGCCGGAGCCCTGCCGCCTCTAGGTACATTCCTTACTTTTCTCTCTCTTCATATATGTTTTTGGATCTGCCTTTTATTCATTTCTTGATTTGAGTTTCATTTCTCCAACTAATTTTGTGCTAAATGGGTAATTACTTGTTATTCTATTGTGTTAATTTTCTGATGATTGATGATTTCTAAGATGATGGTGAATTTAATGGTTTTTGATTGCGAGTGATGCTTACTTGTTGCTATATCTGGCTAATGATGTGCTTAGCTTTGCTTTCGGGCTAATGATGTGCTTGGCTTTGCTTTCGAAAGTCACCGCTTTCGGTCTTTTCACTTGCTACATTTCGTTTACGCACAAAAATTTAGTAGATTCATGTGAGGGGTGTTTGGGTGAGTATTTAGTGAAGGTGTTCTTCTTGTTGGTGCTATTTGTTTTGAACCGTCTATGAGTGAGAAGGCGAATACGGTTTGTTTGAATGTTGTTTGTAGAATGTTAGAGGAACAATATAAGTTGATTGGTTCCGTTGGTGAATTCGTTCCTGATGTACTTGCAGGAATTGGGTATGCTTTATGTTCTTAAGGAGAGTTTCATTTTGTTAGGTTGTTAGAGTTTTTGCTAGGAAATTGGGTTAATATAGAGGTTGGTTATGATGTTTCTCATGGACTGATGATTCCGCATCTGGTAGAATGGGTATTTTATATGGTTAATTGCTTAATTTTAGTATAAATTTTGCTAAATGCTTAAAGGTGCCGTTTAATAATTGATTTTCTACATGATGTAGGATTACGTAGCATTTTGGTGTTTCTCTTAGGCAATTTTTTAATAATTGTAAGGTTATTAGCAATTTTTTACCATATTTTGTCTTCAATTTATATTGTTTTTGTTCATGTAAATTCTATATTTTAATTTTTGTGTAAGTTTTTCATCATGAAATATAATGTATTAAAAAAACTTTTGTTTAGAGAATGTTAAAAACTATATAATTTTTTAGTTTATATTACTTTGAAGATTAAGTTACTTTAATTGTATAAGTTTAAGTTACTATATAATTATCACAGTAGTTTTTATAGTGGTTCGTTTATTAAAGGTTATAAAAGTTATAAACTATATAATTATCACAATAATTTATTTATGGCACATTCCTTTATTTAGTTTACACTATTTAAATTGTTTATATTGTTTTTGACATATTTGTTTTCGTGGAAATAGTTTGGATGATGTTATAAATTTAATTTAAGTGTTTAAATAAATATGTTTGCATCGTCATGTGCCTAGATACCCGTTCAAGGTATACTCATTAGGAGTATATGTTGAATAGTCCACGGTTGGGACTGTTCTTCGACGTTTGACCCCACTTAGGTGGTGAATGTATGCCTTTTGTTCTATTCTATGTAATTTCCGGTCATGTTGTTTCTACATCTTTGTTCTCTGGGTACATATGTAAGCTTTTACGAAGCTCACATTGTGTACTTGGAGAACTCATGGGAAATCCTTGCCGGAATTTACGTAGAAGCGAATAGTTGGCATACATTCACTAGTGGGGTTAGACGTCGAAGAATGGGTTAGGTTGGAGTGATAAGGACCTTTGGACATCATTTTAGGCCCTATATGTATTTCACACAAATGTTTTAATTGTACGTATGATGGTTGTTAATGAGTAGTGTGGTTGAAATGCTTTAGAATTGTAGAATTGGTCACCATGAAACGGAAGGAGCGTTGGTGGATGTATGATAGATATGACAATGTGCGTAACTTGAGGCCCGAGTTCTTGAGGGGGGTTGATGAATTCATTGACTTTTGCAAAGTAAATCCCGAAAGCCCAGGTAAGGATGAAGTTAGATGTCCGTGTCCGAAATGCAAGAACAGACGTATGCATGCCGGAGCACGGTTAAAGTGCATTTGTATAGCAAGGGCTTTATACTGATTACTACGGTTGGTATTCTCATGGTGAAGAGTTACCTCAACCTCGCGGAAGAGCGATCTAATCCATACCGTGAAATGGTTTTCGATGCTCTTGGGAATAACCGGAACCGTCCACTTGTTGAAGAGCCTAGTGGAATGGAGGAGGAGCCTAATCCTCAAGCAAAGGTGTTTCTTGACCTATTAAAGGCTTCGAGGAACCGTTGTACGACGGGAGCTCCATGTCTGTATTGGAAATGGCATCTAGAATAGTATCTTTGAAGTGTGAGTACAATTTGCCACATAGGTGTGTTGATGCTTTTGCTTCATTAATGAAAGAAGCAATACCTAACAACAACAACATGAGTGACACATTTTACGATACGAAGAAGATCTTGGAGGGATTAGAGCTTCCCCACGAAAAGATTCATGCTTGCCCCAAAGGTTGTATGTTATTTTGGAGAATTGATGCACACTTGGACGGATGTAGAGTGTGCGATTGCGATGCGAATACAAGAGGACTTCTTAGGGGTCTTTAGTTCCAATGAAAGTTTCGATTTATTTCCCAATCACACCGAGATTGCGAGAGGTTGTATGCAACAAAGAACGTTCTTTGAAGAAATGACATGGCATGCCAAAAATCCAAGAGCCGAAGACAAAATGGCTCACCCTAGCGACAGTGAAGCTTGGAAGCATTTGGATAGATCCTTTGGCGAATTTGCATCCGAGCCTAGGAATGTTCGGCTCGGTTTGTGTACAGATGGGTTTGGTCCACATGGAAAGTTTGGGGGTCAATATTCATGTTGGCCGGTCATCTTAACCCCGTACAACTTGCCGCCATCGATGTGCATGAAAAAACCCTTCATGTTCCTTTCGTTGCTCGTTCCTGGTCCTAAAAATCCGAAGGGAAACTTGGATGTGTACATGCAACCCTTAATCGAGGAATTGAAGCAATTATGGGATGTTGGAGCAACTACTTATGACATTGCTAGGAAACAAAATTTCAATATGCGTGCCGCCATTCTTTGGACAATAAATGATTTTCCTGCTTACGGTATGCTATCTGGCTGGTCCACCGCTGGGAAAAAGGCTTGTCCGTATTGTATGAATAAATCCAAAACTTTTTGGCTCGAGCATGGGGGTAAAGTTTCTTGGTTTGATTGTCACCGTCAATTCCTTCCTGAAGATCATCCTTTTCGTAAAAACAAAGTAGCTTTTTGCAGAAATAAGGTTGAAAAAGGGTCTCCACCACACATCATGTCTGGGGAAGAGTTGTGGTCATGTGTTAAAGACTTGCCGAAGGCTACAGATGGACCAGATGCACTTAACGCTTTGAAAAAGTTGAAAAATGGGTGGTTCAAACAAAGCTGTCTTTGGGAGCTCCCATACTGGAAAGATCTGCATCTTCGTCACAACCTTGACGTCATGCACATTGGGAAAAACTTCTTTGACCAACTCATTCACACAGTTATGGATGTGAAAAAACAGACAGCAGACACCGTTGCATCTAGAAAAGACATTGCTAAATTGTGCAAAAGGCCTCAACTTCATGTCACCAAGGATGCGAACGGAAAAGAAACTCCACCAAAAGCACCTTTCGCACTGGACAAGTCCCAAAGGAAAGTATTATGCAACCGGGTCGGAGATTTGAAATTTCCCGATGGCTATGCTTCCGACTTAACAAGATGTGTGGACATGCGGTCCGGTAAGCCGCACAAGTATGAAAAGCCATGACTTGTCATGTCTTCATGGAAAGATTATTGCCGGTGCATTAAAGGAGTTGCTTCCAGTTCATGTGTGGAAAGTTGTCACTGAGATTAGCCTTTTTTTCCGTGATTTGTGTTGCTCCACCATCACAGTAAGTGACATGGAAAGATTGGAAAAGGACATAGCCGAGATCCTTTGTAAACTCGAAAAGATTTTCCCACCATCATTCTTCAATTCCATGGAACACTTACCAGTTCACCTTCCACGCGAAGCTAGGCTATGTGGTCCCGTGCAATACCGTTGGATGTATCCCTTTGAAAGGTACCTTATCCTTCATTTTCATATATCCTTTTTTATTGTTGTTCGCAATTGTGTAACTCTTTTTGATAACCACCTTCTTAGGTTCCTCAATCATTTGAAACGCAAAATTGGTAACAAGGCTCGTGTGGAGGGTTCTATTTGTAATGCGTACTTGTGTGAAGAGAAAGCAAACTTCTGTTCAAACTACTTTCAGCAAGGAGTGGATACTAAGACAAGAGATTTAGGCCGTAATGTAAATGATGAAGTTGATAGGATGCTCGACGAAATTGTCCCAGAGCTATTCAGGGTTAATTGTGGTCGGCCGTCTAATGCAGGTGGAACACGATTTTTAACTGAAGTGGAACTACAACGTGCACACCTATATGTGTTAGCAAATACAGGCATCTTACAAGAATTTGAGAAGTAAAACACTTGTTATTAATCATATTATTTATAAATTTAACTTTCATTTTTAATTTAGACATTAACAATTGTTATGTTTGTAAGGGATTTCGAGGACCACATTCTTCAAATTCGACCTACTCTACGTAGGGAAGATGTGTGGGTGCAACATGAAGTAGAATACCTTGATTGGTTTAGATCGAAAGTGAGTTTGTGTGACTATAGGTTATTCAATAGGTTATTCAAGAAATGTTAATGGATTAACAATATGAATGAATTTCAATAGGTTATTCAAGACAAACCCAATGATGATGTACTGTTTGCTTTGGCAATGGATCCTTCGACATTAGTTCGCACTTGGAATAGATACTATGTTAATGGATACAATTTCCAAACAAAAGCATCAAGCAAACACAAATCCACCATGAATTATGGAGTGTGTGTGTCTAATGATGGAGGGAGTGATTTCTTTGGGATTCTAGATGATGTTATAGAATTGAAGTTTCTAGGTGCTCGTAGTCAATATAGCACTGTTTTGTTCAAGTGCAATTGGATGGACAATGTGAGGGGAATGAACATCGATCAATACAAGCTAGTTGAAGTCAACCACACCAAGAAATACCCCAAGTTTGATCCCTTTGTGCTATCATACCAGGTTAGCCAAGTATATTTCGCACCGTACCCAAGCTTGAAAAGAGATCGTGCTCAATGGTGGGCTGTGTTTAGGACAAAGGCAAGGTCTGTGATTGATGCTCCGGTTGACTTCGACTTCCTTCGAGGAGACAAGTCTTTGGGACTCCAACGCTTTGTGATCCAAATGATATTCCCGATTATGAAGGGGGTAATGATGTCGAGTGTGTTGAAGGAGATGATGAAGAAATTTTGTTTGAAGCCCCCTCAGGTGATGATGAAGAAGAGTCTAGTTTCGAGTCTGGAGAAAGCGAGGATGATGGCGATGACGATGATGGTTTTTGGGATGACGATAGTGATGATGAACTAAGCGAGGATGGGAATTCACTTTGATTTGTTTGAGTATATCATAGCTTGTATTAAGGACAACATTTCAATAAAAATATATGACTTTTGTAATGAAATGTTGAAGATTACTTGTTATGACATTTCCATCTCGTAGTTTTTCTTCTTGTTGTTGAGTAACATGATCCATTCCGCACTTTGTGGTTTTTCTTAGTGTTTTTCTAATATTTAATTAGTACTTGCTTTCTCCCCACTTCCCTTTTCGCATTAATATTTAGGTTTCCTCTGCCTTTCTTATGTAGTGCCTTTCTTTCATTTGTTTACAAGGTAGGGCCCTTGTAGTTGTTGTTGGTTCATTTTCCTTTAATTGCTTGCTTCACTCACTACATGTGATCTTAGTTAGGACACAAATGGTAGGGCTCCTGTTGCTAGGGGCGTGCGGGGAGGTCGGGGGGGGCGGGGGCTGTGCGGGGAGGTCGGGGAGGGGGCGTGCGGGGGGGTCGGTGGGGGGGAGGAGTGCGGGGAGGTCGGTGAGTGGGAGGAGTGCGGGAGGTCGGTGAGTGGGGGAGGGCGGGGGGTCGGTGAGGGGGGGCGTGCGGGGAGGTCGGGGGGGGGCGTGCGGGGAGGTCGGGGAGGGGGGTGTGCGGGGAGGTCAGGGAGGGGGGCAATGTGTCAGAAGTATGAAGTTTCCTAGGGTTAGCAGGATATTGCCGTCGATTTGTGGAAAACTTTTCCCGAATTGCTCAACCTATCACAAACCTCATAAGAAAAGCTACAAAGTTTGAGTGGAGTGACAAGTGTGAAGTAGCATTCCAAGAACTGAAATTTCGTCTTACCACAACTCCAATTCTTACTCTTCCTAGTGGTACCGAAGGTTTAGAAATATATAGTGATGCTTCTAGACAAGGGTTGGGATGTGTGTTGATGCAACATGGGAAAGTGATAGCTTATGCATCTCGTCAGTTAAAACCTCACGAACAGAATTACCCTACCCATGATCTTGAACTTGCCGCCATTATTTTTGCATTAAAAATTTGGAGACATTACCTATATGGGGTTAAGTGTAAAATTTACACAGATCATAAAAGCCTTAAATACATTTTCACCCAGAAAGATATAAATACGAGACAACGAAGGTGGTTAGAATTTATAAAGGATTATGAATTGGATATTCAATATCACCCTGGAAAGGCCAATGTGGTAGCCGATGCTCTTAGTCGGAAAAATTACGCAACCCTTAACTCACTTACCATTCAGCCTGTTACCTAAAGAGACTTTCAGAGGTTAGAAATTGAGTTGATTGTAGGTGATCTGGAAGGATATTTAGCAGCCTTAGAAATCAAACCGACCTTGAGTGAAGAAATTAAGGAGTTGCAGAAAACAGATCCACAATTAAAGAAGATTCATGAAAGAGTGTTGATTGGGAAAGAGATTGGTTTTGTGATACAAGAAGATGGGTCACTTCGTTTTCAAGGACGATTGTGTGTACCGAATCAGATAGATTTAAAAAGGAGAATCATGAATGAAGCACATAATACCCTTTACTCTGTACATCCAGGTGGAAATAAGATGTATAAAGATCTTTGTGGTATGTTTTGGTGGAGTAACATGAAGCAAGAAATTGCAGAATTCGTTGCCAAATGTCTGACTTGCCAACAAGTAAAAATAAAACATCAGCGCCATTCAGGACTTTTGCAGCCTTTGGATATACCCACTTGGAAATGGGAGTCAATAGCAATGGATTTTGTTATGGGGTTACCAACAACTCCTCAAGGAATGAATTCTATATGGGTTATAGTGGATAGGCTTACAAAAAGTGCTCATTTCTTAGCAATTCATAATACTTGGGATCTTGAGCGATTAGCAAGAAAGTATGTTGAAGAGATTATTAGACTTCATGGAGTACCTAGCTCTATTGTGTCTGATCGAGATTCCCGATATGTGTGTAAGTTTTGGCAAAAGCTACAGAAAGCATTGGGTACACAACTGAACATTAGCACAACCTTTCACCCCGGCTACGGATGGCCGACCGAGAGAACAATTCAAACTTTAGAAGACTTGTTACGAGCTTGTGTTCTAGAATTCAAAGGTTCATGGGAAAAGTATTTGCCATTAATAGAATTCTCCTATAACAATAGTTACCATGCTAGCATTGATATGGCACCTTACGAAGCTCTATATGGACGAAAATGTAGAACCCCTTTATGTTGGAGCGACATAGATGAATCGAAGATAATCGGACCAGAAATGATTCAAGAAACATCTGACAAGGTTCGAATCATTCAGGAGAAAATGAGAACTGCACAGAGTCGTCAGAAAAGTTATGCTGACCTTAAACGAAGACATGTAGAATTTTCTGTAGGTGAGTCAGTATTTCTAAAAGTTTCTCCTACCAGAGGAGTAGTGAGGTTTGGCAAAGCAAGAAAACTTCGTCCTAGATACATTGAGCCATTTGAGATTATCGAGAAAATTGGAAACGTAGCTTACCATTAGCACTCCCTAGTGAATTTTCTCGAATACATGATGTATTTCACGTTTCACTTTTACGTCGATATGTACCAGACCCATCCCATGTCATTAATATACCCCCTGTTCGAGTTGGAGAAGATTTGACTTATGAAGAGCAACCTGTTCAAATTATAGATCATAAAGATAAGGTACTACGCAACAAAGTAATTCCGTTAGCAAAGGTGTTATGGTCTAATCACGTCAAAACAGACGCTACATGGGAAGTCGAACAGGATATGCGAGACAAGTACCCACACTTATTTTAAGGTAATTTAACTTTAAGTTTCGGGGATGAAACTTCTTTTAAAGAGGGGATAATGTAATAACTAGAAAAAAAAAATTTATATTAGTAAGGGATTGAAGGTTAAAGTATTATTATAAGATAAACTAGTCCCTAAGATCTTATATACGTTTTCTTGTCATTTATATGATTATTTTAGATGGAGTTATGTGTTTCCTTGGCTTTGTGCATTTGCTCAGGGCAAGTTATATGTGCATATATATGTCATTTATATTAACATTATAGTTTATAAAGTACTTTAAGGGTCAAAGATTAATAAAATTATCAATTACTAGTTTATGAGCTTATAAATATATCTAGTAGGATTTTTAGTAAGTACTGCATAAACCTACAATGCTCCTAACTTATAAACGGTGAAGCTAATGACCAACGTACTTTAGTTTTTAGAATCGTCACTAATGACTTTACCTAAGGACGGACAGTCGCTACCCATTTTAAGACAATACGCAAAATACAATATTGGTAGGTTTCAGATTTAGTACATTCTTGACACTTGGCAAATAATACTTGGCTTCCAAGTTATTTGGAGATGGAAACATCAAACTAGCTACATCAGGAAAAATGCACCAAACCAAATTGTCCCATGTTGTTTGCTACAGTAAGTCAACTCAACCTTATCACGTAATTAATTGATCAAAAAGGGTATGTGAGTAGATGTTGCTCAATTTGCAGTTGAGAGAAAAGAAATTACACACGTGGAGTTGTAACAAGTTGATTATGGCAAAACACTCTACGTAAGAGTAATAGGCTAATAGCTTTAGCTACCTAAAAGTTTTCTTTGCACCGCCATAATAAGCCGCCATTCAACCTATAAATAGCCTACTAACTTCAGCATTTTGGCAAGAAAACAGTAAAAGGAGTTTAAGAGAAAAAAAAGGGGAAGAGTAAAACAAATAAAAATAAGGATACATACAAAAGAGTAGGAGGGGAAAAGTAGTGCTTACAAATTATACAAGAGTATTAAGGTACATTCTTGAATATCCCTTCCTAATGTTATTTTGCTACAATGTATTGTTATATTAACCTTTTTAGATAAACCAATAGTAATAGTTTTGCCTTAATAGTAAAGGTATATTGTGGTTTGCAAATAATGTGTTTATAATGCAAATGGTATTTGTCACATTATGATTTATATACAAGGTGATTATAAAAATACTATTTACTATGATAAAATGAAAAGGAGGTTCGTGGTATTATAAAATGGAGGTTCGTGGTTTGTGTTGGAGGAATGAATTATATGGAGTGACGTACGTCATTGTAGGGGTGTACACACGGAAGTATCAGGAGGGGCTAAAGGCCTGAAAATATTATCCGGAGTGACGTACGTCATTGTAGGGGTGTGCACACGAGATTTGTCGGGAGAAACTATAACAAATGATTTTATATAATCATAACTGATTATTTTATGTAATTATCTGCAAAGTGTTTTTACATGATATTGAGAATGTACTGGACCCTTTTGGGTTGACTGTTATAAAATGTGTTGTTTTCAGGTACTAGTGATGGGAATGGGCAGGAGTGAGAATTATAAAATATTAGGACTAATATACTATATGATGTTATCTTGTTTTTTTTTTATATTAGTATTATGTTTTATTTTGTCTTCGCCTAGTATTTCTATTATTAGGAATACAGCAGTAATGTCCTGTAAACTCTATATTATATAATAAATAAAAGATGTAATATTTGGTTCGATCCTGATACTGTCATGTAGTGTTTCATTATTAGAATTATATTAAAATTATAGGGCGTTGCACAATTCCTCCCATAATTTCACCCAACTTCTTCATATGTCACCGAAAATGAGAGATTAATACTACAATTGTTGCGATTTTGCACCATCTTTCTTCCTCTTCCTCCTTTCTCCATTTTCGTGCGACAATAGCTTCAATTTGCTTCGATGCAACCAAGAGTTCAATTGCTGTGAATTGGATGAGTTAGGTTTGTTCAGGCTAAGCGAATTACCTCCAGATTTTGAAGGAAATTGGTTATAATTCCAAGCAAGTTTGTGAAGATTTGTTTTTCTGTATTTTTTTTTACAAAATATCAGTACTTTTTGTATCCATTTTTTAAGAAATTTGTGCAGATTTTTGCGAAATTGGGTGAAATTTGTCCCCAATATTATGTAGATTTTTTCGTTTTCACGTTATTTGGTTAGAATATCATAAAAATTGAACGAAATAGCTTTTACTACTTCATGTATATTGAACAAAATGGTTGCTACTGTTTCATATAACTGGTATGAAATGGTTGCTACTGTTTCATGTGTATTGAATGAAGTAGCATAATCTCATCAAGTGTGTATGCGCTAGTAATTTATTGCTGCTTGTGTATGATCTCTGTGTTGCTAGCTCTTGTTTGAACAAAATCTTGTTTTACTGGTCACTGGCTTATGTTTGACACGACAACGTATAACGCATATCTCATATATTGTCTTGAACCTTAGTTGTTCTATCTTCGTTCCTGTAGCTCAGGGCTCCCATGGATGAAGTCTATATTCAATATCAATCTGCTTTCTAGCTTTTAACTAAGTACACTCTCTGTTATTCTCATGACATATAATCGTGGACTTAGCACTATACAAAAAGAAAGAGGCCGGGATGAACATTAAGTTCCCCTTAAGGATCGGAATTAGACAGCGAACACTCTTCAGCTAGTTTTTCTTTTTGATTGTATATCCTACCGCCTATGTCTTTAAAAGTGCTGATTTGTTTTTAATAGCCACATGCTCATGTTAGGTAAGTATCTTATAGTTCACAAAGGAAACATGTAATCTCCTGAGTATGCAGATTAGCATTTTTGAAGCATGATTTTTAAACTTTGTCACAACTTAAATTAGTTATGAACAACTTCGACTAATTGTACACTATTCAATGGCCTAAGCAAAGAAACTGTGTGTATGGGGCTAAACAAGTTCCCTACCGGTCTGTTCAAACCGCACTTGGCCGTTATGGTCAACACAATCCGAAGAACCCATCTCAATTGGGTATAATCGTATCGCTACCGGTATGTTAAACATGCCGGTTACATCGGTAAGCCTTATCGGTATTCATCATGTGGGCCATTGTCTGAATGGGCCTGGACTGATCCAGTATTGGCTTAATGTGCTTCTGGGCCTAAAGATAAGTATCATAAGAGGATAGAAATGTATCTGACCAATGGGAGCAGTGTCCTACCTCGCTAAGGACACTGCCGGCTCCTATAAATACCCCCCTGACCTGAGTGATAAGGTACGTTCACAAACTCCAACACATTACGCTTAAGACATCCCGTCTTTACCCTTTACTGACTTAGGCATCGGAGGGGCGTTCCTCGGATCAACCCCCGAGGTTAGTTAACTTGTTTTGCAGGACACTAAACCGGCTTGCTACGCAAAGGAGATACCGGTTAACTTCATACCCCTTATTCCACACCGGAACAATTGGCGCTAGAAGGAGGGGAGCACTCAACTTTAGTCTTAAGCCGCAATCGATCTAGCCTACTCATTCGTCTCATGGATCCTAAGCAGAATTTCGGGATGCCGGATGTAAACGAGAATAACGTCCCTGTGGGGGGCGGGCCTCCTGGCTTCAACACTCCGCAACCGGGGATTGGGTCCTCCCAACCGCCAGTCGACAAGGGGAAGGGGACCACTGAGATCCCCCAACATAATATATTTGAAGCTTTGCAAAATATGTTCAGCCCTAAGTAGCTTCGGAGTGCTGCCGAAGTCTTCCAGGCCATGGCGAGTCAAACTCCACCGACCGGTCATACTGGTAAGCGCCCCCCGAGCAGGCCACACAGTCCGGTGAGAAAGATGCGATCTCTCGCGACTGGCCGACAGGGTGCTCAAAGCCGGCACGATCAGGATCAGGAGGAGAACTCGAGAACTCCTACAGAGCCAATGGAGGGAGAAGGTGAGGAAGACCGCCAGGAAACCGAGATTCAACAATCATCCCGATACAGGAGAGATAGTGAGTTTGCCCGACGCAGGGCACCGGTATCGCTCCGAAACTCTCCATTCTCCACCGCCATACTGCAAGAACCTATGGAAAAGATTGAAATGCCGACTTGCAAGTATAACGGGAGGTCCGATCCTGAAGATCACATCTCTGCCTACGAAGGACACATGCTGCTATACACTGACACCGATTCGGTGTGGTGTAAGGTGTTCCCTTCAACTCTGGCCGGTTTGGCGCAAACATGGTTCAAAAGCATACCACCGGCATCAATTTTTGACTTCCGCCAACTCACATCCATGTTCGTGACACACTTCGTTAGCAATAAGCGAAGGGAAAAGACCACCGGCGAGCTGATGTCAATCAAGCAGGGAGAGAAGGAGAGTCTGAGGGATTACATCGGCCGTTTCAATTCTGAAGCCGTTACAATCCCTAGCCTACAGCAAGAGGTCGCGGTGTTGGCACTGATGACCGGTTTGAAAGAGGGAACGACCTTCAGAAGTTATCTAGGTCGTAAGATGCTAACTAGCCTAACTGAAGTCCTCGTAAAAGCTAACGAATTTATTCGAGGGGAAGAGTTTGATAAGGCGGCAGCCTCGAAGAGGTCTGACGGAGATGGCAGGGAGAAAGAAGGAGAAAAGGAGAAAGAGAAGGATAAAAGCCGGAAGGATAGAAAATCCGATAACTCCGGGAGACGGGAGGAAAGCAACGCGGTCAAGAAAGGCCAGGAAGGACGGCCAGACCGCTATCACAACTATACTCCCCTAACAAAATCCAGGGCCGAGATATACGAGTTGCACAAGCAAGATGATAAGTGGCAGCGGCCCAGGAAGATGTATTATAAAGGCCGAGACAGGTCCAAGTGGTGTGACTTCCACAAGGATCACGGCCATATAACTGAAGACTGCAAGGACCTGAAGGACGGCATCGAAGACATGATACAAAGAGGCTACTTCAAGCAGTATCAGACGAGGACGGATCACCGTGAAGGGTCCCCCAAAGAAGAGGACGGGAAGAGAAAACCCGTTAAAGAAAGAATAACGGAGATACACGTTATATCAGGCGGCCCAGTCCACGGCGGCAGTATTCACGGCGCCAAAGCCAGCCTCAAGGAGGTAAGAAACCAAGTGAATTACCACAACACCGGCAAGTGGCCGGCTCCACCCATCATGTCATCCTTTTCATTTACAGCAGAGGACGCCAGAGGAATTATCTACCCTCACGATGATCCCTTGGTAGTATCTTTGCAAATTTCAACGGCAATGGTCCACCGCATTCTGGTGGATGGCGGCAGCTCTGCTAACATTCTCTTCATACCTACATTTGAGAAGATGGGGTTAGGAAGATCTTGTCTCAAGCCGGTCTCATACCCGATAATCGGTTTTACGGAGCATCGGTCGTTCTCGAGGGTACCATTAAGCTACCGGTGAAATTGGGAGAAGGGTCTCATTCACGCGATCTCATGGTAGAATTCCTGGTAGTTGATGTGCCCGCAGCTTATAATGCCATCATTGGAAGACCATTGATCCATGACGCTCAGGCCGTAGTATCAACCTATCATTTGACGATGATCTATACGTCAAATAGTGGAAAGTCGGAGAGGCTAAGAGGGAACCAAGAGTCGGCGAGAGCCTGTTATCTGACGGCTCTGAAGAGCTCTGGTCACAAAAGGCCGGTAGAGTCTCCACCATCGGAGCGAAAGAGGCGACGGATGGAGAACAAAGCAAGCAAGGATTTGTCGATGGAAAACTTTGAGGGAAGGCCGGCAGATTTGCCGAGACCTAGCCCAGAAGGAGAAACCGAGGAAGTTAGCCTAGAGCTAGAAAGGCCCGAAAGGACGGTCAGAATAGGGGCCGATCTGGCCGACAATGTTAAAGTAAACTTGATCAGCTTACTACGAAGCAATGCTGACGTCTTTGCCTTCTCAGCGGATGAGATGCCGGGAATAGATCCCGCGTTCATGGTACACCGGCTAAATGTGAACGAAGACGTCAGGCCGGTAAAACAGAAAAAGCGAAATTTCTCTTCCGAGAAAAACGCAGCCATCAAGGAGGAGGTGGACAAATTGCTAGCAGCGGACTTCATCGAACCATGTGACTATCCGGAATGGCTGGCAAACGTGGTAATGGTTAAAAAAGCTAATGGGTCCTGGCGGATGTGTGTAGATTTCACTGATCTCAACAAAGCCTGCCCAAAGGATTGCTACCCGTTGCTTAGGATCGATCAGCTGGTAGACTCTACCAGCGGCCATGCGCTGCTGAGTTTTATGGACGCCTTCTCTAGGTACCATCAAATCAGCCTCCTGGAGGCGGACAGAAACAAGGCGGCGTTCATAACAGAGGCCGGGGTATATGCATACAAGGCCATGCCGTTGTACTTAAAGAATGCTGGAGCTACTTACCAGAAACTGGTGGACAAAATATCCGCGTAGCAAAAAGGCCGGAATGTAGAAGTCTATGTTGACGATAGCATCGTCAAAAGCTTGACAGAAGAGGCCCACATCACGGACCTTGAAGAAACCTTTGCGACTTTGCGAGAATACCGAATGAAGCTTAACCCCAAGAAGTGCGTATTTGGGGTGAGATCTGGAAAATTCCTTGGCTTCATGGTCAGCGAAAGGGGGATAGATGCCAATCCTGATAAGATCAAGGCCATAATTGACTGCTAGGAACCAAAGAGTATCCGGGATATCCAGAAATTGACAGGCAAGATGGCGGCATTAACAAGGTTTGTCTCCAAGTCAGCTGAGAAAGCGTTGCCGTTCTTCAAAGTCCTAAGAGGCAACAAGAGGTTCGAATGGGGGGATGAGCAGAAGCAGGCCTTTGTGGCCGTTAAAGAGCATTTCAAGAAGCTACTAACTATTACCCGACCCGAGATGGGGGACAAGCTGCAATTATACGTCTCGGTGTCGGCCAAGACGGTAGCGGCAGTACTGCTAGTAGAAAAGAGCAAGCAGCAGCATCCTATCTACTTTGTGAGCCATGTCTTGGCTGGAGCTGAACAAAGGTACGAGTTGCTAGAGAAAATGGCTTACGCCGTACTGATAGCGGCCAAGAAGTTGCGACCATATTTCGATTCGCACACCATCCAGGTACTCACAAACCAGCCTCTAGAAAAAGCGCTGCAGAAGCTAGATACGACCGGCAGGTTGCTCAAATGGGCGATCGAGCTGTCCGAGTTCGACATAGAATATCGGCCAAGAACAGCTATCAAGGCGCAGGCTCTGGCCGACTTCATAGTCGAGACTAGGGGTGTAAGTGGATTGGACTGGATTGGACTTTGCCAAATTCAAATCCAGTCCAAAGTTTTTTGGACTCGAGAAATTGAGTCCAAGTCCGATCCAAATATTTTTTGAGTCCATCCCGGTCGGTCCGATAATTTTTTCTTGAGTCCGAATCCAGTCAGTCGGTCCGATTATTATACTTCCTCCGTTTATTTTACATGTTACACTTTCACTTTTCACGCATGCCAATGCAAAATTTTGAGGACATATATCTCTAATTTTGTATTTGTAAAAATTATAAAAAGTACACATTAAAAAAATACATATTAAGACGAATCTAACAAGATCCCACATGACTATATTTTTATTCACGTATAAATCACAAACGATGGTCAAAGTGATATTTGTGAATAGTGAAAATGTCAAAATGTAACATGTAAAAAAAATGGAGGAAGTATTACTTTTTTCCCCGATTTAGATTCAATGATTTTCAACATTTTCTCATAATTGAATTTGAAAAATTAAGCTCACTATATCCATTCCAGAAGATAAGTCACATACATCTTTTATATTATATATATAAATATTAAATATATATACATTATATATAAAAATATATAATATATATATTATATATAAAAATATTTTTGGTCTGGACTGGACTTATTGGACTCCAAAGGGATGAGTCCAAATCCAGTCCGAAAATATTTGGACTCGAAAATTTGAGTCCGAGTCCAGTCCAAAAAAATTTCAGTCCAGTCCAGTCCGACAAGTTTGGACTGGACTGGATTGGACTCTGGACTTTTCGCAGTCCGCTTACACCCCTAGTCGAGACCACCTGCGAGGAAATCGAAGGGTCAGCCGGCACTTGGCAAATATCGGTAGACGGCTCAGCGGCCCAAACAGGGGCAGGTGCAGGAGTGGTCATGACGTCTCCCGAAGGAGACATTTTTGAATATGCCGTCCGATTTGGGTTCAAAGCATCTAACAACGAGGCAGAATATGAAGCTGCAATAGCGGGAATAAGTTTGTGCATAGCGTCTGGAGCAAGGAAAATACGGATGACAACAGATTCTCAACTTATATCGAGCCAGATCGAGGGTACCTACGAAGCCGAGAGAACCGGTGATGCGAAGTATCTCGCGTAAGGTAAAAACGGATAACGGCTTCTCTTCGAACTTCGAAATAGTCTTTGGTTCCTCGCACGGAGAACATGGCGGCCGACGCTCTATCAAAGTTGGCATGTTCAAGCACAACGGATGTCAAACGGAAAGTGATGGTGGAAACACTGCCGGAGAGAAGCATAGAGGTCATCCAGGCAGAGGTGAATGCAGTCGCTCAAAAGAGCGAATGGTACGACGGCATACTGGCATACAAGATAACGGGAAATTTACCCACTGATAAGATGGCAGCAAGAAAGCTAATGCGAGAAGCTCCCTGGTTTTGTGTCCAAGGCCAACTGTACAAGAAGAGTTTTTCACTACCACTCCTGAGGTGTGTAACGGCCCATGAGGCCACAAAAATAATAGAAGAGATACACGAGGGAGTATGTGGGAATCATATTGGTGGAAAGACGTTGGCTTTAAAAGCCCTAAGAGCCGGTTTCTACTGGCCGACAATGTTGATGGACTCACAGGCATATGTAAAGAAGTGCGACAAATGCCAAAGGTTTGCACCGGTCATCCATCAGCCGGCAAATGATTTGCAGCCGATCTTGAATCCAATCCCTTTCGCTCAGTGGGGATGGATATTATTGGACCATTCGCGCCGGCGTCTGGAGGAAGGAAGTTCCTGATAGTAGGAATAGACTACTTCACAAAGTGGATTGAAGCCGAGCCGACTGCAAAAATAACGGCTAATCAGGTTAGGAAATTCATCTGGCAAAACCTCATCACAAGATTTGGGATTCCTATGGGGATAGTCATGGATCATGGCGTCCAGTTTGATTGCGGGCCGATAAAGAGCTTCTTAAGTCCATACGGCATCAAATTTGCATATTCCTCCGTGTGTCACCCCCAGAGTAATGGCCAGGCCGAAGCCGCCAACAAACAAATTCTCAACGCTATTAAAAAGAAGCTAGATGATCTAAAGGGCGCCTGGGCCGATATGGTTCCCGAGGTATTGTGGTCTAATAGAACCACTGAAAAGGAGGCGACAGGAGAGACTCCTTTCAGATTGGCATTCGGGGCTGAGGCAGTGCTACCGGTCGAAGTTGGACTGCCGAATTGGCGGATTCTAAACTACGACCCAGAATTGAACAATAGGTTGCAAAGAGAAGAACTTGATCTTCTGCCGGAAGTCAGACTAGTGGCAGAATTACGGTCTGCAGCATATAAGGATCGGATAAGCAAGGCCTACAACAAACGGGTAAGAAGCCGGCCGATCGAGAAAGGCGACCTGGTACTCAGGCGCACAGCCGCCACCGGTAAAGCTCACGTAGATGGCAAGCTGACGGCAAACTGGGAGGGACCGTACCTTGTAAAGGAGGAAATAGTCCCAGGTGCTTATCGGCTGGAAGACATGGCCGACAAACTGCCTAAGAACAGCTGGAACGCTAGCGTACTCAATAAGTACTTTGTTTAATGTTGATTACCTAGATTCATAGCAATAGTTGCATAGCATTGTTGTCGATTTCATAGTTTGCTTGAAAGAATAGTTGTCTATTTTTCATAAGATCAATTTCCGATATTGCATATACAAATTGTTTCCCTGCTTATGACGGTCTATAATATGACCAATAAAAAAGAATCACTCCTAGACAGTCAATGACCTACGAGGATCTGCTGTCACGAGGGGAGAAGGACCCTTGACGGTCAATGACCTACGTGGATGTGCCGTCAAGAGGATCTAACGGATCGAGTACTCTGGGGATGGTCGATGACCCAAAAGGGTCTGCCAACCATACGAGTACAATGCCGACGGGAACACCCCACCTCATAGCTGGTCAACGATCCTAATGGATCTGCCGGAACGAAATAGTGAGTTAAGACTATTTGCCGGTCTATGAGCCATAGCGGATCTGCCGGAATGATGGAGGTAAATGGAAAAAATACAACGACAAAGCAATTAAAATAACCGACACAGGTGTACGGAGAAAAAATGTTCCATTAGTAGTAAAAGAGGCTACATCCTATTCTAACAAAAAAGTCAGGCCAGCCACAAGCTGCCATATCAGAAGCAAATGAAGAAAGATGAAGACCTAAACTAAGCAACCTGAGCAACTTCAGAGGTAGGAGCCTTGTCGCCATCTGGGACTGATTCAGGAACAGAGCCGACAGGACTCTTGTCATCAGTAATTCCTGGATCGGCCTGTTCACCGGCAGCTGCAGGCTCCTCAGCTTCCTCGGATTCAACTCGAGGATCGGCATTAGCGATGTCGGCTTCTGTCACCCCCAAGTCTAGATCCTCGCCCTCCACCGGGATCTCAAATTCTTGACGGCTGTGGGCCTCCTCGACGCGGCTCCAGTCCAGGTCCGGGAAAGTGTGCCTGCTGCACCGCATAACAGTGGCCCAACCTCCGTTGTACCGGTTCGCTAACCGGTGTACAAAGTCGATGGACCGCCGGTACTCGGCCACAGCATTGGCTTCCCGGCCCCTTGCGGCAGTCAGCTCCTCCTTCACTTTCGTCAGTTCGACATCCTTGCTTTTCAGGAGGAGCTTGCTGCTGGAGGCCGCCGTCTTAGCACTCTGAAGGTCCGAATTGGCCTTGTCCAGATCAGTCTTCAGCCTCTTCCGCTCATTGCCGATATTCACTAACTCCGCATTCTTCGCGGTAAGTTGGTCCTGGGTGGCCTGATGATCTTCCACTTCGCCATAGTAAGCGCCTTGGAAATACCGCTAAAGATCGAAGAGTTCTTTACCGGAATGAGCCGCCTGCAACAGGAGAAATAAAAGGTTTGAGGGTGGTAAACAAAAAAAAAAAAGGAACAATAACACCGCTAATTCTGAAAAACTTACCACAGCTAAATTATGAGCGTGAACAGCAGCAGGAGCCTGTATTTGCTCTACAGGCATGTCGTATTTCAACTGGAGCCCTTTCAAGAGCCGGTACCCCAGGTTACCACCGTCGAGAGGACGGTCCAGCAGCAGAGACTCGTCATCAAGGACGTTAAGCTTGGCCTGCAAGTGAGCCCCATCACGGACCGGAGATCGGGTCCACCGTTTCCGGAGGATTTCCGGCACCTCCACCTCCGCCTGCTCTATGAAGCCTGACTTGCGCGGCTGAGCAAAATGTTCCAACCCAGGAATCATAGCCGGCAAGGTCAGCTGTCTGTAAATTTTGGGCCTCAAGGAGGAGGTGCCGACCTCAGCTACCCGCCCGGATAGTAGCCTCTTCGGCTCTTTCTCACCGGCAGCAATCTCCTCATTATGCTCCTTCTTGGGAGCCTTAGCTTGGGGCCGCCTGGACGTCCCAGCCTCCCCCTCGGCCTTCCTCTTGCCAGGGGTTGGGGTAATCTTTTTGGGAGGAGACTGGACGGTCTTCCCAGGAGCGGGAGCGCCAGGTTCACCGCGGCCAGCGCCGCGAGTCTTACCACCCCGACCTCCAATGCTGGGGGGAATAGACGTAAATTTCCTGGCTGGTTTCGGAGGCATATTGCTGATTGGGATGAAGTTTTAATTGAGATGAAGAGCCTGCCGGATTAAGTGCTCCCGACCTGCATTCAGAGGAATAAAAGAACGTTAGCAGCAAACAAGATGGTTAAATATAAAATATGTACCGGCATCATACTTAATTACCAGAGGGTTCAGATTGGTAAAAGCCCAAAGCGGAAAGAGGGGCGTTGCCTAAAATATAGTCGGCATGAGGCGGCCAATTGAGGGGAACGGGAACGTGCTTCCCTCCTTTAGGGCCTGGTCTCGAAGAGGCCTCAAAGAAATTGAAAGCCTCCAATTCCCGGCGGGTCAATCGCCTGTCAGAGATGTGTTCCATCCTTGGGCGAGGCTTCGTCCAATACCGGCGCAAGGGAAAGTCAGCCGGCACCCGCACCCAGAAGAAGCGGGGTTGCCAGTTTTTCAGGGATGTCAGCTTTGGGTACACCGTCAGTTTCTTGGGCCGGGTGTACATAGACATCCAGCCACCCTGGCCGAGTTGCCTCTCGGCCTGTGACTGCTTCCTTTTACTTTTCCCTTTGCCCTTCGCGGAGCCATCCTCTTTAATCCAATGCAACTTCCGGAACAGGTTCAGGGTCTCCGGAAACCTCTTATATCGGACGGTCCAGGCATAGCATATCAAATTACGCCAAGATAACGGCGTTTGCTGGGATAAGCAAATGTTCCAGGCCTTGAAGATTTTCGCTATAAAAGGATCCAGGGGAAATCTCAATCCAAGGTCTTGCATATGGGCATAGACCGCTACATGACCAGGCGGGCAATCTGTCACCCGGCATCCCTCAAACGGCATCACCAATCCATACCCTTTGGGGAAGGCAAAATACTCGGAGCCTTTCCGGCAAAAATCGCTATTAAACGCCGTCCTTCTCCAGTTTTTGTCGATCTGAATGAAGGATGGGCTGCCGGACTCGCAAGGAGGCATATACAAATCGTCCAGCGTCTCGTCATCATCCTCCGGGATGAATTCTGGCGATTCCCCATCGTAATCGGTTTCTAAGGATACCGATTCACCGTCGGACATCATATCCCGCAAGATGCTATTTACATCCTCAGAATTAACGGAAGAGACTTCATCAGCTCCCATACCATCGTCAGACGAAGGAGCATGTGATGCTCCCTTTTCTAACTCATCTACCGGTTTGGAGGAGGATGGCTCATTACGGTGATCCGCAGAGGTATCGGCCAGGTAAGGGAACAACAGAGGCGAACATTCCGCCAAGCCTAGCATCGTGCCATATTGGCCAGACACCGGTACGCCAATGGCAGCCCCGAATGCCCTGATAACGGTTAAGGGGGAGGCATGGGCGGCTGGTTCCTCATTCGTCCTACCAGAAGTACTACAATCGTGGTCGGACTTACACCTAAGTTCGCTAGGACGGTTTATTACCGGTGAATTATGGGATAAGGTGGGGCTAGCGGACTTACTATCGGAGTTAAAGTCGCTGTCGGTTATGGATTGAGGACTCTCAGAAATATTTTGGGAATCAGAATTGGAAGACATGATTAAAAGAATAAATTATGAAGGAAATTTGGTGAAATACCTGGAGAGAAGGGAAAGAGCGATAGCTGGCACTGAGAATAGCCGATAAGAGGTCACAACTTGGAATGTCACGACGAAAGACCGGTAACTGAAAGAACGCTAGGTCTCGAGTAGAATGATCGCTTGAGGGTTTGAAAGTGATGTGAAAGTGTCAAGCTGCGCTGAGAAAAACACCATTTATAGCAAACTTCAGGGCTCAGATTAAGCGACGTTTCGTCTTCCCGTCTCGATCACGCCACGTGTACCCTAAGTTCCGGAACAAGCTGTGATCAGCTACTGGCACCCTAGTCAAATCAGCTCAAGGGTCGAGGCGACGATTCATATTCCGCTAATTGACCCTATTATCCGGATGACTCTTAGCAGCTTCGGGATAAAAACATGATTTTCATCATCCATAACGGCTCAACTCTAGTTAAGCTGGATATCCCTGTACCAGGTATATCGGCTTGGGGGCTAGTTGTATGGGGGCTGAACAAGTTCCCTACCGGTCTGTTCAAACCGCACTTGGCCGTTATGGTCAACACAATCCGAAGAACCCATCTCAATTGGGTATAATCGTATCGCTACCGGTATGTTAAACATGCCGGTTACATCGGTAAGCCTTATCGGTATTCATCATGTGGGCCATTGTCTGAATGGGCCTGGACTGATCCAGTATTGGCTTAATGTGCCTCTGGGCCTAAAGATAAGTATCATAAGAGGATAGAAATGTATCTGACCAATGGGAGCAGTGTCCTACCTCGCTAAGGACACTGCCGGCTCTTATAAATACCCCCCTGACCTGAGTGATAAGGTACGTTCAAAAACTCCAACACATTACGCTTAAGACATCCAGTCTTTACCCTTTACTGACTTAGGCATCGGAGGGGCGTTACTCGGATCAACCCCCGATGTTAGTTAACTTGTTTTGCAAGACACTAAACCGGCTTGCTACGCAAAGGAGATACCGGTTCACTTCATACCCCTTATTCCACACCGGAATACTGTGTATTAGAAGTCGCATAAGTTTTTTCTTTTTCTCACCTCTTTGTTATGAAGCAGTTGTAAGGGTCACAATATTTACTTAAAATTTGTGACTGCCTGACTTGGCCTTGCTACCGATTGGAACAGTCACTAATACCCATATTTCATGTTATGCAATACGAACCTTAAAAATCTGCAGAATGTCCAGCAGCATGTGATTTCAGGTGTTCAGCGACTCATCATAGGAAGCCGTGTCTACAATACTGTAACGAGTGTTGTGCAAAATGTTTGTGCGTACCATCAGGTACTTATGGGCATAAAGAGGAATGTCCATGCTATAATAACTGGAAAACAAAGGAAAGCCTAAATGTCCTTGATTTATAATTTACTGCTACATTTTTTGTAATTTGCTCATTATTGTTAATGTTCAATTTTCTGCACAAAAGAGGTATCATGACCAATATTTTTTTTTTTAAAGACCTATGAGTAATAAATAGACAGTGAGAATTCGATATCAATCAAATTTTTTTCGCTCCCTCCCTCTCTCATCCTTATATTGGGGTTGTTTGGCAATCGGCTGTTGCTGTTGGCTTTTGGCTGGTTTAGTTGGCTTGTTTGACTGGCGGGAAGCATTGGCTGTATGTATTGGCTTTTTAAGTTGGCTGTTTAAGCCAACTGTTTGCAAAAGTGTTTGGCAAAATTAATTGTGGCTGTTGGCTGTTAATTAGAGAGTTTGTGGGCCAACAAGCCAAAAACCAATCTAAAAAGCTGCTCCAGGCAGCTTTTTCATTTTGGCTTAAAAGCCAGCTTTTCAGCCAACCAAAAAGCCAATAACCAAACACTTTTTTTGGCTGTTTGACCAAATTGAAAAGCCAAAAGCCAATGAAAAAGCCATTTACCAAACAGGGCCTTATCTATCTTAGTCAACTCTGAGGAAAAAAAGGCAAAAAGAATAAAAAAAGTAAGAAGAAAGATCATAACCAAACTTCCGGCAGATCTTGATGTGGCTAAAATCAAAAGAAAGTGTTTTCATAGATTCTAAGTTCCTACATAGCCAAACTCATTTCCAATAAAGACTATCCATCCTGAAATTATTAGTAAAAATTACGAGAAAATTACAATGATAATTATTCATGGTTCCATCTAGGGGTTAGGTGGGATAATTTACTATTCATGGTTTCCCAATTTTTCTATTTGTAAATCAAACTTTTTGTAATTTTGTAATTGAATATTGATTTTTAATGTGCTAAACTGAAATATGTTGAAATTAATTTTTTTGAATTCAATTGAAATTAATTTTGTTGAATTCAATTGAAATTAATTTTGCTGATTTGAAATCAATATTGCTAAACTGAACTAAATTAATTTCATTGAAATAAAATCTAATTTTGCTAAAAGAAATTGCAATTGATTTTACTTAATTGAATTGAACTAAAATTAATTTTATTAAACTGAATTGAAATGTGCTGAAGATGAAATATTGCAAAAAAAAAAAAAGGGTCTTAGGGTCTGTGCTCTTCGGCATAAAACAACTGAACTGAACTGAACTGAATTGAATTGAACTGAACTGAACTGAATTGAATTGAACTGAACTGAACTGAACTGAATTAAATTATAACTAATTAATAGTAATGATAATAATTTAGGAACTGAACTGAAAATAAGCTGGGGAGAACAGGCCTTAGTAAGGCACCAAATGTAATGGACCATCAAATGAGCCCAAGGCACATATAACCGCACATGGTATATACACATGAGCAAATAGTGAGCCCAACAAAACGAAGTAAAAAGAATTAGGCAAAATTTCAAAAAACTACCTTTTATAACCAACTTTTTTCAAAAAACTACCTTATATAACAAATTCCTTTCAATACACTACCATTTTACGTTTATATTTAATACTAATCGATAAATGACAATCGATGTAGGTGTTGCTGCCGGTGGGGTAGCGAGAAAAGAGGAACGAAACGAGAGGGGAAGAAAGAAAAATAATTTATGGTGACTCAATTATTAGTGATTAAACCCTATTAATGGTAAAATGATAGTTTATTGAAGGTAATTTGTTATATAAGGTAGTTTTTTGAAAGAAAATTTTTAAAAGGTAGTTTTTTTTAAAAAATGGATTATAAAAGGTAGTTTTATGAAATTTTTCCAAAGAATTACGTGGGCTCTTCCTAGGGAATTACTCTGTAAGGACTAAGGAAGTTTGAGAAAGGGTGAATGTGAATTTAAGGGTGGGGAGTTATGTTTAGGTTAGGGGATGAATGTTGGAAAAATGCCTAAACTAAAATTATTTTGAAACATTTTTTTTGTGGTATATATGTAAAAACAATATTTTCTTAATTTTGAAATAAATGAAACACTTCTCTTTTTTATGTAAGCTTTTTAAGAGAAACATTTCATTTATTTCAGAATAGAGCTAGTATTATATATATATATATATGTATATATATATATATATATATGTATATATATATATATATATATGTATATATATATATATATATATGTATATATATATATATATATATGTATATATATATATATATATATATAAGGAGAGCTAGTATTATATTTAACAAAAGGTAGTGTGTTTATTATAAATAAAAAAAGTAGTACTATATAAAAACCCAATATATAACCTGATTGTAGGTATATTGTAACAATCATGTTTTTTGTTTCAATATACTACCTTATTTAATAGATTTACTACTATTCTTGATGATCTGAACAAAAAATACAGATAATGATTCTAAATTGCGCACGCTCATGAATGTTGGTAGAAATAGTAGAGAAGAAAACTCCTATTCCAACTCAAGATGTTGTACATAATCCTTGTACATAATCCTTGTAATAACTCTCAGTTATGTTTTGTATATTATATGATAACTCTCTTAGCTTAGCTTAAACAATATGTGGATGTCAACTAAGCTTTATAAGCGCCAGCGGTAGCATTGGCGCGCGGCTTCTCAACCCTTGAACAATCTTCATCTTCTGCGATTCTACGTCTCAACTCATAATTAAATTACTTAATGATCGATTATATCTACGAAGAATGCTTTGAGGTGTACTGTTTCTATCACCATGCATTCAGTAATTATATACCATCTTCCACAACCTTCACAAGACTTATAAACCAATTCAATACACATGATAGCTCAGAAGGCAAATGAATTGCTATAAGTATCATCTCCATTATTTTTGCTACATACTACTTCATTCTGCAATACTCAAAGGAAAAAAAAAACCCGAAGATTTACCATTCAAGAAAATATTTATCATAGAATTATGGGTTTTTTGTCAGAAAGAACCTAATAAAATACAAGTTTTATAGGGACCTAATAAAAAATATTTGTCTAAAAGGACGTAAATACTTTCGATTGTTAACAGGAACCAATTCATGAATTTCAGGCCAAAATTACCATATTTCGGCGTTGACTTTTTGCAATTGGGACACCACAACTACATTTGACAGGAATTTTATTGCTTGAAGATGATTTCGCAGACATTTTCCTTCAATTTCTGAAAAAAAAATTAGAGTTTTTTGGCTTGAAATTCATAAACTGGTTCCTATTAACAATCGGAAGTATTTTAATAGGTCCTTTTAGACAAAAAAAAATTTATTAGGTCCTTCCCTACAAAACTTGTATTTTATTAGTTCCTTTCTGACAAAAAACCCTAGAATTATTAGTGGAGTGTGAGAGTTTTGAAAAGATATTCATACATATTACATATAACACTTGCATTTCTTAGTTCCTTCTTGCTCTTGTTCTTGTTCTTGTTCTTGTTCCTCTTCTACAAATCGCTTCACACCAATCAAGCAAAGCCAATTCCATCTTATAAGCCAACCAAGTAAACCAAAAGGGCTTTCCTACTGAGAGCATATGGTATCCCCAAGCCACCCCTACTATCATACCACTACCAAAGCCCATTAATATGGTTTCCCACATCGATAATGCATTTCCATCATTGTCAGAAGCATCTCTATCATCTTTGGTGTTGTCTGTAGATGGTGAGCGACTAGCTCTACACTCGGCCAATGGTTGTCCACACAATCCAAGATTCTCCATGTACGAATCGGCAAAGAACGTATCAAAGTTGTTACCATGAGGTATAGACCCCTCCAATAGGTTTTTAGAAACATTGAAAACTTCAAGAAATGTTATACTTACCAATTCTTGAGGGATACGACCAGTGAGTCTATTTGAGGAAAGGTCCAAAAAGTCGAGCAAGGACAACTTTGCAATAGATGGAGGGATGTGCCCAGTGAGACGGTTTTGTGAGAGGTTAAGGCCACGGAGCGCGAGCAATTGTCCTATAGAATCAGGAATCTCTCCTTTAAAATTGTTGTTGGACACATCAAAAATCACCATAGAGGTAATGATTTTCGTATATTTTTGTTTTAATCGGTTGAATGTCAATACACTGGAATACAAGTAGTCTAACGCATAAAGTCGCAAGTCATGGTAATGTACAAAGCCATTTCCCATGTATTGTGGTTTCCCAAGCCTAGAATTATTCATATCCATCATGGCAGCAAAATTTTTTATATAACTTATTGGCAATTCACCACAAAACTTATTGTTAGAGAGGTCGAAAATTTGTATCTTCGGAAATGGATGCTTAACCTTTGATGAGCTAGTTAGACGACCGTGAAAGCTATTGTAACCCAAGCTAAGAACTTGCAGTTGCGGAAGGCTTTCTAGATATGAGGGAAATATATCTTTGAGCATGTTGTTCTCGAGATTTAGAAAGCTCAAGTTTTGACATTGGGACAAAGACTTAGGCACAACCCCTTCCAATTGATTGTAACTCAAATCTAGATACTTCAAAGAATCACACTTTGTGAATTTTGTAGGTATGGTGCCAGTGAGCATATTTGCTTGGAGATTCAACGCAACTAGCCGAGTGCTAGTATCTCCAAGACAGTCAGGAATTTCACCGGTCAAAAAATTGTTGGATATATCAAGGATTGTGATTTCCGTCGAACCACAAATGGATGCTTTTATGGTGCCATTTAGTTTGTTTCCTGAGACAAAAGAAAAAGATTCTTCAAGTATGAGATGGCCTAGAGAAATCGGAAGAGGAAGTAAACTAGAAACTGACCATCAAATCATCAATGTTTCGTTGATGAATTCCTTGATAGTTAAGTATATACAAATCTCTGTTCCTTAATACATGCAACATATTCCTTTTTGGGATGTTTCATAATACTTGCAACATTTCTCCTATTGGCAAATTCTTATAAAAAAAAGTTTTATTTTATTATTTAAGCATATAGGTAATGTTTTCACTCTCTCTCCTTCTCCTTGATTTATGTGTCATTTACGAATGTTGCATGTATTAAGAAACGGAGGAAGTATTCAAGTAGTTCAATATTCGATCAGATCAGCTTGTACCTGCAAGTTCCTTGCTCCCTAGACTCCCAGTAAGCCCGTTATATGACAAGTCTATTACTTGCAACTTTCCATTAGTCCCCAACTTTTTCGGGATATTTCCAGTGAAGTTATTCTCCCGCAGCTGAAGAATTCCCAAGTCCGGCAAATCTCCAATAAATTCTGGTATAACCCCTTGTAACTTGTTCTTAAAAAGATTCAAAAAGTTCAACTTCTTGAGAAGAGAAAAAGAGTTTGGGATTTCACCAGATAACGTATTGTTTGACAAATCCATAGATATCAAGCTCTTTAAAGAACCTAATTCCCATGGAATATCCCCTGAAAAATTGTTAGACCAAAGAAACAAAGAATCAAGCTTCTCAAGTTTCCCTAACTCTGGTGGAATTTCACCCACAAGATTGTTCTGATCAACGTAAAGATTTTTAAGGTTTTCCCATTGACCATACTCCGGAGGAACCTTGCCATAAAAGTAGTTGCTACCAAGGTCAAGGTGCCGAAGCTCTGACATATTAATGACAGATAAAGGGAGAGGGCCAGTGAGGTAGTTGTTGTAAACGTCGAGGATAGTTAACCTGTTAACCGATGATAGAGAAGGGAAGGTGCCATCGAAGATGTTATCAGAAAGGTTGAGATAGCGAAGGTTGGAGAGGAGAGAAAGAGAAGGCGGGATTGGGCCAGAGAAATAGTTGTCTGCAACTGAGAGGTTTTGAAGGTTGGTGAGGAAGCTTATATTAGAAAGAGAGAGAATTCCGGTGAGGTTTAAGCCGGAGATGTCGAGAGAAATGACTGTACTAGTACTAGTGGCCGGATAATGATGATGGTGGGAGCATGTAACGAATGCCCAAGTGCAGTGGTTAGTTGTGGTGTTCCATGAAGAGAGAGAGTTCTGTGGGTCGTTTGTAATGGCTGATTTTATGCTCAGTAACACTTTCTGTTCATCTTGTAACGTTTTGCCATCTATCAAGTTAATGTGAAGGTGAAGGTGAAGGTGAAGGTGAAGGAGGAGAAAACCAAGGAGGATTTTCATTTTTCGTTTTCTTTTAGTTGGCTCTTCTTCTAATCATCATCATGTCGTGGGTTGTTTAAAGGTGGATGATCACAATAATGGAAATAATGCTAATTGCTACAGTAATACTCCAATGAGTGCTTTAGTCAACAAAGTACGAATTACTCGTTTTTATTATTTTACCCACTTTTATTTTTTTGGTTGTTATTTACTTCTCTCAAGTTTTTATTAGTTTACCTATTTTTTTTCAGATTGTTATGCACTCCCTTTGTAATTATTTTAATTTTACCTATTTTGACTTTACGCATTTGCCAATGTACTTTTTTCACCTTAAATATTTTTCATTACATATTGATAAAAATTATGACGACTGAATATTATTATTAAAGTATTCATTGAGACGAATCAAACAAGACCCTACATGACTACTCCCTTTGTTTCTTTTTTGTTTACTCACTTCACTTTGGGAGAAAACCAATGAGGAAGTATAAAAGTTTGAGAGAAAAATTGAAAAGTAAGAGAGAAACTAAAAAGTGGGTTAAAATATTAAAAAGTGGATGACATGGATGGAAAAAGAAAAAAAAAATAGATGAGCCATGTTAAATTACCAAGCATAGAAAAAGCAACAGTGTGTAGATTAAAAAGAAACAGACTAAAAAGGAAAATGTGTAGATTAAAAAGAAACGGATGGAGTATATTTTATCATATATATATTGAGAAGAATTTTGAAGATTCTCTCCAACCGTGAATAGTACCAAGATTCCAAATGACCAAACTAAGAGAATACAGAGGGACTATTGGTTTATCATATCTTTCTTTTTTGTTGTTGGAATGGTCCTAATAATTTTATATTATTATCTTTACAATAAAGTTTCTTCTTCTATGACTCACGTACCTTTTTTAGAATATACTCCCTCCGTCCCAAAATACTCTTGACACTTATCAAGGCACGTAGTTTTAGATGATAAATTGTTGTTTGGTTATCAATTGTTATTTTATTGAAAAGTAGATGTGATAGGAGTTAGTAGTTAATAAAAGTAGTATTATTTTATTTTAAGGAGAGAGAATGTGGGCCATGGTTAGAGTTGGCATGTAATAGGAGTGTTATTATTTTATTTGGAGGAGAGAGAGTGTGGGCCAATGTTTAAAAGGTAGAAGGATTAAAATAATAGTGGGTCATATCCAAAAATAGAAGTGTAAAGAGTATTCTGGGACAGATGAAAAAGGAAAGTGTAAAGAGTATTCTGGGACGGAGGGAGTATTGATATTTTCTCTTTCCTTCTATATTTTACATACTTATTTCTCCTAGAACTTTGTGCCCAAAGAAGTGGGTAAACTAATAAAAACCGGAGGCAGTGTTAGTTTATCTCCTTCTTCTTTCATCTGTCTTTCAAAAGTTCTATCAATTTTATTTTATTATTTTTACCTTCTCACTCTCTTTCTTTAGCCCATAACATTAATTTCAATACAATATGCAATAGATTTATGTAAAATATTATTAATGACAAAGCTTGAAGTTTTCTCATTGAGCCATCACAATATATATACAAGAGTTTTAGGAATCAGACATGGAAAAGGAAACCTAACTATAATATAACTATAACATATGGAATTCTATCTATAACAAAATAGAGTCCTACGTTATCTCCAACACCCTCCCTCAAGTTGGAGCATGTGTGGGTTCCACAATGCCCAACTTGGACAACAAAAAATCAAACTGAGACTTGCTAAGAGCTTTAGTGAAAATATCAGCTAGTTGTGCCTTAGTAGACACATAAGAGGGCAAAATAAGTCCGTCAGTGATGGCATCACGCACAAAATGACAATCAACCTCAATATGCTTTGTGCGTTCATGGAAAACAAGATTCTGAGCCAAGTACAGTGCAGACTGACTATCAGAGAACAAAGGGATAGATTTGGGATGTTGCACTCCCAAACTCAGAAGAAGGGCCTTGAGCCACTTAAGCTCACAAGTAATAGCAGCCATGGAACGATATTCAGCCTCTGCAGAAGAGCGAGAAACGGTATGCTGTTTCTTGGTCTTCCAAGAAATAGGAGAAGCACCCAAGAAAACAATCCAACCTGTGAGAGACCTACGAGTGAGAGGACAAGCTGCCCAATCAGAATCACACCATCCCTGCAGAGATAAGTCACTATCAGCACGAAGAAGAATACCCTAGCCAGGGGTAACTATCAAATAACGAACCACACGAAGAGCAGCATCCCAGTGTTCCTGACGAGGGGCCTGCAGAAACTGAGAGAGAACATGAACTGCATAGGCCAAGTCAGGACGAGTAACAGCCAAATAAATTAAGCGACCAACAAGGCGCCTGTAGGATGCGGCATCCTCCAATAAGGCGCCAGAAGCATGAGCTAAGCGATGATTTTGCTCAATAGGAAAGCCAGATGGCTTGGCACCAAGAAGTCCGGCTTCAGAAATAATATCCAAAGTGTTCTTGCGCTGACATAAAAACAATCCAGAAGTACTACGAGCTACTTCAATGCCAAGAAAATATTTCAGAGGTCCAAGATCCTTCATTTTAAAGCAGTCACTCAAATATGCTTTGAACAGAGTTAGAGCAGCGGAATCATTACCAGAGATAATCAGATCATCAACATAGACTAAAACATTTAGTTGCACAGTCCCACGAGTATAGGTGAATAGAGAGTAATCGGAATAAGACTGAAGAAAACCATAGCCTTTTAAGGCTGAAACCAACTTGGCAAACCAACAACGAGGAGCCTGCTTTAAACCATACAAAGATTTTCGTAAAGGACACACCATATTAGGATTAGGACATTCAAAACCTGGAGGAAGTTTCATATAAACTTCTTCATCAAGATCACCATGAAGAAAAGCATTGTGAACATCCATCTGATGAAGTTCCCAATTTTTGGAGGCAGCAATAGCTAAAAAAGCCCGAACTGTAGTCATTTTAGCAACAGGTGCAAAAGTTTAATTATAATCAATACCTGCCTCCTGATGATTACCTAGAACAACCAGGCGAGATTTCAAACGTTCCACAGACCCATCAGACAAATATTTAATGCGAAAAATCCACTGACTGCCTAAGGCACGCTTTCCAGGAGGAAGCTCTTGTAATGTCCATGTACTATTGTCTTCTAATGCACGGATTTCATCGTGCATAGAAGCCTTCCAACCATCATCCTTCATAGCTTCTCTAAAAGACCTGGGTTCAGTATGAGAAATAACAAAAGCAAGAAATTTGCGATACTTCTCCGAAAAATTTGTGCAATTAATATAATGAGCTATAGGATAAGGAGTACCTGAGGAAGACGAAGGAGACGAAGCAGAGAGAGATGGACTTTCAGTAACCACAGAATGCGTAACAAAATCCTTTAACAGAACAGATGGAATTTTCTCGCGTTTACCCCGACCCAAATTAGAAGAGGAAGGGAAATTTTGATCCAACACAAGAGGAGAGGAGTTGCGTGTGGGCTGGTGAATATATTGTGAATTGTGTGTGTGGAACTTACACCGTAAGGTGAACCCACGACAGTGAAAAAATATTTTGGTGTGAGATGGACGTGAGGTCCAGAGATGAAAAAAAAATTATTTGTTGTACTAACCTTTGCTCTTGATACCATGTAAAATATTATTAATGACAAAGCTTGAAGTTTTCTCATTGAGCCATCACAATATATATACAAGAGTTTTAGGAATCAGACATGGAAAAGGAAACCTAACTATAATCTAACTATAACATATGAAATTATATCTATAACAAAATAGAGTCCTACGTTATCTCCAACAATTTATGTTTTCTCTTCCTTTCTATGACACACATATCTATTTCTCTTAAAACTCTGTGCCCAAAAAGATGGATAAACTAATAAAAATAGGAGAGAGTTGTTACTTTACAAAAAAAAAAGGTAAGAATAAATCCTCTGGACTGCCCTCACAGAGGGCCCCCACCCGAGGCCCATTACAACCATACACCCAAATTCCCCAACCTTCCCCCATCCCTCCCTCAATAATTTCAAGCAAATACTTAGGATAGAAATTGAATCCTAAACTTCTCTAGGAAAGATGAGAAAGCTCACCACTTTTGAACTAACCCTAATTCCTGAGAGAGTAGTTACTTATGAAAGTATTGTTAAGAAATATGTTGCGAAAGGAAAATCCTTTCACATTATACGAGTAATTTTTCACACTGTATTTGTATATGTAACTTATTGTAGAGCGATTATTGCCTTATCGGTCTCCAGATAACAAATGTTCACAGTCCATGTGTGATGTGTAGTGTTGGACTGGTGGCAGGTGGATTTTGGAATTCTAGGAGAGACAATTTTGTTGGTCAAATTAGAATTTGTAATTGTAGATTTTATGCCTAATCAGTAAGACTTTGTCCTCAGGTAATATTCTACCACTTGTGACTTTTTGAAGTTTGGAAGGAGGGCCACAACAGAGGAAAAAAGGATTGACACCTATGTTTAGTTTAGAAAATTACTTCGTATGTTTCTTTTATTCTTCTAAATTGATTTGTTGACGTTTTCACACCTATGTTTAGTTTAGAAAATTACTTCGTATGTTTCTTTTATTCCCATCTGAAAACGTACTTTTAAATTTAATCGGAAAAAATATTTATTATACTACCTATTGTTCTATACCTATAATACAAAAGTGGCAGTAATCTTGAATCATATATAGGTAAATTACAAGGGGAATCTCATATACTTGTTCATGATAGAGAAAATTTATTGATACGCTTCTCAGCTAATTAACACATTATCATTAAATTAACATATTTATGTTATTGTAGAACCACGAGTCCACGACGGTTGATGATATAACACTTCTAATGACCTTTTTTTTTTAAACAGAAATTTCATTAATTGAAGGCCAAACGGCATCTACAATAGGTATTAAAGAAAAACAAGATACAATTAAACAAGACTAAATCAAATTCGTCTTCGAAGAAGCTACAATGAACCAGATCGAGCAATACATCACAACCCCCTTGTATTTGTTGAATCAAGCAGCTATTGATGAGGAAGTCTATCATTCTGATATAGTTTGGGAAGAACATTCTTGATCGAGTCAGGTTGACCGCATCCGAGATTCCAATACCTTCATGTTGAGTTTCGAACTTCAACCAATGAGAATAATTTATCATACCTAAAAACAAAATAACCATACTCACAACTCCCATAGGGGAGAAGGAGATTTCGAAATCAGAAACTAAAAAACCCCATAACAGGGTTTGAGAAAATCTCATAAAGAGAGACTAATTTATTAAACAAAATAAGAAAATGAACTAAAAACTGAAAATAAAGGGGGAAAAGGGGCTTACCATGGATGAAATCATCCATGGCAGCCCCTGATTGATGAAGAAGGGTTAGGGGAGGCTAGGCTTTGAGAGAGAGAAAAAGAGAGAGGGGACGGCTTGGGATACTCCTTTGATGCTATACTTCTAATGACCTTTTATTATATCGTTATTTTTTTTTTTTTTTTTTTTGAAAGAATATCGTTATTTAATACATCCTTTTATGAGAGGATCTATCATTTTGTTGTAATTTAAGAACTTAATTTAATTCAATTGATATAGATGAATAATGACATCGATCTATTGGAACAGTGCATAAAATCTCATCAACAAATCAATTTGCAGTAGAAAATGAAAACATAATAACAAAGCCCCAAAGAACTCTCACATGGAGAAAGTTAGAAACTATTACATGGATAGCTAAAATGCAATATATATATATATATATATATATATATATATATATATATATATATATATATATATATATATATATATATATATATATAGGGGTAGGATCCGCTGAAAACAACTCTTAATCTGAAAACTGAAAAAAGGGTAACTTTTAAGACTTTTAGGGTAACTTTATTTATTTTAAAGGTAACTTTTACCAGTTCTAAAAATAAAAAACAAGGGTAACTTTTAAGACTTTTAGGGTAACTTTATAAATTTTAAGGGTAACTTTTACAAGTTATAAGGTAACTTTTATATATTTCAAGGGTAATTTTTTCCAGTTTTAAGGTAACTTTTATATATTTCAAGGGTAACTTTTACCACTTCTTCCTCAACCTTCATCTTCTTCCTTTTTCTTTCCCAAACGTTCTTCTTAGTTTAAACTACAGTATACAAAACTATGTCCAATTGTCCAAACAATTACATCTCAAAATAAAGAGGAAAAAGTAAAACATTTTGGGAAGATATAGTAAGAGAGAAAAAAATTCAAATTCAAACAAGAAATTAGCAGAGCTTGTCATCTTCATCGGTAGAAACACATTTTAATTTTCCTTTATGAACTAAGCATAATTCCAAAACCAAAATAACAAATCATCTTATAATAAAACACCATTCAAGTATAACATCTTAGATTCACTGGCGGTAGTAGACAACAATAGTGATAAGATTGGAATCAAGAAGGTTCAAAATACAATCGCAAATGTCAGAAATTTCTGATTCAACTTTTCCTTGGTAATCTCTAACAACAACGACATGCTCATCGTTCTTGGGACAATCTTATTTCTGCTCAATCGAAGACAAGATACGCCAATTGCAGTGTGAAGTGAGCCGACAACATTCTTCTATGCGACGGAGAGAAGGTTGCGCTCTTCGATCGGAGAGTTCGGCACCGGAAGACTGAGTTGTGACAATGAGTTTGTCCATGTATTTCGCATTTCTTCATAGCGTTTTGCTTGTTCGGCGAGTTTCGCCATGTAAATATACTGTTCTCTAGTTAGGTTTTCGAGGATCGCCATTGTTAGAGGAGAGAGAATTTGGTTGTTTTTTTGGGGGGAAAAAGAGGAGCGAGAGAGAAGAAGGGGGAATCAGGGTTTTATGTGGCAAGGGAGAAGTAATTCCAGCCGTCAGATCATCTAAGTAATGTTATTTGATGGCCCAGATTTTTTGTTTTCAGTTTAATGGGTGATTTCACAAGATCCTATTCATGTATATATATATACATATATATATATATATAAGGGTGACGGTATTATATTTGTCATGTATTCGTATGTCGCCCTGAATTTGTACTCTATTTTAACAAATTATTCGAATAGGCGGTCTAATTTTAAGATAAAATTAGACGAACTCAAGACTAAATTTTTCTAACAAGCCCATTCCATTTCACTCTAACCCAACACTATCCTAGTCATCTCTTTTCTTCTTCTTCCTTAGCTTTCTTGATTTTCGAACTAGAACAGACAATTTTAAAAAATAACCATGCAGTCTTATCGAACGAATTAAATTAGTCACTAAATGGATTAAACTAGTCACTCAATGGGTTAAAGAATGTCATTACTGAATATACTAAACTGATCACGAAATAGATTAAACTGGTCCCTAAATATATTAAACTAGTCACTATATTAAAAAGGTGGCATGTTCTCTTCTTAATATTAGGCTTGGGTCGTGCCTAATTTTAAATTAAAAGTAGGGGTCTTTTACAAGACCAACTGTTCTATTTTATACTTTTTTCCTTATTTCTCAGCATTCTCCTCTCTTCCTACAATCTAACTTTATTTCTCTCTCTAAGATAATGTTTTAAACAATTTTTTTTCTTGTGAACATTTTTATAGATATATTTTGTTAAAATAATCTTTCGCCGAAAAATTAGCAATTATGATAAAATTTTCAAACGATCATCATTAGTGGCATAAATATTCAAGATCTAGGTCGTGACTTATCCAATAATAAAAAGTCACCTGAAAATATCGCAAGTTTAACCAAAATGTTGGAGGAGCGTAACTTTAGTTATGGGACTTCAAATAAGGCGAAATATAGTATATTTAGAGTGATGTTTAGCAACTTACTATAAATTATCTTCATTTATGATGTAGAAGAACATAAAAACCAATAGTAGAAAATAAATAAATGGGCCTACTGTCGCATAAGGTGGCTATAGCTCCTATATATGAGAAGAAGACTAGGGTTTTAACTTTTAAGAGACAAAATAAAGAAAAATAAAAGGAGCAAAGCTTGTTTGATGCGAATATATCACTTTTATTTAGGGTATGTGATTGTAGATACATAATCGTGTCTCCCCATTTAAGGGTCCAATAATGAAACATACCGCGGTATTAGTTGGCGCGACTCAACGGAAGAGCAATCCAAAGAACCAATCCAAAATTGTGTTTTGAAATGATATTCTAAAGCCCAATTGATTGTTCATGATGATTAATTGTATTTTAAGCCCATAAAATATTTTAAGTCCATTAAAGAGCCCAATTAAATATTAATTTTTTTAATAAATATTTTTATTATCTTTGATAAATATTTTAAATACAAATCAGATTGTTATTCCGTGAAATTCAATCTCTGTATTTTAGGGATAAAAAATTATCTTCAAAAGACGTGTTTCATAAAAAACCGGAATATGCTGGAATATGTGTAGGACGTGGCGGCCGCGCTCAGCACGCCATGTGCGTCCAGCACATTGGCCATAACGCGTCAGGCGCGCTAATGAGCGTCTGACACGTGGACTTGTGACTCACACAGAGTCCTGCGCCTGGCGCAGACCCTGTGTGAGACGCAAGTTTCTTTATTATCTTTTTAAATAAGCGTATACACGTGTACGAGTTTGATTGGGCTGGCCGCGTCAGGCACACCAATGTGCGCCTGACCCGTGGACGTGCGCTTAACACGTAGGCCTGCGCCTGGCGCAGGTTGCCGCGTGAAGCGTACGCTCCTTTTCCCTATAAATACTTGTGATTTCCCGAATTACAGACATCTTTTCACTTTTATTATTCACGAACACAAAAACTCACGATTATCTCCGAAATACACTTCGAATCTCTAAACACAAAATACTTTCAATACTTCAAATTATTTTCCAGTTTCTGATCATACTACGTTTTTGGTTCCACGATTGCTCCGCCTAAAGATCGTTGCGCTCTTCAACCTAAGCCGCATAGGTATAATTCCTGAGGATCATTGAATAATTCTATTATATTTACTGCCTTGAAGTTACTAACAATTATTACATGATGTAGATCTTTAATTAATAATCGTTCTACTGTATATTCTAATCTTTCCTTCTTTTTATTTATTTTCATACACTGTTATATACTTGCCTGATTGTTTTATTTATATTGTTATGATTGTTCTATGCATTATTTTTAATCACCCACATGTTATTATTACTAATCAAAGACCTAAAGAACTGTTCTAATATTAATCAGATAATTTGGACAACCTGTTAGGAACCTTGTAATATTGATTGCATAATAACTTGTCACTAAAAATTAGTCTTTTTATGTGTTTCCTGAACCAACCTAGACTAAATTATTTTTAGGGTGCTTAAAACATTATATGATTATTCTTTGGCATAAAATTTCACTACAAAAAAAAGGCTAAATCAACGACAGCTTCTCTGCGACGGTTAAAATAACGGTCGTTATTCTTGCACTCATCGACTGTTTTAATCCGTCGTTTTCACCGACTGGTTTTAAAGTGGACAACGACGGATAAACAGTCGTTGTTTAATGAGCGACCGTTTAAAACAATCGTTCATATTATTATTTTAAATTTTAAATTTTTTTAGTTTAGGCGACTATATTAAACGGTCGCTGATGAAGAAGGTGATAAAATCGTTTAAGTACCCCTCTTCTCTCTCATTTCACCCTACCAGACCCCTCTCCTCTCACTCTCTCTCCTCCGCTGTCCCTCGATCCATCCCTCCGTCATCTGCTCAATTAGTCTGAAGTGTGCCGCAGTTGAATCACTCAATTTTTGCCCTTCTTCTCTCGTCGTCTCCTTCTCGTTATCATCACCATTGTTTTCATGGAAGCTCTGAATTCGACACGATCCCCCATTTCTAGGGTTTCCAGTTCAATTTTCACTCGCATTTTCCCCCATTCTTCCTTAAAACAAGTAAGTGGCTCGAATTTGTTTTCTTTTTTTCGATTTCTGATTTATTTTGTTTGAAAACTCGAACCCTATAAATCGAATTAGGGCTTTTTGATTTTGCCTCTTTTTGCTCGAATTTATTGATTGTTTGTTTTCCCCCATTCTTCGTGCACGAGACGCGGCGCGCCACGCAAGAATCTTACAAAGCAGCAGCAGAGGCGGCGCCGGCGGAGGTGGGGTTGCTGGGGTGGTTGATTTTGTTTTTCAGGGTACCTCTGATCCTTACCTGATTGGGTAATTCAATTTTCTCTTCTTGAATTAATTCTTGTGCTTTATTTTTATTTTTTTTGTCTTTTTTGTGATGTGAATTTGGGGTTTGTGTTGTTTTTGAGTTGTTTTTGAGTTGTTATTAGTTGTTTTTTAGTGGGTTGGTGATAAATTTTGGGGTTTCTTTTGCTGTTTTCTTGATTTAGTATGTTGAATTCCTCCATTTTAGCTTTGAATTTTGGTGTAGAGTGTGAACTCAGAATTGTACTTTGTGTTGGTTAATCTAAGATGATTAGATGAAGAAAAGGAGAATTTCATTGTGTGATTTTGCATTTAGAATTTGTAATTCTATTGATTTATATCTTTTATTTTGTTTGCTGATTTTGTTTTGTTTTGTGTGGTGTTGGGATGAGTTAGATTGTATTTTACTAGAGTGAGATTGAGAAACCCTCCCAGGGAATACAATGTGCAGATCGACACGGGAAGCGATATATTGTGGGTTACTTGCAATTCTTGTAATGACTGTCCACGGACGAGTGGTCTTGGGGTAATGTTTTCTTGCTCATTGTTGCGTGTTAGTGGAGCTTTTTTTCGATTTGATTAGTGCACAATTTTGCTTTGTGTTGAATGCTAATAGGTTGAGCTGAATTTTTGTAATACCACTGGCTCCTCAATTGCTAACATATGGTTTCGTATTCGGACCCAATATAGGCATGTTAGTAGCAAATATAGGCCATTTTACTTGAAAATGTATGAATATGAGTAGTTTGAAGTTAGTTTAAGTTATAAACACCTCAAACATCATATATATATATATATAGTTTGTTTCATGTATTTAATAGTAGTTTTGATTGAAAATACAAAATATAGGCATGTTAGTAGCAAATATAGGCCATTTTAGGCCATTTTACTTGAAAATGAATGAATATGAGTAGTTTGAAGTTATTTTAAGTTATAAACACCTCAAACATCATATATATAGTTTGTTTCATGTATTTAATAGTAGTTGTGATTGAAAATACAAAATATAGGCATGTTAGTAGCAAATATAGGCCATTTTACTTGAAAATCAATGAATATGAGTAGTTTGAAGTTAGTTTAAGTTATAAACACCTCAAACATCATATATATAGTTTGTTTCATGTACTTATTAGTAGTTTTGATTGGAAATACAAAATATAGGCATGTTAGAACCAAATATAGGCCATTTTAGCACATTTTAAACCATTTTACTTGAAAATGAATGAATATGAGTAGTTTGAAGTTAGTTTAAGTTATAAACACCTCAAACATCATATATATAGTTTGTTTCATGTATTTATTAGTAGTTTTGTTTAGAAATACAAAATATAGGCATGTTAGAACCAAATATAGGCCATTTTAGCCCATTTTTGGCCATTTTACTTGAAAATGAATGAATATGAGCATTTTAAAGTTAGTTGAAGTTATAAACACCTCAAACATCATATATATAGTTAGTTTCATGTATTTATTAGTAGTTTTGATTGAAAATACAAAATATAGGCGTGTTAGTAGCAAATGTAGCCCATTTCAGGCCATTTTACTTGAAAATGAATGAATATGGGTAGTTTGAAGTTAGTTTAAGTTATAAACACCTTAAACATCATATATATAGTTTGTTTCATGTATTTAATAGTAGTTTTGATTGAAAATACAAGATATATGCATCTTAGTAGCAAATATAGGCCATTTTAGGCCATTTTACATGAAAATGAATGAATATGAGTATATTTAAGCTAGTTTAAGTTATAAACATCTCAAACATCATATATATAGTTTGTTTCATGTATTTGATAGTAGTTTTGATTGAAAATACAAAATATAGCCATGTAAGTAGCAAAAATAGGCCATTTTAGGCCATTTTACATGAAAATGAATGAATAGGAGTATATTTAAGTTAGTTTAAGTTATAAACACTACAAGCAACTCAAATATAGTTTGTTTGGTGTGTCACATAGTAGTTTTTACTTGAAAATGCATGAATATGAGTACATTTAGCCAAATGCAGGAGACATACAACAAGAAGCTGGATGATTGTACCACCCAGGGGTCACAGCCGAACCCTGATCTGTTGTATTAGGAGACAGTTGGTGGGAGGAACGGAGCCGTCCATTTTTTCTCAGCTTATTAGTTTGTACTACAACTCTTCATCTGGGCGAGGAGATGGCTCTTCACAACCATATGAGCCGTCCATTTTTTCTCAGCTTGAGGCGCAGGTGGAGACAAAGGCATCTAGCTTTGTTTCTAGATTTGTCGGTGTATTTTTTTGGAACCCGACTTCTACTTTATATCCCGACACCGGGATCTATTTAGCGTACATATATTTAATCTAGGTAGTTTGTCTAACTATAGACATTTAGTGTCTATATTTATCGGCTTCTAGGTTATTAGTTTCTAGATTTGTCAATATATATTTTTGTAGAACCCTAATTCTACTTTATTTCCCGACACCCGGATGTATTTTGTGTACATAAATTTAATCTATTTCATGTAATTATATAAGTATCTACGCATTTTGTAATATATATTAAAATTGCATATTTTTTTAGTTGAAAATATTGAATGCGATGGAGGAACAGGTTTAGTGTAGTATATTTAGGTGCTGGTACAGGTTTAATTATAATTTGGAACATTATTATCTAATTAATGTAATTTAAAAAAACAACGACGGCTAAACAGTCGTTGTAAAAGAAAGTAAAGTTGTCAATGATGTAAAAGGCAACGACTGCTGTTAAATACTAGCGACTGATTTATACCGTCGTTGAATGTTTGACTGTTTTAAACCGTCGTTAATACAACGACTGTTTTAAACCGTCGTTGCATTAACGTCTGTTAAAAATCGTCGTTGTTTCAGCGACAGCTATAAACAGTAGGTGACATATTCTCAACGTTGGTATTAAAAACAGACGCTGATAAATAAGAAAATCGTCGTTGATATTGTTACCGACTGCCTGGCGGTCGTTGATGCCTAAATCAGCGACCAGCGATGCAACGACTGTTGACCGTCGTTGCTTCAGTCAGCGACTGTTATCGAGGGTGTCAGCGATGGTTTAAAGCCGTCGTTGATATCGTCTTTTCTTGTAGTGTTTGTTGTGAATCGATATTTAGTATAGGCCAGCAATGGGCAACATGGTTCCTAACTGTGTTATACCCTCACCCCCGAACTCAATCTTTGGTTCATTTTGACCATCTATGGAGTCTAGACGGGGAAATCTACATTGGATAAGTCCCACAATTTGTCCCCACGGTTTTCCATATCCAATTAGGTTTATGATTCTTCCTAAAAAGAATTGTTGGCGACTTCTTTCAAAAAAAACATATCTTCAATAAAACCTTTACAATGAGTAGTCAAGTTAAATACGCACTCACACCGTGTAGGCGAAATAAAAACACGCCTACAGTGATCATATTACTTACTCCCTCTGTTTCAAAATATAAGGCATTCACGCTTCACGAAAATTTGCTTTGATCACATATATCTCTTATAATAAGACAAATAAAAATGATAAAAGTTATACCATTGGATTCGTCTTGAAAAATACTATAATAACAAATTTTTTTCTATCAACATGAATTAAGAGTAATTAACGGCCAAAGTTCACCCTTAAACATCGTGCGTGCCTTATATTTTGAAACTGAGGGAGTATCAATTGGTGGAAACAAATCAATTCTTCTTTGATTATAAAACTACTTAGCTTGTCCATAGAACCACACAAGTCTGCTTCTTGAATTAAATCTTCTGGGAGTACGCTATTGGAATCAGATACTAGTTGTTGATCCGAAGTTGTCTCGGCATATATTATATGTTTTCTGATGAATTAAATTTGAATATTTCGATATGAAATTAGTATATAAAATATAATTATTCAAAAAAATATATCTAGGATTTTAAAAAAAAAAAAGATATATAGTGTTATTTCAATAAGAACTTTACAAGGGGGGTGAAGTGTATGTGTAGAAATAAACGTACTTTTTGCGGAATTATAAAACTAAAACAAAGAAACAAGCTAAAGGAACAAGTGAGATTTTTACGAGGAAAAACTTCTTGGGCCCAACAAGAAGAAACAACCTCGACCACTAGAGATTTTAAACTAAACTCTTTCACTAATTACGCCAAAGGACTTTGTTACAACCTAACTTTACTCAAGTTCCTGAACAACTGTTCCCTTAACAATTGTTCCTCTCAACTTCACTCGAAGTTATCTCACTCTAACTTGCTTCACTCAAACTTCTCCTACACAGGACTTCACTCAAAATCCCTTACCCCAAAACCAAAATTACAATGGATATTATCTCAGATGACCCTGACATATAGGCCTTTTTCCCAAATAACCCTGACATAATTTTTTTTTCTCAGATGACCCTAAACTTGTATTTTGTCATTAAACCTGACGGAATTGTTAACGGCGTTAACTATTTTCAAACAACCCAACTTGCTGCCTTTTTTTTAAAAAAACAAACTCATCTCTTTCTCTTTCTTGTTCTTCATCGCTTCTCAAGCATTCATCAATGGTTTCCACCACTTCTGAAACCACCACCCTCCAACCGAAACTCCAGCCAGCCCCAAACACCCTCGGCACATCCCCGGCGATCCACCCCTTGAACTCGTGCACAACCAGCGCACAACCAACGCACCCAACCACCCAACTACTCCAACCTGAACCGGCGACCCACCACCCCATGAACTCGCACACAACCAGCGCACCCAACCACCCTCCACTGGCGCACCACCAGCGCACCCAACCACCCTCCACTAGCGCACAACCAAGGCACCCAACCACCCTCCACTAGCGCACCACGAGCGCGCCCCTCGCGCACCACGAGCGCGCCCTCGCCCACTCCTCTTAGCCACTGACCTACGTCCCCCACCTCCGTCGCACCACAGCCCACCTCCCACCACCAGTCTGCCGGCGCACCTGGTGCCCCTCCACCGCCTCATCCCCTAGCAGCGAAACCCTAAGTTTTGCAATTGATTTGGGGATTTTTGCATTGATTTAAGTATTGTTACAATTTGAACAATTGGAGATAAAATTGGGATTTTAAAAGATTTCAAACCCTCTTACTCTTGCACAAGAAGGATAAATTGAGATGAAGACATGATAGGGGATGAAGAACATAATAGAGAGGATGAAGAACACAATTTTTTTTTTATATAAAAAAAGGTTTTTAATAATAAATGTCAAAATAGTTAACGCCGTCTAATATTCCGTCAGGTTTAATGATAAAATACAAGTTTAGGGTCATCTGAGAAAAAAAATGTCAGGGTTATTTGGGAAAAAGACCTATATGTCAGGGTTATCTGAGATAATATCCCAAATTACAATGATCATTAAACTTAGTGGAATATAATAAGAAGACAAAGGAATGAATGGTTTATAAGAGAATGAAGGTACTGATACTTTAATTAGTTAAACTCATTTAATCACTTTGTCAGACACAAATTGGAACTTAATTAGACTTATGTATTTATAGCAGTCATCAAGTAAAACGTGGGATTTAAAACATGTGTTAGTGGTTAAAATATTTTCCCGTGATGTTCCTTAGCTTGAGGAACATCTTCCATTATCTTCCCATGAACACCACGTTCTCTTTAAACGTGTATATTAATCTGTTAGTTGCTTCCTAAATTCTAGCAATTACTTGTGCAGTAATTTTATTTTCGGTTTTTCCCAAAGGCTAACTTTAATTAATAAATCCAAAGTTAAATCCAATTATCAAATAATATCTTTAAAAAGATTTTCTTTTAAAACCTAAAAGGATTTTATTTTTGAATAAAGATAAAATCTTTTCCATAAAAGATTTTTCATTAAAATCATATTTTAACCATATAAAACCGGTTTCCCAAATTTTAGCCTTTAATATCTCAACCGACATAAATTAACCGTTGCACCTCACAATGCATATCTAGTTCCTTTAGTTCCTTTAACGTAACTTAAATTAATAGTACCAGCACGTCTGTTCCTTACAGAGGAACAGACAAACATTCTATGTTAACTTTGCTATTGTTCCTTATCATAACTTACTCGTTCCTTACATAGGAACTAAAAGATAAAAGCCTCGCTTTGATTCTTTTGCTCCAATGCATCTCCAGTATCAGTTCCTTGAGCATCTTCAATTAGTCTTTAAAATCCAACTTGATTTCTTCCTTAGACTTAGTATTCTCTTTGCTCAATGCGGTGATACCTTGCAAATTCCATTCACTCAACAATTTGTTAGTTTATAACTTAGTTTGTATCTTTGTTGCTTTGTCATCATAAAAACTAGGGTTCAACAATTTCCCCCTTTTTGATGATGACAACAAAGGTACAAACTAAGGAAGATAAAAAGAACAAATCAAATAAGAAAATGAAAGATAATATTAACAATTTAGATTTTTAATTAAGGTTAGATTCAGGACTTAATTTTTTCAATTTTCAATTGTTAACTTAGTTTGTTCCTAGTATCTTTTCCCCCTTTGTCATCCTCAAAAAGATCAAACTCATGGTGATTTCAGGAAGACTGATTTTTGCAAGACCTTAAGACCATAAACAAGCACAAAAAATGGTTAAGTTAGTAATCAAAGGGTAGACTTGCTCAAACATCAATCACATAATGCTAGCCATTCCAAGTAAGAAATTATGCAATCATATCAGAAATGAAGGCAAATAGCAAATTCATATTCTTATAGCACTTGTTCCAAAAGGTTACAAAAGAAAAAAGAAAGAAAATATAACAAAGGAAATAAAAGCTAAGAGTTCCTATTCCCTAAAGAGAAACATAAACTTAAACATTAGGAGAGGGAGGGGATTGGTGTTCCTCAATCACTTCTTCTTCGACCACTTCCTCCAACTTCTTCATCACATCATCATGATGGCCCTCCAACTGTTGCTTCAATAAATTCATAGCATGCACCATAATCTCCATGTTCTTCTGTTGCTCAATAACCGTATCACTAAGGACCTTTATTAACCCCAACATCTTATCAGTTTTACTATTTAAGGTCCAGTGAAGATGGTTGTAGAATTTGATCATGTGTTGAGCAGGAAGACACACCTCATTAACCCACCCATACTCATTAGAAGGAAGTTGTTCTTTTCCTTTGGAACCAGTTTCTGTAGGGAGATTGGGAGGAGGAACAGATATGTTTTCTTTTGAAGGGTCTGTTGTTCCTGTGAGAGGAACAGAAGGAGATGGATCTGCATATTGTGAAGGGAGAAATGGAGGGGTTGGTGGCAGTTTATCAGATATTGTGGCAAATGGATTAGGTTCATTTATGGCAACTTTCATCTGTTCATAACTGGAAAGAACAGAGAAGGTGGAGGGAGAAATGGGAGGGATACTGGTGATGGTGGTGAAGGACACGTTGTTTCAAGGTGGAGAGGAGAGGTGAGAGCAAGTTGTTCCTTAGGATGGTCCTCCTCATCAAAATCAACAAGAGGAGCATCCTCATTAGAAGGAACAATAACAGTTTTGGCCATTTTCAATCTTGAACTCTTCCTTGTTGAAGCTAAGGAAGGAGTTTTCTTAGGAACAGGTTTGGGAGACTTTTTGGGTTTGGCTTTTTGTTTCTTTTTAGGTTGTTCCTCAGGTTCATCATTTTGAGGAATTGGTTCCTCCAATATAACTTCCACTGGTTCCTCTTCCTTTGCCATAGGCAATTTGCACTTTTGAGAGGAACTCAGAGCAATTCTACCCTGAGTCAAGATCCCATCTTGAACAGATAGGTCCAAACCATACAAGGTATTTTCATTCAGAATATTACCTTGTTTAATTCCCAAGGTAGGCTAACCAGTAGTTTTAATTTTAAAGTGATTAAGGAGAGAGATGATTAAGGCTCCAAATACAACAACACAATGGTTTTCAATACAGTGAGTGAGATGCTGGATAAAGAGAGAGGAAAAGTTTATTTGGATGTGGTGGTCTAGGCAGAACATATAGCACATGTCAAGGAGGCCAACTTCATTCCTCTCTTCAGTGCGAGGAATGAGTGCCCTCCATACAAGGTTAAATAGGACTTTATGGAGAGGGGATAGGACATTGTGTAACTGTTTTGTTCGCCCAGCTGTTCCTCTAAAGAATTAAACTGCATCATCATCTTGGGAGAACTTTGGAAAGGACACGGTTCCTTTCCTATTGAAATATACATCAGTTCCTTTGCAAGGAACATCCCAAATTTTTCCAAGGGTCTCTTGGGTAAATCTAATTTTCTTTCCCCTAACCTCAGTGGTGCACACTCCATTAGTATTAACAAAATTGGCAAAAAAACATCCATTCCTAAAGGAACTAAAGCATTATTAAACCCGGTTTCATATAGGTATTCCATACCCTGTTCCTTTAAAAATTCTATCAATTCGGTGAATTTAACCGTGTTATCCCAATCTAGATCAACACAAAAATCAAGAACATACCTAGATTCACTTCTTTCAACTCGTTTCTTTGATAAAGAAGCAGCAATTCCTTTGGGAGTAACAGGTGTTACTTCTTCTTCCCCCTCAACCCCTCAACTGTTGCGGGGATTTCTTCCTCTTCATCATCATCCCCAATTAATCTCTTTCTCCTTGAACTTCTTCTTGGAGTGTCCGATTTATGCTCTTCTACCTCTAAATTGCTTCCTTGAGAAATTTCGGTTTCTAGGATTTTTGGTGGAGAAGAGGGGTTTTCCATTTGTGAGTTCTTAGGAGATTTTGCTCTAGAAAAAGGAGAATTAAGAGATATTTTTGCCATTTGGTGAATAAAGATTGCGGTTTTATGCATGGTGTGTGAAGAGATGTAATGGAGATGAGCAGTTTCGAAGATGAAACGAATGAGAGGAACATGGAATGTGAATGGAAGAAAGAAGAAAGGAATAAGATGCATGTAACAGTAACCGAAGAGTCACACGCGGAAAAAAAATTGAAAAATAAATAAAAATAAAAAAAGAAAAGATAAAGATGAATCAAGATTTAATAAATCTGATTCCTATATTTTTGGGATTTTCTAGTTTTTTGATTTTTATGGATTTTAAATTTTTGGAAAAGAAAAGTAAATAAGGAACTTGTGCTATAGGAACAACTTATACTACTTATTAACAATTCATCAAATCCTACATTTTTCAATCACTTAGGAACAATAAGGGAAGTATTATGTGACATTAGTGAGTGGCTTTATTCCTTTGAATGCAGTTTTATGTTTTGAACCTTTTCATTTTGCAATGGTCTTAGGCTTTCATTCACAGTCACTTAATATCACATGGAGTAAGTCAATTCAATTTAGACATGGGAGATTGGAACAGGAACAATTACTTAAGTTTTATTAAACCTAACTCAAGCCTTAATTTTTCATATCTATCTATTTGAAGAGGCTTGGTTAGTATATCAGCAATTTGATTCTCTGTTTGACAAAACTCAAGTCTAATCAAACCTTTTTCCACATTTTCTTTTAGAAAGTGATGTATGTTATGTATATGCTTAACTCTTGAATGATGTACTGGATCTTTTGAAATACTAATGGCACTTGTATTATCACAATAAATAGGAACACAATTAAAGTTTATTCCATAATCACAAAGTTGTTGTTTATCCAAAGCATTTGAGAGCAACATGCAGCAGCTGCTACATATTCTGCTTTAGCAGTGGATAAAGCGACTGAGTTTTGTTTCTTGGTGCTCCAAGAAACTAAATTGTGACTAAGTAATTGAACCATAAATGAGGTGCTTTTCCTATTTACAAGATCTCCAACATAATCAACATCAGCATATCCTCTTATTCAAATGTGTCACATCTTGGATAGAAGAGTCCAAGATCATCTGTTCCTTTGAGATATCTAAGAATTCTCTTTACTGCAGTAAGTGAGACTCCTTGGGATTTGCATGAAATCTAGCACACAAACCGACACTAAAAACTATGTCTGGACGACTAGCAGTTAGATACAAAAGGGAACCAATCATGCCTTTATATTTTGTTTGGTCAACGCTTGTTCCTATAAAATCTTTATCTAATCTAGTAGAAGTTCTCATAGGAGTGTGATTAATCTTTGAATTTTTGAGACCATATTTCTTCAATAGTTCCTTTATGTAATTTTGTTGGTGAATAATTATTTATTTTTCAGTTTGCTTAATTTGTAACCCAAGAAAGAAATTTAACTCACCCATCAAACTCATTTCAAATTCATTACTCATAAGCTTAGAGAATTCTTTGCATAATGACTCATTAGTTGCTACAAAAATAATGTCATCAACATATATTTGAACAAGAAGTATATCAGTTCCTTTTGATTTCAGAAACATAGTTTTATCAACTTTTCCTCTTTTGAAGTTGTTTTCTAAAAGGAACTTAGATAATCTCTCATACCATGACCTAGGTTCCTGCTTTAACCCATAAAGAGTCTTATCAAGCTTGTAGACATGGTTTGAGAAATTATTATTTTCAAATCCAGGGGGTTGTTCAACATATACATCTTCATTTAAATAGTCATTTATAAATGCACATTTGACATCCATTTGATACAATGTGAATCCCATGTAGGCAGCAAATGCAATAAGTATTCTAATGGCGTCAAGTCTAGCAATAGGAGCAAAGATTTCTTCATAGTCAATTCCTTCTTGTTGATTATAACCTTTTACTACAAGTCTAGCTTTGTTCCTAACAATTGTTCCATACTCATCTAGTTTGTTTCTAAACACCCATTTTAAGCCAATTACTTTTTGTTATTTAGAAGAGGAAACTAGATGCCATACCTTGTTCCTTTGAAACTCAATTAACTCGTCTTGCATAGCAGTGATCCAATCAGATTCAGTTAAGGCTTCTTCATGATTTCTTGGTTCCATCATTGATAGACACGCATGAAATGCACAAAAATTCCTTAACTGAGATCTAGTTTGCGTACCTTTGGATATGTCACTTATTATGAGTTACACTTTATGTGATTTTTGATGTTTCCAAGGCTTAGGTTGAAATTCTCTTATAGGAACTGGTTGTTCCCCTTGAGTTTCTTGAGAGGATGAAGAGCCTCTTTCGTTTGTTCCTCTTTCAGCCATTGTTGAATCAGTTCCTTCAACATTTTCATCTTCAGCAGGAACAGGAACAAATTCATCTTCTTGAGGAATAGGAACAACATTGTTATGAGTATTTTCATCTTCTTTGTTCCTTTCCTCTTTTTCTCCTTCTTCTTCTTCAATTGAATCTGCTTCTTTTTCATTTGGACGAACCAAGCCTATTTCAAAATCTTCTACCTGCTTGCTTGGATCAAAGTTGTCGGATTCATCAAAAATTATATGTATACTTTCTTCAACACACATAGTTCTTATATTGTAAACTCTATAAGCCTTACTATGTGAAGAATATCCTAGAAATAGTACTGCTTCATCACTCCTAGCATCAAACTTTCTAAGATTATCTTTTCTATTATTATGAACAAAACATTTACATCCAAATGTTCTGAAATGTGTAATATTGGGTTTCTTACCAAAATAAAGCTCATAAAGAGTTTTGTTAATTAAAGGTCTCATCATGGCACGATTTATTATATGACAAGCATTGTTCACAGCTTTAGCCCAAAAGTTCCTTGGAAGATCAGTTATATTAACATTGTTCTTGTAACACCCCGATAATTCTCTCTTTTCAGAAATACCTTTATAATACAAAACTTAGAGAATTACCCAAGTATTATCGCCCGTGTGATAACGTATCGGCTTATTCAGAATTTTGCAGCGGAAAATATCAAACCAAACTTTATAAATAATAAATTAAGTACTTCAAAAACAAACCACTTTATGAAAGTCTATCAAACCAACTTATAATAACATTCTCTGACTAATGCAGAACAAAATAAAACTAAATTTACACAAGCTCTCCATTCCCAGATTCCCAATGATGCTACATCTGCGAACCTGTAAATGTCAATGCTCTAGAAATCTTTGCTCGCCAAAATTGGGTCATCACGGGATCAATAAAGCAAAGCCATGATCAACACACACAACAAAAGCACGTAATCGGCAAAAGCCGAGTACTACATATCAATGCATAAAACAATCCTAATCATGATACTAAGGAATAATAATGAGCTAAATAATAATACAACAATATAACATTCTGCAGATAACTTCTACTGAACTAAACTTTAAATCAACTTTTATTATATTAAATGGAATAGTTATTGGACCGAGTTGTCTAACTAAAAACCAGTCTTCACCTAGGAAGACGAAATACGGGCGCGACTCCGTATTCCATAATGACCTGCGATATCGAGGGACCTTTAAATAAAAAGGGGAATGGTGATCAATCCAATTCCCAGAAAAAGCCATGGCTCGCTCACCATGTACCCCAACTCCTGATTGTCCAACTTCAGACGTGCACAAGTCTAAAGTTCATTACTATCCAAGTTACACTTTACGTGATTTACAATTTATTACTTGTTATGACACACATACAAGCAACACATAATATAATTCAACATTCACAATTAAACTTCTTTTATCTTAGGATTAAATAAGTGATCACACAACTTACAATCCAAGATTACTTTCTTTAATTCCAACCTTTCTTACTTTGTTGAACCTAGCCAACAATCAATCTTACCTTTCAAGGCATAACTTGTCAACTTACCAAATAAGGCCCACAGTCCTCATAAAGTAGTGAAATACAAAAAGGGAACAACGATCAAACATGATCCAATACTAATAAATATATTAATTCCCCCATGTGAATTAATAAATAAAGTTCCCAATCCAATTAACATGCTTGCATCAATATTCCATACAAACATGATATTCTACTCATAATCAAATATTATAATCAACATGTTTGCACACAGGCATAAAACATGCAAAATCCATCATAATAAATATCATACACGAACTCAACATAGTTCCTATACATGATACTATATAATTCTCCTTTATAACATCATGATACTATCTCAATCATCACATAGGTATGTACGTACCTTGTGTAAACTAGTCGATCGGCCACTTTAAACCTTTAAAAGTCGCCTACGGAATACTCTCCGCCTAGAAATCAAATATGACTAAGATCAATACTCTTTAAATAAAAAGACAGCAACTTTAAAATATTTAAAAACCCCCTTAAACATATTCAAAAGTTGATTTTACTATCAAAACTTCCGTTACTTTTAATTCCTAGCATAGTACTACCATACTAGTAATTAAAATTCTTAAAACTCTCTAAATAAAATGCTTTCTGAAATTCCAGCAACTTATAAAATCATAAAACCTTCTTTAAACCCTCTTAAACATGTTTAAAATCATAAATTAAATTAATCTCATAGTATTTAATATGCTACTATGGTTTTCTAATCATTAACACCCTAAAAATCCATGCTTTAATTATTAAAACTTAAATCTAACAATAATAAACAAATCTGAATTTTTATTCTTATAATATAATATATATATGAATCAAGATTATTCATTAAAACAGTAAATTAACATTGATAATCATGATTAACATTAAAATAAAGCATAAAAACATAGTCTTTAATGGAAAACTTGAGGAAAAGGAAAGAATTAAACCAACTCAAGATACAAAGAGGATGCGCCGGCCAAGGAAGGTATTGGTGGCAGCAGCGGCGGTCCACGGTGGTCAACGGCGGCGGCGGTGACGTTTCTTAGCGAAGAAGAAAGCGTTACTTGAAGAAGAAGAAACAAAAACTTGAGAGGAAGAAGAAAAGAAAAATCACGTGGAAGAGGAGAGAGAGAGGGCCGAAATTTTTGAGAGAATGAGTGAGGAAAATAATTTGTGTAGGGTAAAATAATTGGGCTTAGGGTATTTATAGGTAGGGTTTTTCTTTTTGGGCTTAGGAAAAGGAATTTAAGTTTAAATAGGATTCGATGATAACTAGGATTGATGAATGAGGACTCCTAGTATCAATATAACTCCTCTTTCCTAATCTACTTAGAATTTGGATTCCTCAAGTCCATTAGACTTCTTTTCTAAATCAAATTCATATTTCAAACCTTTTTCAAAGCATGATTAATTAAAATATTTTCAACTCCTTAAATCCTTAAAATAATTTCATTTGACTTTCAAAAATAGTCAACCTACTTTAATAATAAAAATCATTTGAACTAAAATATAAATATATAAATGATAAAATATATTTATAAAATCCTTTAAAATTATGGGGGATTACAGTCTACCCCCCCTTAAAAGAAGTTTCGTCCCGAAACTTGACACGAAAACTCACATATTTTTCAAAACTTGAACTCAACCTTTCAAAAGTTTACAAAGAATTGTGCCACTTGTGCACACTTTTGCTAACTTAAAACACTTGTGTTACTTAAGAACACACTTTCTTATGCGAAGAGTCTACTTCTTTAGCACTAACATGTGCAAATTACTCAACATAGGCATACATATGCATAAAAATCTCATAAAAATGGACCAAAAAGCGCGAAATTTATCGCATTCTATCCCCCTTAAAGAAAACGAGTTACGCCCTCGTAACTCACCTCAAGGAACAGATCTGGATACTTCTTTTTCATCTCATCTTCGGCTTCCCACGTTGCCTCCTCAGATTCGTGGTTAGACCAAAGTACTTTCACGATGTAGACATCCTTATTGCGTGTACTACGCACTTTTCTGTCGAGAATCCTGACAGGCCTTTCCTCATATGTGAGGCTACTATCGATCTGAATTCGTTCAGGCTCTAGGACATGACGTTCATCGGGAATATAGCGCTTAAGTTGAGAAATATGGAACACATCATGCATCTTCTCAAACTCCATCGGCAATGCCAATCTGTAGGCAACTTTCCCAATTCGCTCCAGAATCTCATATGGGCCTACATATTTAGCGCTTAACTTGCCCTTTTTCCCAAATCGCATGACTCCTTTAGTGGGTGATACTTTCAAGAACACTTTATCACCTATAGCAAACTCATCTTCACGTCTTTTCAAGTCAGCATAACTCTTCTGACGATCTTGCGCAGCTTGAATTCTAGCCTGAATCAGTCTGACATTCCTAACAGTCTCCTCAATAAACTCTGTCCCCAAGACTATATTTTCACTAAAGTCATTCCAACAAATGGGGCTTCTACATTTCCGTCCATATAAGGCCTCAAACGGTGCCATCTTAATGCTCGCATGGTAACTATTGTTATACGAAAACTCAATCAGGTCTAATTGGTCCTCCCAACTACCTTGAAAATCAATAGCACACGCTCTCAACATATCCTCCATCGTCTGGTTAGTCCTCTCAGTCGACCATCAGTCGCAGGGTGAAAGGGCTGTACTCATCTTCAATGTTGTCCCAAGATTTAATTGGACCTTCTTCCAAAATTTAGAAAGGAATCTAGAGTCACGATCAGAAATGATATCCTTTGGAACTCCATGCAGTCTCACCACATGCTTAACATATGACTTGGCTAGTTGCTTCTTCTTCCATGTCTCCTTGATTGGTATGAAAACAGCCGACTTTGTCAGGCGGTCCACAATAACCCAAATAGTATCATTACCACTCCTTGTTCTAGGCAAAGCAGTTACAAAATCCATCGATATGGAATCCCACTTCCATCCCGGAACCTCTAATGGTTGAACTTTCCCCATGGGTCGCTTGTGATCTATCTTCACCTTCTGACAGGTTAGGCACTTAGACACATACTCGCCTACCTCTCGCTTCATGTTTGGCCACCAATAGATCGCTTAAGGTCCTTATACGGCTTGTCACCCCCGGGGTGCACGAGTACGGCGTATTATGACCCTCATCCATAAGACGTCTCTTAATCTCGCCACACTTTTGTGGTACACACCACCTACCCTTGAACCTCAGACTACCATCATCATGAATCTTGAAATCACTTTCCTTGCCCTGACCCATCTTCTCCTTGATCTTCTCTAAGTGCTCATCCCCAACTTGACCCTCTTTGATCTCGTCTAGAATTGACAATCCCAATGATAAAGCACTCAACCTTGCCTCGATCTCCCCAGGATTTAAAATTTCTAGGCTAAGCCTTTGCATATCTCGACACAACTCCTCAGGAACTATCAAGGCGTTCATGCTATGACTCGACTTCCTACTCAGTGCATCAGCGACTACATTTGCTTTCCCTTCATGGTATTGGATGTCTAAATCATAATCCTTTATCAACTCTAGCCATCTCCTCTGCCTCATATTAAGGTCTTTCTGGGTAAAGATGTACTTCAAGCTCTTATGGTCTGTGAATATCTTGCAAGTCACCCCATACAAGTAGTGCCTCCAAATCTTCAAAGCGAACACAATGGCAGCTAACTCTAGGTCATGGGTAGGGTAATTAGCCTCATAAGGTTTCAACTGACGCGACGCATACGCAATCACCTTCCCATTCTGTTGTAACACGCATCCCAAACCATTCTTCGAAGCATCACTATATACCTCAAATCCCTCATTCCCATCGGGTAGGGTCAAACAGGCGCGGAGGTTAAACGATCCTTCAAAATCCGAAAGGCTTCCTCGCACTTCTCACTCCACTCGAATTTTGACTCTTTTTCATCAAATTGGTCATAGGTCTTGCTATCTTCGAGAAATCTCTCACAAATCTTACGTAATAACCCGCTAGACCTAAGAAACTTCGGATATCGGACACATTCTTCGGAGTTGGCCACTCACTCACGGCTTGAATCTTAGCGGGATCTACAGAGACTCCTTCCTTAGACACATAGTGACCCAAAAATGCTACCTTCTCCAAATGAAACTCACACTTAGAGAACTTGGCATACAATTGATTCTTCCTAAGCGTCTCCAATATGATCCTCAAATGCTCATCATGCTCCTTCTCGTTCCTCGAATAGATCGGGATATCATCAATGAATACGACCACAAATTTATCTAAGAACTCATGGAAAATCCTATTCATTAAGTCCATAAATATGGCGGGTGCATTGGTTAACCCAAAAGGCATTACGGTGAACTCATAATGACCATAACGAGTCCTAAATGCAGTCTTAGGTATATCCTTGTCGGCTACTCTCAACTGGTGATACCCCGAACGCAAATCAATCTTCGAGAACACGCTCGCTCCATTTAATTGGTCAAATAGGTCGTCGATTCTAGGCAAAGGGTACTTATTCTTGATGGTTACGTTATTCAATTCCCTATAATCAATACACAACCTCATACTCCCATCTTTCTTCTTGACAAATAACACGGGAGCTCCCCAAGGTGATGCACTAGGTCTAATATAACCCTTATCGAACAATTCTTGCAACCGCGCCTTCAACTCACTCATTTCCGGAGGTGCCATTCTATAAGGTGCCTTAGATATAGGAGCAGTTCCAGGAACTAAGTCTATGGTAAACTCAACGGCTCTCGCAGTGGCATACCCGAAATCTCACTTGGAAACACATCCATAAACTCGTTCACAATCGGAACATCTTCAATACTTACCCCAACCTCTTTACCCACATCTTGCACACTACGTAAATACAACTCACACCCCTTCTTCATCAACTTTTTCACTTGCATTGCGGAGATAACCCCAAAACTCTTGGACTTCCCAAAACGTCTATACGAAGTCAGCTTACCCAAAGGATTCCTTAAAGTTACTTTCTGAACTTCACAGTCTATCTTGGCCTTGTATAAACTTAGCCAATCCATTCCCAGAATTACATCTAGGTCTCCTAGATTAAACTCTATCAAGTCAGAAGGAAAAACACAGTCTCCTATCTTTAGAGGCAAGTTTCTAAACATCTTGGTACACCTTATGGTCTCACCAAGAGGTATACTAACGAAGCAAATTAATCACTTCAAAATCTATTAACCCCGGACCTTTAATAACGCACGACGAGACAAAAGAATAAGTCGCCCCGAATCAAATAACGCTTTAACTAGCACGGTGTTAATAGAAAAAGTACCGGACACTACATCGGCGGATCGATCGCCTTCATTTCGACTCATCACGAACAGTTTTCCCGGAGCCTTGTTTCGGTTGTTCTCACCGGCAAGCTTGATATAGCTTCCTTGATTGTTACGTGCCCCCGCAGCTTCGAACCCTGATTTCCTGGCTGGTTAAATCCAGGCCTCACTTGGTTACTACCCCCATTGCCATTTTGCTCCTTCTTTTGCTTAGCAAAGCACTCATACTCCCTATGGCCCTTCTTCTCGGCAAAGAGTTGCGTATAACCTGGTTCCCCCTTGCGTCTCTACCGGGGTGGTTGTTGCTACACTTCTTGCAAGTGATACACTCTTTCAGCTCGACCCCTATTGCGGTTATCCTGGTTGTTGTTTCCTTGGAAATTCCCATTACCATTCCTATTCTTCTTGAAATTCCCCTGGTTTCCCCCAGCATTAAAGTCCTTCCTCTTCTCACCTACCACCGGATTCTTTTTATCCCGCCTCGATTGGAGTCCATAAATATGGGCGGCTCTCCCATACACGATATCTAGGGATGTAAAGGTCTCCCCTCCTAATCCCAGTTGTATCTCATCAGTCAACCCCTGCTCAAATCTCTGAGCCTTCAACTCTGCAGTAGCTACAACCTCAGGTGCAAACCTCGACAGTGCTATGAATTTACTGTAATACTCAGAAATGGTCATACTACCCATCCTAAGATTAATGAATTCCTGGGCCTTCTGCTTCCTCATAAATGCAGGGTAAAACTTCCCCCTCAAGGCAGTCACAAAAGCCTCCCAATTGAACCCTTCTCTAGCACTCAGTCTAACTCCATTCTCCCTCCACCATAAATCAGCCTCATCCTTAAGGTACAACACAGCCTGACCCACTCTCAGATTTTCAGGGCAGTTTACAACCTCAAAAAGTTTCTCAAACTCCCTAATCCAGGTTTTCTAGGAAGGTAGGGTCGGCTTGCCCCTTATAGTATGGTGGCTTAACCTTAGCTAGCCTTTCGAACATATCCCAGGCACTCTCGGGACGCTCGGCTCTCTCCCTGAGTCAATTTCTCCGCCAAGAGGCGAATAGCAGCCAGACTAGATCGTTGTTGTTAGCCATTCTACTTCGGGACCTGTAAGTAATATAACTCTACTTTAGGTTCCAGCATAACTCACATTTCCATCTAGGAAGGCAACATTTGATTTGATCATTAAAGATCGCATCAACAGACAATTTCTCAACTAGTTCCAAGTTCGACATGAAATGTTCTCTAATGATCACATAATCATCCAGGTAAAATATATTCACATCAACATGTAAATAGAAGCAAGCAAGCAAGAATATAATTGCCTAATGAAAATAAAAAAAATAATCCCATTACGTGCCCAGAATAGATTTTTACTCACTCATATAATTAAGTAATAACTTTTATTCTTCCATAACGGGTATTTAAATGAAATAATTGTTGCTATAATATTATACCTTCCTAAAAGGAACCATGATTGTAAAAAAAATAAAACTATGCTATCACTGTTGGTCGACTAACCAACTGAATATAATATTATTTCCTCTATTGCTAAGAAGAATAATAAATAAAAATATAAACAGTAACCTAAGGTACTACATTATCATTTTTGTCCTGAAATTCTATGTATAGCTCAGGTGCGAAGATCTCATCTTCAAACTCATCTATGTCCTCATCATAATATGCGACATATCTCCTTTGTCGTTTAGATCTCCTAGAAGGTTGAGGCTCCTCGTCCTCTGACTCCGAATCAGTTTCGAACCTGAACCATGCCCGATAGATGTCTTTTCTAGTTTGGCCTCTAGCATGGTCGAACTCCACAATGAGCTCATCATCACTGGTTACTTCCCTCCTCATTAAAGTACGCATAGTCCAATCCAGGCTGGTATATTCATTATCAATAAGTGCAATGTCCTCATCACTTTCATCGTCATTCAGATCAATGGGGTTATAATAGCTTCCTAATCTGGCAGACATGATTAATGATCTACACCAAATAAATATATTCAATAACATTTTTAGTACTCTCCCTGTACGTAATTCCCAACAATAACAATAAAATATACCATCAACATCATAGGCACAAAATATAACAATCAGCAGGGAAGAAATATATAAACAGTTAGCAGGGAAGAAAAATAATCATGAATAGTTAGCAGGGAAGAAATATATTAACATGCTGAACTAACTATTCAATGTAGGCATATAATATTTCTATCCTATATGCCCTTCCTATACTACCCATTCTCACAATGCAACAAGTAAAACTTTAAAGGCAATAAAAAAAATAATGCAGACACTCCTTATAATATAATAATAATTAAGTGTCTAAAAATAAAATATTTCACCATAAAAAAAAACTCGAACATATTAAAAAAAATTCGATAAAAAAAAAATTCAGCTACCTAAAAAAAAATAACTTCGAAATTCAATTCTAAAAAAAAAAAAAATATTCGGCCCCTTAAAAAAAAATTTCGGACCCTATATAAAAAAAAAATTCGGTCCTCTTTAAAAAAAATATATATAAATATATATATATTCCTATAACAAATAAGTAGGAGCAACTCTAAGAGTTTATTCAAATAACTAGTAAGTTAATTAGGCGCCTAAAAATTTTGAAAATAACCTGGCTCTGATACCACTTTGTAACACCCCGATAATTCTCTCTTTTCAGAAATACCTTTATAATACAAAACTTAGAGAATTACCCAAGTATTATCGCCCGTGTGATAACGTATCGGTTTATTCAGAATTTTGCAGCGGAAAACATCAAACCAAACTTTATAAATAATAAATTAAGTACTTCAAAAACAAACCACTTTATGAAAGTCTATCAAACCAACTTATAATAACATTCTCTGACTAATGCAGAACAAAATAAAACTAAATTTACACAAGCTCTCCATTCCCAGATTCCCAATGATGCTACATCTGCGAACCTGTAAATGTCAATGCTCTAGAAATGCTGCTCGCCAAAATTGGGTCATCACAGGATCAATAAAGCAAAGCCATGATCAACACACACAACAAAGCACGTAATCAGCAAAGCTGAGTACTACATATCAATGCATAAAACAATCCTAATCATGATACTAAGGAATAATAACAGAGCTAAATAATAATACAACAATATAACATTCTGCAGATAACTTCTACTGAACTAAACTTTAAATCAACTTTTATTATATTAAATGGAATAGTTATTGGACCGAGTTGTCTAACTAAAAACCAGTCTTCACCTAGGAAGACGAAATACGGGCGCGACTCCGTATTCCATAATGACCTGCGATATCGAGGGACCTTTAAATAAAAAGGGGAATGGTGATCAATCCAATTCCCAGAAAAAGCCATGGCTCGCTCACCATGTACCCCAACTCCTGATTGTCCAACTTCAGACGTGCACAAGTCTAAAGTTCATTACTATCCAAGTTACACTTTACGTGAATTACAATTTATTACTTGTTATGACACACATACAAGCAACACATAATATAATTCAACATTCACAATTAAACTTCTTTTATCTTAGGATTAAATAAGTGATCACACAACTTACAATCCAAGATTACTTTCTTTAATTCCAACCTTTCTTACTTTGTTGAACCTAGCCAACAATCAATCTTACCTTTCAAGGCATAACTTGTCAACTTACCAAATAAGGCCCACAGTCCTCATAAAGTAGTGAAATACAAAAAGGGAACAACGATCAAACATGATCCAATACTAATAAATATATTAATTCCCCCATGTGAATTAATAAATAAAGTTCCCAATCCAATTAACATGCTTGCATCAATATTCCATACAAACATGATATTCTACTCATAATCAAATATTATAATCAACATGTTTGCACACAGGCATAAAACATGCAAAATCCATCATAATAAATATCATACACGAACTCAACATAGTTCCTATACATGATACTATATAATTCTCCTTTATAACATCATGATACTATCTCAATCATCACATAGGTATGTACGTACCTTGTGTAAACTAGTCGATCGGCCACTTTAAACCTTTAAAAGTCGCCTACGGAATACTCTCCGCCTAGAAATCAAATATGACTAAGATCAATACTCTTTAAATAAAAAGACAGCAACTTTAAAATATTTAAAAACCCCCTTAAACATATTCAAAAGTTGATTTTACTATCAAAACTTCCGTTACTTTTAATTCCTAGCATAGTACTACCATACTAGTAATTAAAATTCTTAAAACTCTCTAAATAAAATGCTTTCTGAAATTCCAGCAACTTATAAAATCATAAAACCTTCTTTAAACCCTCTTAAACATGTTTAAAATCATAAATTAAATTAATCTCATAGTATTTAATATGCTACTATGGTTTTCTAATCATTAACACCCTAAAAATCCATGCTTTAATTATTAAAACTTAAATCTAACAATAATAAACAAATCTGAATTTTTATTCTTATAATATAATATATATATGAATCAAGATTATTCATTAAAACAGTAAATTAACATTGATAATCATGATTAACATTAAAATAAAGCATAAAAACATAGTCTTTAATGGAAAACTTGAGGAAAAGGAAAGAATTAAACCAACTCAAGATACAAAGAGGATGCGCCGGCCAAGGAAGGTATTGGTGGCAGCAGCGGCGGTCCACGGTGGTCAACGGCGGCGGCGGTGACGTTTCTTAGCGAAGAAGAAAGCGTTACTTGAAGAAGAAGAAACAAAAACTTGAGAGGAAGAAGAAAAGAAAAATCACGTGGAAGAGGAGAGAGAGAGGGCCGAAATTTTTGAGAGAATGAGTGAGGAAAATAATTTGTGTAGGGTAAAATAATTGGGCTTAGGGTATTTATAGGTAGGGTTTTTCTTTTTGGGCTTAGGAAAAGGAATTTAAGTTTAAATAGGATTCGATGATAACTAGGATTGATGAATGAGGACTCCTAGTATCAATATAACTCCTCTTTCCTAATCTACTTAGAATTTGGATTCCTCAAGTCCATTAGACTTCTTTTCTAAATCAAATTCATATTTCAAACCTTTTTCAAAGCATGATTAATTAAAATATTTTCAACTCCTTAAATCCTTAAAATAATTTCATTTGACTTTCAAAAATAGTCAACCTACTTTAATAATAAAAATCATTTGAACTAAAATATAAATATATAAATGATAAAATATATTTATAAAATCCTTTAAAATTATGGGGGATTACAGTTCTAGCCATCTCCTCAAAAGTCCTATTTTTCCTCTCTACAACACCATTTTGTTAAGGTGTTCTTGGAGCGGAAAAATTATGGTCCAAGCCGTGTTCCCTACTTAAGTCATCAAATTTTCCATTTTCAAATTTCTTGTCATGATCAGATCTAATATGCATCAATTTGTGACCACTTAAATTTTAAACTCTCTTTGCAAAGACAATGAACTTATCATAAGTCTCATCCTTCCTAGAGAGGAAAATAACCCAAGTGTATCTTGAGTAGTCATCAACAATAACTAGCACATACCTCTTACCACTTCTACTCTGAATCCTCATGGGGCCACACAAATCCATGTGAATTTATTCCAATGGCTTTGTGGTGCTCATAACAGTTTTAGATTTGAAAGAGGATCTAACATGCTTTCATTTGGCACAAGCCTTACAAACTTGATCAATATGAAATTTTATAGATGGTAAACCCAAAACTAGTTCTTTTGATCGAAGTTTGTCAAGTAATGAAAAGCTAGCATGTCCTAGATGCTTATGCCATAAAAGGGGATCATCCTCAATAACACCAAGGCATGTCAAGTTGTTTTTAGGAACAATATCAAGATCCACAATATATGTGTTCCCTTTCCTTGTTCCTTCCAAGATGACATTCTTAGAGTTATTGTTAAACGATCAAGCATTTTTCACTATTAAATTAAGCAACATTTCCCTTGTCACAGAATTAAGAAATACTTAAGAGATTGTACTTTAAACCTTCAACTAGAAAAACATTATCAATGGAATGTGATGGTGACTTACCAACCTTACCCATGGCAACTATGTTACCTTTCATGTTGTTACCAAATATCACACTTCCACCTTCATAGGTTGAGAGTGAGAGAAACTTATATTTGTCTCCTGTCATATGCTTAGAACAACCACTATCAAGATACCAAGTGTTGTTCCCCCTCACTCTAACCTGCAAAAATCAACTCAACATTTTCTTCATCTTCTTCTATGTCAATGTTTGCCATAAGGCAAAGATTTGCAGTTTCTACATTTGGTTGTTCCTCTTCTTCCTCAGTCTCTAAATCTCCCCAAGCTGCTATCATAGCTTTCCGAACGTTTGCTTTTGAGAAAGGAGCTTTTGTTTCCTTGTTCCTTTCAGCAAAACGTTCCTTGTTCCTTTCTTTGGTCTTGTTATTTTCCCATAGTGGCCATTCTTTGATGAAGTGATATGTACTTCCACATTTACGACAAGCAGCTTTGTTAGAAATTTTTTTGTTTTTACCTTTGAAGTTCCCATTCTTCATGTTCCTATACATCTTTCGAAATTTTCGGACCATGAGAGCTGATTCCTCTTCTTAAGAGTCAGAGTCATCTTCATCATCAGCTTTTAGGGCAATGGACTTAGACTTAGAGCTTTCACCATATTCAGTAGGCCTGGCAAAAGCTGACCCAACCCGACAACCCGACTCGAACCCGACCTGAAATTAGCGGGTTTGGGTTGAGGTTTTCAACCTGATTAGTTAAATGGGTCGACCTGAACCCGACCTGAAAGTTAATTGGATCAGGTTCAGGTCGAATTTTCTGACCTGAAAATGACCCGCCTGACCTGATTTATAAATGGGTCAAAATCAGGTCGAGTCAACCCGTATAACTTGACCCGAATAATTGAACTAAGAAAAAAAAATTGGTTTTTGAGTGACGTTTGCCCAGCCCAAAAACAAAATCATATTCGTTGATAACTTCCCCAGCCCAAAAGATGACTAACCCTAAATCCCGAATACATTGTTACGCCTCTCTCTCACTGTCTCACAGTCACCACTCTCTCTCTCACACAGTCTTCTTCTTCGTCTCGCAGTTCAACACATCAGCTCAACAATTCACTCGAATTTTTTTCGTATTTTCACTCAACAATTCAACACATCAGCATCAGGTGATTCAGGTCGTATTTTCACTCAAATTTTTTTCTTCAATTAGTATTTTTCTTTGCTCGAATTTTTTTTCTTATTTTCTTCACTGTCCTTCAGAAATCATAATATTTGCTGCTCTTCTTCAACATCAGGTATTTTTTTCTTATTTTGTCCTTTATTTTCTTTTGTTTTTTTTCTGCTATTTTCTGTTATTTATATGATTTTCGTATTTTGACCCTTTTTTCTTATTTTGTCATTTATTTTCTATTTTTCTTTGCTCTTTCTTTCTTTCTTTTCTTGCTAATTTTCTGTTTTTTTCTATTTTCTATGTTATTTTCGTATTTTGACATTTATTTTCTTATTTTGTCATTTATTTTCTTTGCTCTTTTCGTTTTTTTTCCCTTTTTTCTGTTTTCCTTATGTGTTTATTGTTCTTTTTTTTCTATGTATTTATGTGTTTTCCTATGTGTTTAATGTTCTGTTTTTTTTCTTTCTGTTTTCCTATCTTTTCTTGCTCTTTATTCATTTGTTTAATTTGGTTTCTAGTTTAATATGGCTGATGACGACTTCAAGGAGCAAATTGAGCTCTCATCAGATGCAGAGTAGGAGATTGACTCCACTCCTACAAACTCTGTAAAACCAAAAAAGGAGAAAGTTGATGCTAATAAGTCTAGAGTGCTACTGACTGGTAAGAAACGCCCACGTAGACTTACCTCAAATATTTGGACGCACTTTACTTTTCTTGAGGAACCTGATGAGAATGGTAATTTAGTATGCAAATGTAAGAAATGTGGGCAGTCTTACAATGCTGATAGTAAGATGGGGACTGAGAATTTGATTCGTCATGTAATAAATTGTAAAATGAGGTCTTTTAGGGATGTTGGGCAAATGATTCTGGAAAAATCATCTTCTGGTTTAGAGCATAGGATTGCTAAGTTCGATCCTGATTTCTTTCGTGAATTATTGAGTCTTGCTATTGTGCAGCATGATCTTCCATTTCAGTTTGTAGAGTATGCTGGGATTAGGAGATATTTGAGTTATATGCACCCTGATTATAAATTTGTTTCTCGAAATACAATAAAGGGTGATATTATGAAGATGTTTAAACGGGAGAAAGAGAAACTTAAATCTGAGTTAGGCTTAGTTTCTGGTAGAATTGCTTTGACTTCAGATTGTTGAACTTCTATAACCACAGACGGGTATATATCTTTGACTGCACATTACGTTGATAAACATTGGTGTTTGCAAAAAAGAATTTTGAATTTCTGTTTCATGGCTCCTCCTCATACGGGGGTTCATTTATGTGATCATGTTTATGGTTTGTTGAAGGAATGGGGTATCCAAAAGAAAATCTTTTCTATTACTTTGGATAATGCATCCTCTAATGATGTTTTTGCTGAAAATCTCAAGGGGGAACTTGACTTAATTTGTGGGGGGTGGGGGGGGGGTTTCATGTGAGATGTTCTGCTCACATTTTAAATTTGATTGTTCAAGATGGTTTAAAGGAGATTGATGCTGTTGTGATTAAGTTTAGGGAGAGTGCTAAATATTGTAAAGGTTCCCAATCTAGGAAGGAGAGATTCAAAAGTTGTGTTGCTCATGTTGAGCTACAATCGGTTAAAGGTTTGAAATAAGATGTTCCTACGAGATGGAATTCCACCTGTTTGATGCTCGAGAGTGCCTTGTATTACAAAAAAGCATTGATTCATTTTCAAAAAATTGATGCAAATTATGTTCATTGTCCTTCCATAGAAGAGTGGGCTAGAATAGAAAAAAATTTCAAGTTTTTGAAGGTGTTTTATGAAGTAACACTTGCCTTTTCTGGAACTAAATATCCTACTGCCAATCTATATTTTAATAATGTGTTGAGGGTTAGATTGTTGCTGAAAAATGAAATGGGAAGTTCTGATTTGTTTATGCAAAAGATGGCTAGTAAGATGTATGAAAATTTTGGGAAATATTGGTCTGAATTTAGCGCTTTTATGGTTGTTGCTGTGGTGTTAGACCCACGTTTTAAGTTGCAATGTGTCCAATGGAGTTTTAAGAGGGTTTATGGGGATAGTTTTGAGTATGAGTTCGAGTTTTCCAAGGTTAAAGATAAGTTGAAAGACTTGTATGAAGTTTATGCCGCCTCTTATGCATCATCGAGCAAAAATGTGGCTGCTTATGGACAAAGTGGGTGTGTTGGAGTTTCTTCAAGTGATGATTTGATGACGGTAATCCGGTTTTTTTTTATTGTTTATATAATTTAAAATTCTGGTTTTTTTGTCTTGTTTACTAAAATATGTGCTGTTTTTGTATCTATTGGTTTCTTTTTTTAGGATTTTGATTGTTTCTCTGCCGAACAATCAACTGTGGCTGCCAAAACTGACATGGAGTTGTATTTTGAGGAGCACCTTATCCCTCGCACTACCAACATCGATATTCTATTGTATTGGGAAGGGAATATGGTCCGTTATCCAATATAAGCTCAACTTGTAAAGGATGTACTTGCTGTCCCCATTTCTACCGTGGCCTCCGAATCAGCTTTTAGTACCGGAGGTCGGGTACTAGATTGCTTTAGGAGCTCCTTGAAGCCTTCCACTGTTGAGGGTATCATATGCCTAAGGGATTGGTCATTTGGTGAAGGTAATAAAAGTTTTAAACTTTATATTAGTTCAATTTCAGCTAGTTTTCTTCTTCTTTGCTTTGTTTTTTAATCTGAATTTGTATTAATTGTGTAGCAAAAATGGATCCACAACTTGAGGCGTTATGCGGAGCCGTCATGAAGCTCAAGGTCGAAGAGGAAGTGGATGATGTGCCTATACAATCGCCTTCCCCAAGTGTGCCAAGTGTTGACCTTGAGAGTCCTCGTCAATCAACCTCAACAATGTTTGTTTGAGTTGTGGACTTGTGGTTGTCTAAGTCTAAAACATTAAGGATACATTAATGTTGTTTTATTTTATAAAACTTTGCTGATTTGGTTTGTAATATTACCAAGTATGAACTTGGCTAGAACTTGGTAGTTGGTACTTGGTACTATGTATGTGATATTGCCAAGTAGGCTTGGTTAGCTAGAACTTTGTTGACATTTAAAGGCCCTGCCAAGTGCTAATTAGAATTATGCGTACTGTTTTGAAGAAAAAAAAATCAGGTTATATGTGTTCGGGTCAACCTGAAAAAACCGGGTAAAACAGGTTCAGGTTGACCCATTTACAACCCGTTTAAAAAAAATTCAGGTCAAACAGATCAGGTCAGGTTGACCTGATAATTTTCAAATCAGGTTAGGGTTGATGATATTGACCCGAAAATTAAAACAGATCAGGTTCAGGTTGAGGGGTTCTCAACCCGATTTCACTTGACCCGAACACGAACCCAACCCAACCCGACCTGATTGACAGGCCTAATATTCAGTATCAAGGTGAAGCTCATGAGTAATTAGTGATCCCGCTAGCTGTTCCAAGTTGAACTTGGTGAAGTCTTTTATTTCTTACAAAGCAGTGACCTTAGCCATCCATCTGTCCTTAGGAAGACTCATAAGAACTTTTCGAACCTGTTCCTCTGATGAAATAAACTTTCCAAGAGAAGTTAACTCATTAATAATGTTTGTAAAACGAGCAAACATCTCTTGTATGCTTTCCTTAGTCTTCATGGAGAACAGTTCATATTGATTCATTAGTAAATCAATTTTTGATATTTTGACTTCATTAGTTCCTTCATAAGTTACTTCAAGTAAATCCCATATTTGCTTTGCGGATTTGCATCCCATGATTCTATTGTGTTCATGGGGTCCAGGTCCACAATGCAAAAGTTTAACAGCCATAGCATTCACTTCCATTTTTTCAAAGTCAGCTTTGTCATCTTCAGAGAATGGTTTGGGAATTACCTCATCTTTGTCATTAGTGGTTGTGACCTCAAAATCACCAACTTCAATGACTCTCCATACCTGGTAGTTTTCGGCCTTGATGAATATCTCCATTATGTTCTTCCAATAGGAATAGAATTCCCCATTGAACATTGGAGGCCATTGAGTAGAGTAACCTTCCTTAAGTTTCTCGGTAGTATTCATGTTCCTTGGATCTTTTTCTCAATAGGGATTCCTACGTTTTGTGAGATCTAGCTCTGATACCAATTGTTATTTCAATAGAAACACTACAAGAGGGGTGGTGAATTATATGTATAGAAATAAACGTACTTTTTGCGGAATTATAAAACTAAAACAAAGAAACAAGCTTAAGGAACAAGAGAGATTTTTACGAGGAAAAAACTTCTTGGGCCCAACAAGAAGAAACAACCTCGACCACTAGGGATTTTAAACTCAACTCTTTCACTAATTAGGCCAAATAACTTTGTTACAACCTAACTTTACTCAAGGGCCACAACTTGAGTTCCTAAACTCAAGTTCCTAAACAACTGTTCCTCTCAACTTCACTCGAAGTTATCTCACTCTAATTGCTTCACTCAAAGCTTCTCTTACACAGGACTTCACTCAAAATTTCTTTACCCCAAAACCAAAATTACAATGATCATTAAACATAGTGGAATAGAGTAAGAAGACAAAGTAATGAATGGCTTATAAGAGAATGAAGGTAGTGACACTTTAATTAGTTAAACTCGCTTAATCACTTTGTGAGACACAAATTGGAACTTAATTAGACTTATGTATTTATAGCAATCATCAAGGAAAACGTAGGATTTAAAACATATGTTAATGGTTAAAACATTTTCCCATGATGTCCTTAGCTTGAGGAACATGTTCCATTATCTTCCCATGAACATTACGTTCTCTTTGAACGTGTATATTGATCTGTTAACTGCTTCCTAAATTCTAGCAATTACTTGTGCATTACTTTTATTTTCGGTTTTTCCCAAAGGCTAATTTTAATTAATAAATCCAAAGCTAAATTCTTTTATCAAATAATATCTTTAAAAAGATTTTCTTTTAAAACCAAAAAAAGGATTTTATTTTTGAATAAAGATAAAATCTTTTCCATAAAAGATTTTCCTTTGAAATCAGATTTTAACCATATAAAATCGGTTTCCCTAATTTTAGCCTTTAATATCTCAACCGACATAAATTAACCGTTGCACCTCACAATACATATCTAGTTCCTTTAACTTAAATTAATAGTACCAGCACGTCTGTTCCTTATAGAGGAACAGAAAAACATTCTCTGTTAACTTAGCCATTGTTCCTAACCATAACTTACTTGTTCCTTACATAGGAACTAAATGATAAAAGCCTCGCTTTGATTCTTTTGCTCCAATGCATCTCCAGTATTAGTTCCTTGAGCATCTTCACTTATTCTTCAAAATCCAACTTGATTTCTTCCTTAGACTTAGTATTCTCTTTGCTCAATGCTGTGATACCTTGCAAATTCCATTTACTCAACAATTTGTTAGTTTATAGCTTAGTTTGTATCTTTGTTCCTTTGTCATCATCAGAACTAGGGTTCAACATATAGCTTATTTGTATTAGAACTTTCTTCCCGAAATATCTCACGAAAATTAGGTGGAAAGTTTTAATTGAGTGTGACACGTATCACTTTTGTTTTTTTTAAGTGAAAAGTCATGCATCATTGATTTGAAGTCATACGATATTTACAATTGAGATCAAAAACTAACAAATACATATCAAATTGAAATAAACATAATTCTAATATGGCAAAACCACGTTCGTTTAGTAGATCTAGCACTGAAGAAAACCCTCGTCTTTCTCATCGCTGTCTGATGCAGCCTTCTGCGAGGGGTCTATCGATCTAATGTAGTTTTGAATTAGAACCGGATTTAATTCAATTATTTGTAAATGAAGAACTAACATTTGTTGCAGCCTGCATAACTTCCGATCAACAAAACAACTTACAACTTAAGACTCTGGATCTTGTATCTATGCCCAAACACACAAAAGCACCTAACAAACAAATTCAGCATGATAAACATGGGGAGACTAGATCCCAATAAAGGAGGACAAACCAACCCCATACAGGGAACAAAAGCCAACATAATAGATGGAGAGAAGCTCTCATAAAAAGAGACTAATTTATTAAATAGACTAAGAAAACAAACTAAAAACTTAAAATAAGAGAGAAAAAGGGGCTTACCATGGACAAGAGTATCCATGGTAGCCTCTATGATGATTTACCTTTAAGAGGGAAAGAGATAAAGAGAGGGTGAGGAAACGGCTACGGTTTTTTAGATTTTATACGTGTCACTTTTGGTTTTTGTTTAGTATAATGTAATATTTGTTCCCAATATATCTCATGAAAATTTTAAATTGGGAGAGTGACACGTGCCACTTTTGATTTTTGTATAGATAAATAAGTAGATAGATTGTTACGACAACAAGTATGCGAGATTTGTTACCACATGAAGTACTAGCCTTATATGCACGCGATGCGTGCGTTAATTTCAAAACTTGTTATTCTATTGTATATTCCATCTGTACTATAATTATGATTACACTTAAAATGTGAAAGATTAATAGTTAGATGAATTTAGATATATTAATTCGCTAATGTAAAAAATTAACAAAGGTTGTAAGTGATTTTTAATATTAATTTTTTGTACACATTAATTTTGAACATAAAGAATATACATAATGAGTTGGTTTGACTGGATTATTGAGTATCAAAGGTAGTGAGTGTTTCAGACTTTTCACGGGGACGTCATGTTTACCATCTTCTCTTATAATAAAGAGGTCAAGATAAGTTGTCCATTAATTTAATTTTTTGATTGTTATATTTGATGCATATAACATTTTTAATTTGTTTAGAATGACAAGTTGAAATGAGAAAGGGTCTAATTGTTTTCTTTTGTAAATTTTTTCATTCCATTAGATCATTAAGGGTAATTTAGTATTTTCAGAGGGGGACACCATCTTCCTCCCCCTTCCCTTATATAATAGAGATTATAAAACTCTAGTTTCCATATGTAAAAATCTTAATTCGATCATATTAGGCATAAAATATGCAACTTGATTTTGTTTGATATATATTTCCTAAAGAAGGTAGGAAGAGTATCCAAAATTTCCATATGCATGTAACACAAATAACAACTTGAAATTCATTTTCTTAATTATATTCCCATATCAATTTTTTATTTTACAAGAATTTCCTCAAACAAGTTACAATCTCATCTATATAAGGTGCAGCTAATTGCATCAAATGAATCATCCACGAGAACAAGAATAAAGAACAACATTTGGTCATTGGTAGTCGAAGTATGGCCACATACATGTCTTGTTTTAATACCAAGTTTATGCTACTACTCCTTGTGTTAATGATGATCATAGAAGTTTCTATGGTAAGTTTCAACATCTTACTCGATCGTCAGTTTTGCTGATTTCTAAATTTTTATTTGTTAGTAATTTCTTATGCTTAAAATAGTTGTTGACTCTTCTAGATTTGATTCGATAAGCAACGAAAATTATTAAAATATCTTTTATTTGAATGTTTATATAGATTTCAAGTATATCAAAGTTATGATCGTGTACATTATAATGTTTAATACTCCTAAAGATCATATTTCATTACATTTCATCATATATTCATAATCATTGGGTGATTGAAGTTGTGTAATGAGATATGGTTACTTTTTCATAGGTATTGATCCAACTCAATTAATGTTGACTTTTTCTTATTTCTTTTATTCATCTTATATTATTAGGCTGGTGGTGAAGGTTCGTTGACAAAAGATGGTATGTGCTATCATTTCCCAAAAGTTTATGTTTTTTTTTCTTGTTACACAACACCTTATAGAAATAATAACTAGTATTTTGGCCCGGATCATGCCCCGGGTCAGTTACAATTATCAAATATATTATTATTCATGAATTTCATAATTGATTTTATTAGCTTTTTGTAATATTTTGTCTAGTGCGAAATTAAAAATGTACGTAATGGCATGATAAGTTGTTTTTTAAAAAAAACTTCTATGGAATTGAGGATAAAAATAACAATCTCAATGGAATTGGGGTAAGAGAATGTTATTACGTAGTTAAAGTGTTAGAGATCAAAAAGCATGTCTATGTCTTTATAATTACATATAATTATAATACTTTATTATGTTTTACTTTGAAATACTAAGCATTGAAATTGTAGTGGATTAGTGGTTAAACTCTCACATTTTATTTCAAAGGTCATGTGTTTGAATCCTAGTAACTACACATTGTTAATATTTTTATATATATTTGTATAGATAACCTTCCATATCCTACTAGAATTATTGGAGATTATTTTCTAAAAAACCTTTATTTTGGATTAGTTGAAAGTTCTAGAATAACCTGTCATCTTTTATGTTACTGTCTTACAATTAAATTTATATTATTATACGTACATTTGAATGTATCGTATACTGAAAACTATTGTTTTTTGTTGATAGCTTATTTAGGGAGAGCATTTCAAATGAATAAGGGGGACAATTATGTTTTGACGTACAATGAAATAGATTCGATAATATAAACCCGTCCTTAAGATTGACAAAGTCATGAAAGCGACATATTTTAAAAGTGAAACACAAGTGAATAAAAGACTAGTGACACTGTAGCAAAGAAATAACCTACCGAAAAGAGACATGTTATTACAAAAGCATATAGAAGTATGTATATGAGCAGCAGGTGATAGCCTAGTGGTGTTGGCATCACCTCCGATCCCAGAGATCCTGGGATTGAGTCTCACCCCTTGCAAGGAGGGATCCCCAATTTCCCCCCTTTCTTGCAAGGGACTTCATCTTACCCTTAAAAAAAAAATATAGAAGTATATATATTAGTTTATTACAAGCTTAATATATACTACTAATAATTTTTCGTAACAAAAATATTCAAGCGCTACATGGGCTTAGCCGTGCAAGGACATGAGTGTGCCAACCTAGCCTTCTTGGCTTCTTCTTTTGCTATTCATAGCCCTAAGGGCTATACATAAAAATTAACAAATGCATTGAAAAGTGAAATATACATTTATTATATGAAAAGATTATATTGAAAAGTGAAATACACATTTATCATATGAAAAGATTGCATTGAAAAGTGAAATACACATTTATTATATGAAAAGATTTTGACTTTTCAATTGAATCTTTTCATATAATAAATGTGTATTTCAATTTTCAATTTGTATCTCACATTTATTATACTCATTTGTTAATTTTTATGCATAGCCCTTATGTGGTCATTTACTCTTTTTCATCCCTTCCCAGGACGATGCTTAAGATTCACAACTTAAATAAATTATGAACAACTTCGACTTATTGTACACTATTTAACGGCCTAAGCAAAGAAACTTTGTATTTGAAGTCAGTCAAGTCACATAACTTTTTCCTTTATTCCACCTCATTGTTATGAAGAAACAGTTGTAAGGGTCACAATATTTACTTAAATTTGTGATTGCCTGAGTTTGCCTTGCTACCGATTTGAACAGTCGCTAATACTCGTATTTCTTGTTATGCAATACGAACCTTAAAAATCTACAGAATGTCCAGCAGCATGTGATTTCAGGTGCTCAGCTACTCATCATAGGAAGCCGTGTCTACAATACTGTAACGAGTGCTGTGCAAAATGTTTGTGCGTACCATCAGGCACTTATGGGCATAAAGAGGAATGTCCATGCTATAATAACTGGAAAACAAAGGAAGGAAAGCCTAAATGTCCTTGATTTATAATCTTTTGCTACATTTTTTGTAATTTCCTTACTATTGTTAATGTTCAATTTTCGGCACAAAAGATGAATCATGACCAATATTGATGTGATGTGCAATGACCTATCAGCAATAAGTAGACAATGAGAATTCGATATCAATGGTTTCTTTTTCTCCCTCCCTCCCCCTCTCACCCTTGTATTGTCTATCTAGTTAACTCTAAAGGAAAAAAGCTAAAAAGAAAAAAAAACTCTAAGGAAAAAAAGCTAAAAAAAAAATAAGGAGAATATCAAAACCAAACTTCAAGCAGATCTTGATCTCGCTAAAATCAAAAGAAAGTGTTTTCATGGACACATGTTTCCTATATAGCAACTCATTTCCAATAAAGACAATCCAATCCTGAAATTATTAGTAAAAATATGAGAAATTGCAATTGGAAATTTATTTTGGTGAATTTGTTGGAGCTATGATGTATAGCGCACACCACATATGAGTGTCCCACATTGATAAAATAAGAGAGATGGTTCATTCTATAGTACGAAAAGCGCTTCTCCTTATCGCCATATGGTTTTAAGGTGGAACCTCATTTGTCTTGTGAAGTGGACTATCTCTCCTTGTGATGGGTGCGGCCCAGGCCCATATTTAACATGGTATCAGAGCTAGGCCCAAAGATGGGTCCGTTAATTTACTCTGGGCCAATTGAAAAAGGGACCTCACATGCGAGGGGGAGTGTTGGAGCTATGATGTATAGCGCACACCACATGTGAGTGTCCCACATTGATAAAATAAGAGAGATGGGTTCACTCTATAATGCGAAGTTACTCTCCTTATTGTCATATGGTTTTAAGGTGGAACCTCATTTTGTCTTTGTGAAGTGACTTTCTCTCCTTGTGATGGGTGCGGCCTGCAGCCCATATTTAACATGAAATTTATTTTGCTAAATTGAACTAAAATAGACTGAATTGAAATTAATTATATTGAACTGAAATGAGCTGAAATTAATTTTGCTAAATTGATTTGAAATCTGCTAAAATCATGCTAAAAGAAACAGGGCCTTAGTAAGGCACAAAGTTTAATAGACCACCAAATTGGCCCAAGGCACATATACCCACACTTGGTATACACGACATGAGTAGATAGTGAGCCCAAGAAAACAAAGTAAAAAGAATTATGTGGGCTCTTCCTCCAAGTAGGAGGGAATTTATTCTGCAAGGAAGTTTGAGAAAGGGTGACTGAATTTAGGGGTGGGGAGTTATTTTTGGTTACGGGTGAATGTTTGAGAAATGCTAATTAAAACTGTTTTGAATAATTTTTGTTCCGAACAATTTTTGATAGTATATTCTGTAGAAGTAATAGTATATTCATAACAAATGTAGTATATGCTTATTTTTAAAAAATACATCCAAAGTTGTTTTTTAATTGCAATGTTTTTTTTAATTTGGAAGTTTCACATTAATTGCAACGTGTGTTTATTTGATAATATATTATTTCTATCTCGTTCCTATTACTTGGGTTCCACCTTTAATATGTTTCTCTATCTCTCTCCTATTCATATAGCTTTTTAAAATAGTGTGCCAAAGGGTGATGTTGCAACAATAATGGAACTGGAGGAAGTCCTACATAAAAACCCAACATATGACTTGATTACAAATATATTATAAAAGTTTTTTTTTGTTCAAATATACTCCCTCTGTTTTTTTTATCTTTCTCACTTGGAATCTTAACACTATTCATACTTAGAGATAATCTTCTCAATTTTTCTCAATTTATAAGAAAAAATATAGTCATGTGGGGTCTTGTTTGATTCATCTCAAATGGTATTTTATTAATATTCAATCGTTACAATTTTTACGAATGTAGTAGTACAATGAAAGATATTTAAGTTTAAAGACGTACGTTGGGAGACGTGCACGGGAAAGTGGGAAGGATAAAAAAACGGAGGGAGAACTACTTTATTACCTTTTTTTACTACATATACAATTATTTTTAGTCTCATCCCTTGCAAGAGGGTTCCCAACACCCAACCCCTCCCTCTTTGCAAGAAGCATTAACTTATATCTAAAAAAAATAAAAATCACAATAGTGTAAAAATCTCATTGTTGTAATAGAAAAGAACGGAGAAAGTATGTTCTACTAGTTCTTAATGATCTGAATAAAAAATATATAAAACGATTCTGAATTGGGTAAAAATTTTAAATGTTGGTAGCAATGTTATCAGGATCGGGATCCTACTTTGGATCGTAGGGGTTGGTAGGATCGAATCGGTGGGATCGGATCGTAGAATCGTAAAGATCCTACAATTCGGTAAAATAGAGATAATTATGCTTGAAAATGGTGAGACTCTGATGTTCAAAATTTACACATATTAATAATGACTTATTTGATTAGCAAATGGTGATAATTTTTCAATGCTATAAGATTTGAAGTAAAATGCAACCAAAATATAATAGAAGAAATATAATATGTGAAAATACTTTTATGACTTTTTACGATAGGATCGGATCGTGAGAGTCGTAGGATCGTATAATCGTATTAAGATCCTACCATGTGATTTTTTGTGGTTGGGTAGGATCGAAAGATCCTACAAAAATTAAGATCCTACGTAGGATCGGGATCGGTGAGGCCCTTCGGATCGTAGAGTCGTAGGATCGTAAGAGTCGAATCGGGATTTTAACAACATTGGTTGGTAGGAATGGTAAATGAGAAAACTCCTATTTCAACTCAAGATGTTGTACATAATCCTTGTAATCACTGCAGTTATGTTTTTTTTGTTGAAAGGAACTGCAGTTATGTTTTGATAACTCTCTTAGCTGAGCTTAAATAATGTGAAAATATCAAGTAGCTTAGTTGCTTTTTAAGCGGTAGCATTGGCGCGCGGCTTCTCGACCCTTCTACAATCTTCATCTTCTGCGAATCTACGTCGCAACTCATAATTCGATTCCTTCAACCATACTCTCTCTCTCTATATATTTCTCGAACCTTCCATC